>LPNX010785840.1:489653-556110 GCA_001517045.1 Pseudotsuga menziesii
AATAGGCAGTGCTCTATAATACATGTGTGCAAGACTTCTATGCCAAAGCTCATTTGGCTCTACTATTTCATGGATCAAGGCTTGTTCTGGATAGACCTTCAATTTGTACAAGCCTCCTTTTTGTTCTACAATCACTACCACATCATCGATAGTCTTTCCTTTCGGCCATATGATGACTTGACCATCTATGAATGCAACCCGCATTCCTTTTGCATCAATGCTGAAATGGAGAGAAGGTTCTTCTTGAGTCCTGGAACAAACAATACTTCTTTCATTGTTAGAGACTTACCAGGGTCTAGCTTGTATGAAGATTCCCCACTACCTTTTATTGGATATTGGTAGTCATCTCCTAGTTTCACCTTGTGAGGTGATTCATGTCCCAACAGTCTTACAAAGGATTCCTTGAATCCATCATAAGTTTGGAATCCCCACTATCTATAAGCCACTCATCACTTCCATGAGATATGTTACCTGTGAGAGCTGATATCAGAACATATTCATCCTTGCTTGAAGAATCTTCACTTTCATATCTGGATCTCTTTCTGGATTGTTCATCATCCTTTGCAGCATGAGCATGATGTCTTCTTTGGCCTTGAAAAAGTTCTTCTTGTGAAAGGCTTCTAACCTCGTCTCCGTCTGAAACTGGAACCTCTATACTCATGTAGGTGTCCAATCCATTTTCTTCAGAGAGATCATATACTTCCAGGATTGGAATTTGTCAACTTCCGCAAGATTGTCACCAAGATAATGTGATATATCATATTGAAATGAGAACCTCAAATGGAAATAGCAAAGGATTAGATCTTACCGATTTGAGGTGTCCGTCCTTGTCCCGGAGTTCGCTGATCTAGGGTTTGTCACAGAAAACCTAATTTTTAAAACTTGGAATCTTTCAGATCTGATTGGATAAACAGATATATCTCTTCAAATGCAGCTGTCCAATGTACTCCTTTTCTGAAAACAGTGGAGGGAAGCTCCCGGAACAGGAAGCCCTAATTTTCCAATTTCTTCTGCAGAAATTCCTGTTACTGTTTCTGTGATATCTCTGAAATTACTACTCCTATGTGTCTGAAATTTCACACTGAGGTAACCTCACATGTTCCTGATCTAACACTGCAAGTTTCATCAGAATTGGTTTCACCATTTGGGATTTATTATCCTTTTTCCAAGGTGACCTGTTACAGGACTGTTAAGAACAACGAAGTTGTACGGCATGCCACATTTCACTGGTTCATATTCTGAGTCTGATATTCGGACCACCGAAATTAAAGTCCGTTTCCTTTCTGGAACATCTTCAGGAATTCCATTTGGACCTCTGTAGCTCACGATATTCCAGATCTCCCCAGATGTCCTGTTCAGGGATGAATTCTGGAAGAGGCTGTTACCCTAACTTGGAGAGATCATATCTTCTGGAGTACAATGAATATGAGTCAGATTTTTGGAAACAAGATTCATTAGGAATTTATATTCGGCCCCTTAAATTTTCAGCTTCTGAGACTTCGCCAATATCGGAATATAGAGACTGTACCAAAACTTATCATTTTTAGTATTTAGGGTTTCTCCTAGCTCAGGGTCAAACTAGGGTTTGACTTTCCTCAAGTTTTACCCAACCAAATTTCTTGATCCAGGTCTCTAAAATTCGGTTTTGATGAGGAGAATAACCCTATGCTGGTCTCACTGAAAAATTCATCTTCTATAGAAATCCCTAATTTCCGCATCGAAGACTGAAAATGCTCGGAATCAAATTCCGCTTCGATAGAAAGATGCGCCCTAAGGAGGAGAGTTGTTCCACATTACTTTTGCTGAAAATATGTGGAGGAAGATCCAAAAACTAGGAATCCCTAGTTACTGCAGCTGCACAATGTCTTCTTCTCAGGTTAGCTCTGATACCATGTTAGTTTTTCATCACATTAAGCTAGCATTATGATCTTAGGATCTTTTCACTGAGAGAATAACAAGCACAGCAATAAAACATAAGCAAATCACAAGAGACAAGAGACACAAAGAGTTTTCCTCGGGGAAACCATAAAGGAGAAAACCTCACAACTTCCTTAGAGATAAAATCAGTGCCAAAACAGTAAGAGATCTCCCAACAGCAATGACCTTCTAGTCCCAGTATATTTCCTCTTCCACAAGTGCGCCTCACTTAAGAGAGTGAATGATGTGTATTTCACAAGTGATAAATAGAGAGACTCTCACTCTCTATTTATATTCATCCATTCACTTGAATTGCCTTTTCACACGTAGGCTCAACCTAATAATTACTACTCAAGCCTACACCTTAATTAGTGTATAATAACTCAAGTGCCCCGAAACTGTGGGGACTTACCTAATGACTTGATATGACTTGATTACATTATTAATCCTCCCGATCGGAACATCCGGGCATGAACACATGACTCAAATACATAATAGAAACATCCCGGAATAAAGACCGGGTTACAATACATAAGATACATAGAAGAATACATTCCGAAGTTACATATACATCAATAGTGATCGAGCAGTGCCCGCAGCTGATAGCCAAGATTCAGGCCAGAAACAGTATCCCTACTCAGAATATCCAGATGATTTCTGTCGAGCCATGACCTGTCGTAGCTATTAATGTTGTTACACAGAGTGGAGCTACGATGCACATACAGAATACAAAGAAACGGTTTGACGATCCTTATGTTCGTAAAGCTCCCAAGAAAATTCCAGCATTTGATATCGAAAGAGAAAAAGAGACATTCATAGAAGCCAAGAAAGATTTTGCCGACCCTAGGACACCAGTTGCACCTGCGCAACCCCCTCAGCTACCGGCACAGCCGCAAGAAGCTTCGATGGACAAAGTAAGTACACTGTCCTTCTTTTTACAGAGTTGCCTGAAACTCTTAAGAAATCAGAATGCTTTAAATGAGCTATAGAAAGTCATTGCCACCTGCGAACCTCAGCAAAACTATGGCCAGGACAAAACTGTTAATAGAGTCAGAAGAACTGGCAGGGAAATTAGATTGAATGCTCAGGTAGGAGAATATGATATGACTGATGTCATCCTGGATTTAGGGTCAGAAGTCAATGTCTTAACCAAGCAAACCTGGGAGAAAATGGGGAAACCTACCCTTTCCTGGTCCCCTATACAGTTGAAGTTAGCCAATCAGCAAAGGATTGTGCCCCTAGGGATATTCCTTAGTGTTCCAATTGATATTGATGGGGTCAGTACTTTGGCAGAATTTGAAGTTACTGAGATCATTGATGACAGTAACCCCTACCCAGCCCTGTTAGGAATTGAATGGGCAATGGAAAATGCCGCAGTCATTAACCTTAAGAAGAGAGAGATGACCTTCGAAGGGAAAGATTTGAGAGTCATCGTACCCCTGGACCCTTCACAAGGAGAAAGGTACACAGAACCACTACGAGATGAAGATCAGGATGACCTGGAACACATTTATAACATTAGAGCTAAGGAAGAAGATTATGTCGATCCTACTGCCGAAGGTATTTTGGATTGGCAGTGTGACAGTTCCTATATGACAGACTCTGATGATGGGTTGAAAAACTGGTAGAACAGACTCCATGAGCTGCATGGACATAGATGTGCTAGAATTACCAAGTCTCTCAGATGGCTTGGTACTCAGGACAGTGCCCTACCTATTTTTGATGGGTTGTCAGATTCAGAGCAGTTTATTGGACAATTTTCAGAATGGGTACCAGAATCACAGAGACTAGCGACCCTGGATTCAGCATTCAGGGCCACAGTAGCCAGATGGTGGAACAGCCATAAGAAAAATATTCCTAATTGGGAAACTTTCCAGAAGCTCCTTTGCCTGAGATTCAGGGACCCGCCCCAAGAGCTGCGAAGCAAGTTTGATGGAAAGTATAGCTCCCAGGAACATTTAGCAAAATGCTACGAGGCATGGCAGTATGTACCTCAGGAAGAATGGGTACATAGATTTGTGCATACTCTGGAGCCAATAGCAAGGAACTGGTACACAGAGGCTGAGCTTTGCCGGGATACTATAAGTTGAGATTGTCTTGTTGATAGTTTTGTACTTACATTTTCCACTAATGAAGTTTGTCCAGCTTTAGATGTAGCTATCAGGTTGATCCACACTAAGGTATTTGATGATCAAGAGGTAGAAGAATACCGACCTGACTGGAAGACACAATAAGCTCATGCCCTAGAATGTTATAACCTCACAATTGATGAGGATGAGGATCCACGTAACATTGATATTCCTGAGTCCAAAGGGCACTACGAAGTACAAGGACCAGCAGTCGAAGCAGCGGAAGTGACTCAGCCCCTGAAGACACGGACCGTCAACATTGGATCAGAAGACCAGCCTAAGTATGCTACCATTGGAGATTATTGGGATGATGAGATGGTAAGAAAAGTGACCCAACTTCTCCATGAATATCAGGACCTGTTACCGACGAAGTTCTTAGAGATGAAAGGTATCCTAGGGGATATCGGTGTGATAAAAATCCCATTGAAACCTGATGCGAAGCCTGTGAAACAGCGTCCTTATAGGTTGAACCCTAAGTATAAGGAAAAATTTCGGCTGGAGCTGGATAAGATGCTCACTGTAGGAATTATTGAACATGTGGAAGAATCTGAGTGGGTCAGTCCTATGGTGGTGCAAGAGAAGAAGACTAAAGGCAAGATCCGAATCTGTGTTGATCTAAGGAAGTTGAATGATGCTTGTTTGCATGATCCCTTCCCCACCCCTTTTACGGACGAAGTGCTCGACAATGTCGGGGGTTAAGAGGTGTACTCTTTTACTGACGGATTTTCAGGTTACCATCAGATTAGAATTGCTCCAGAGGATCGACATAAGACAAACTTTGCTACATAAATGGGGTCCTTTCAGTATACAGTTATGCCGTTTGGATTGAAGAATGCCCCTGCTATGTTTTCTAGAGTAGTCATCTCCGCATTTAAGGAATTTATACATAAATTCCTCAAAGTATATTTTGATGACTGGACTATCTTTGGGCTAGTAAAAGATCATATAACTAGTTTAATACTTATGTTGGATAAGTGTAGACAGCACCAAATCTCCTTGAAATTGAAAAAGTGCATCTTTTGTGCACCATTTGGGATTTTGCTGGGACATATTGTATGTAAGCAAGGATTGATGATGGATCCTGCGAAGATAGCTATTGTTGTGAACCTGCCACCTCTGAAGTCTGTTAAACAACTTCGCACTACACTTGGTCACACTGGCTATTACCAGAAATTCATCCGAAACTATGCCCAGATCACCTCTCCGACCGAAAGGCAGCTGAAGAAAGATATTAAGATCGAATGGACACCTGAGTGCCAAGAAATCTTGGATGTGCTAAAAGAAAAAATGGTCACTGCCCCTATCTTAGTATTCCCTGACTGGAATAAGGAGTTCCATGTACATGTTGATGCATCTTCCATTGCTTTGGGTATTGTCTTGGATCAGTCTGGTGAAGGTAATATCGATCACCCTATTGCTTTTGCAAGTAGAAAATTGTCCACAGCAAAGAAAAATTATACTACGACAGAACACGAAGGTCTTGCTATGGTGTATGCACTACAGAAGTTTCAACATTATTTGCTAGGATCTCACTTTAAGATGTTCACTGACCACTCTGCTTTGAAGTATTTGGTTAACAAGCCTGTACTAGGTGGAAGGATATGTAGGTGGCTAATTCTATTTTAGGAATATGATTTTGAGATCATAGTTAAGCCTGGAAGACTTAACCTTGGACCTGACCACTTGTCGAGGCTCGAGTCAGGAGAAGAACCTACCAGTTTGGACGAAAGTCTTCCAGATTCCTAATTGTTTGCTATCCAGATGATTGATGAGTACTTTCAGGATATTGTTCAGTATTTGTCTACAGGTTTTCCACCCGCTGAGATGACCACACAGTAGAAGAAGCAGTTGGTGGTTTGCGCAGCGGACTTCACCTTAATAGTAGGACAGTTGTATAAAATGGGACCAGATGAAATACTGCGCAGATGTGTCTTGGAGCATGAAAAGCCACTGATTTTGGTAGAGGCACACTCTGGCCCCGCAGGAGGTCATTATGCAGGAAAAGCCACGCCACAGAATATTTTGACAGCTGGATTGTGGTGGCCTACAATTCACAAGGATGCAAGAGAATATTGCCACATCTGCGACATTTTCCAAAGAATAGGCAAACCATCTAGGAGGGATGAGATGCCTCTAGTCCTACAGGTAAATTTACAAGAATTTGACAAATGGGCAATTGATTTTGTTGGCCCTATCAATCCCCCTGCGAAGAAGTCAAGGGCACGATACATTATTACAACGACTGATTACCTTGCCCGCTGGGCTGAAGCTCAACCAGTCAAGACTTGTAGCACTGTTGTAGCTCCGAAGTTCATCTTCGACAACATCTTGTCCAGATTTGGGTGTCCTAGAATTCTTACGAGTGATCAAGGATCACATTTTTTAAATAAGACTATTGAAGTATTGACTGAAGAATTCCAGGTTTATCATTAGAAGAGTACTGCCTATCATCCACAAGCAAATGGAACTGTTGAAGCTTTTAACAAGATCCTTGAACATGCTCTGACGAAGGTTTGCAATGTTAACAGAAATAACTAGGATCTTAGAATTCCAACAGTCCTTTGGGCATATAGAACTACCTACAAGAAATTGACAGCCCATACAACTTTTAGGTTGGTTTATGGGCAAGAAGCAGTCATGCCCATGGAGTACATTGTTCCTAGCCTCAGAATATCCACTTTTATAGAGATGGATGACCCAACTATAGTGACAGCAAGGCTGACGAAGATACTAGAACTGGAAGAGGACAAATTTATTGCAGGGTTCCAACAGCAAGTGCAAAAGGCCCGAGAAAAAGCATGGCATGATAGAAACATCCAGAAGAAGCAGTTTCAGCAGGGCGATCTTGTGCTCTTATACGACAGCAAATTCATGAAATTCCCAGGTAAGTTCAAGATACATTGGAAAGGACTGTACATAGTACAGAAGGTTACTGATGGTGGCACAGTTCAGCTAGCTAAGTTGAATGGAGAAATTTTACCTTTGATGGTAAATGGAAGTCGTCTAAAGAAGTATAGGGAGAGGCCGGGACCTCCTAATCAGAAGTATCCCCTAGAAGGACAGTCTTACTCCCAAGAATAGTTGAAACTTGGGTACCGCATGGGGTAGTAAGTGTCAAGGCTTAATATTGTGTCACAGTTGCGGGTAGTTGTTATGTCGAAGGTCCAAGGTGTGTCGCAGCCTAAAATGTGATGGATGGGACAAAATGGATTTGGCGGCACCGGCACGAGAACTGCTCTCCATACCTGTAATAATGATATTTTGGAGGAAAATTTGGCGCTGTGTGGAAAAGATTTCTGGCATTCCATCAGATTTGGTGTCATTAATTCACCATGATGACAGATTCTGTTACGGGATTCTATAAAACACTGCATCGGCCTGTGACTCCTGCATTAAGCACTTCCTTAAGTTGTTCAGTTGGAACCATGTCAAACAATTGTGAAGTCCAGAAGTTAGTACGAGAGTTCAAAGAGAGAGGGTTGCAGAACCTTCTGAGCAATTCACCAGTACATTCCTATCCGACTAAGGTACAAAGGAAGGCAGAAGTTTGCTCTAAACCAGATGAAGGTAGGAAGAAGTTCGCTCTAACGTGGAGCGACGAAAGGCACAAGGCCTCATATCAAGACTCTAGAGAATCCCACCATGTATCCTCTGGGTTTGACAGAACCAAGGTGACTGTTTGCCTTATGCAGCTTGACACGCAATTCTGGGGACCCTTAGTTGTGGATGGTCAAGTGTTCGGCAAACAAAGTGAAGGGTGGGGTTGCAGATGGATCCAGAAGACCTTTCTCGGCATAAATAGCACGACGGAAGGAGGCGAGCATCCGACAGCAGCAGGGGGGGCATCCTCAAGCAGCGCACTATGTCTTCGTCGACAACGTCTATCACCAGCCCAGTGGATGAGTGTCCCGGGACGGGACACTGGTGAGTCTTAGGGGCCTATTGGGACTCCAGTGTTAACGACCCTAGAGTTTGTTAACTCTGTGGTTTTGGTGAAAGCTTGTAAGCAGAGTTACAGCTCAAAATAGTCTTAGGGGCGTCGGGGTTGAGTCAAATACTTTTGTTGTAATAAACCCATGGTTTAAGTCCAGGGTTTAGGGTTTGGGATCCCCATGGTTTAAGACCATGGTTTTGTAATAGTGCACTGTATAAATATGCACTTGTGTAAAGAAGTGAGGTTAGGTTTTTGAATGTAAGAAAGTTAAGGCGAAGCTAAGGCTATTTTGTAAGTGAAGGATAAGTCCCAGCTCAGTGCGTGGACGACCTCTGCAGCTGTGTGCGCAGAGGGTTTTGTAAGTGATAAGGAAATCTGCAGCTGAGTGCGTAGAGGCCTGCTGGTGTGTGCACGGCTTTGAGGACTGAAGAGATCTGCAGCTGAGTGCGCAGATCAGAACTGTGATTTTGTAGAAAAGTTGAATAAAACACAGTTCTGTGGACGTAACCCCTACACTGGGCGTGAACCACGTTATATCTGGTGTTGTGGTTCTTGTGTGATTTCTGTTATGTTCTTTTATGCATTGATAAGTATAGATCTATCTGATAATTAAGATTTCTACTTAATAAATAGCTTCGCTATGAATTCCTAGTAAGGGTTAAGCAAGTCACGGTGTTACTTAACTGCGAAGATAAATATATATATATATATGTGAATGTTTAAGCACTGTGTTAATTGATTATAAAGAATTGATAAAAGCCAAAGGTACAGTAATATCCCTCTTCTGCTTGCAGAAACCTGATTCTGCGGCATCCCATAGCTGTTTCGGGTGAGACTGCGACCTGCTTGCAGGTTGTTGCCGAAAGGGCCAACACTGTGGGTCTTTTGTTGGTGCGAAGTGAAAGGTATAAAACTCGGGTCTGCCCTATAGTCCAACATTGATCATGGCTTACATTCAGTTAAGCTAGACTCACTCATCCAATTTGAATGACCTCCTTAGGAATTCGAATTGCTTTGTCATTCATGCTTGCAGCATGACAATATTGTAATGTAATTTCTCATTCTTGTGTGAATATACTATGTGGATACTCATTGTGTAGCCCTTTTTCACCATTTTCATGAATTATTGTCATTAATATATTGATGAGACTATGTTTAGTCCCTAGATCATTGTGCAAGTTTAATAAAATTAACATATTAAGTGCCCTTGTCTTCCTCGAGATTTTCCATTTCCTTATCTTCATTTATCTTAATTAGTAGTCTCAACCTTGAGACCTACCATTTGCATGCCATTGTAGACTCTCTGAGTAGGATACCATTCTATTAGCTTTCCTAGCCTCTACGCTTGGCTACAACCATCTACCTCTCATCCAAGCTCTGCAAATTCCTCTTTCAACGTGTTGGTTTTGGTCAAATTCCAGATTGAATAAAAAAAGCAATGGAGAACACAACATGAGAAGTGTGAAACACTTAAACATGAATGTGAGACATAATGATAGAATGAATGACAATGAGAGAGTTGAGGGAATGATGGATGACTTCTTCTTCAGGAGAATGAAGAACTATTATGCTTCCCCGTAATGACTGTACTTAGCCTATGCTCCATTAAGTTATAACACCTACACATCAGATCTTACATACTTAGCTTTCTTTGGAAACTTGTGGCTTAGGAAGGCTCAAACAATTCATTACTAGGGAAGGGACACATTGACCATAAGATAAGGTAAAAAAGTTTTATCTATTAAATTTGAGGACACAGATAGTCGAAAAAAATAGCTTCATGATGACTTGGAGAGAATGGAGTCCTAGTCAGCCATTTGGTGTGAATATACATAACCTGTGGATAGCACATTAATGCATGAAGAATGTTTTCTAGAACAAATGAATTCAGACAATGGTGTATATTTTGTTAGGCTAGATTCAAATTGTAGTGATAAAGCCAAGGTGACAGAAATATCACAGCAAAAAATGTCTCAAAGCTTATAGCGGAATTCTCTTTCAGTTTTGTACTATTCTAGTTAGGATATTTCCTGTCATTGATAGTTGGAATATGAGGTAAACATTTAAATTCATAATGAAAATTTGACTTCAGGGGATACCTTTGTGTTTTTTTTCAAATCCCATAAATACTACTTTCACATGCTCTTAATTTTATGTTCAATACTCAACTCTTCAAGGAGTTTCCAGTAAAAGTATGCAAGTATCTATTACAAGGAAAATATGCAACTGCAGTGATGTTATAATCAAAATTCATTTTTTAGAATGCAGAGGTTGCATTAAGAGACTTATTTTGTTTGAATTCCATATCGTGGTGTGTATACACATCTTTCTATTTAGTTGTATGCTTATCCTTTTATTTCTTAATTCTGGAAAGTATTTCAATTCCTTGATTGCATTAGATTTAGGCCAGAATATTTTATTTGGAGCAACCATGCAAGTTTTTTTTGTTGCGAGCTTGCATGAAAGTGTCCTATGGTTGTATCATCTAGTGATGCATGTTCTCTATCCTTGAGGTGTACACTGCTGATTTTTCGTTAGTAACGTTACATAACAAAAATAATGATTACCAGTACTGATTACACATGGAGCAATGGCATGAAGATTTTCTATCACATTTCGATGTGTAGATTCAATTTGAAATTTTTGTGAATGTTTTGAAATGGAAGTTTGATACATTTAACGTAGCATTTCAATCCATTTTCTGAATACCCTCTCAAACACTGTGAAACTACTTTGTCTAGATGTATATGTAAATCATGTGCCTGTTAGTCCAAACTTAATATTTTTGACAATACATGTTTGTATGTAAACACTATACTGAGTAAGTGCCCTACTTGTTTCAAACGTATTATTGGTATGCTTGATAAGGAAGTGATTCCTTACTATTTATTTAATTAACAAACATCATTTCAAGTTATTGAGCGATTGGTCATGCATATGAAGCTTCAAGATAGGAACTTGAGTTTCCTCTATTGTATCCTGCATTTATTCCAGAAACTGTACTCTTAATTTCCTATATGCAAGTTCTCTTCAGTCTCCTATCGCTCTCTTATTAGGGTTAGAGTTTGTATGCATGGTGAAAGGCAGTTGATTGGTCAACTCACTCATGGTCCATCCAATGAAAAACCTATGAATCGAATGGCCCAATTGAATGAATTGAAGGGACTCAAGAGTGAAATGAGTTTTCATGAATACTACAAGCTTGATTAAACTATAATATTATAACCCCTACAAAACTTTGATATTTTATACTTCAAACTGTAAATATTTGTGTCAAGACCTCATGCTAGATAAATATACAGTCTTACAAGCCTTATCCTCCATAGATCCTAGAGTTCAATTTTTGATCAAAAGTGGGAATTTTAGTATCCTTTCCCAATCATCATTCGGATTCCACATGCCAAGTATTCCATTTGATTAAATATTATAGTGAGACGTTTTGAAGCTATCATAGTTAAAGACAAGAACCACTCTCAACCAATGCAAAACCTCATAGTGGTAAGGGTCTTGAAGATCTTCATTCTTATTACAGGTTTATTTTTGTGCTTGTGATGAGTTGAGCTCTATTTTCATCACCTTTTTGAGACCCATAATCCACTGTTGGTATTTTTATTTAACTATGATGCTGGAAAAGGTAAATTGGGTAGAGTTCATCACCACGAGCCTACTTCAAGTGCTTCATTTCTATCCTTTTGGTGATCAAGTGTGCTCATCACCTTTATTCGTAGTTTCCTAAGTGTCTGCGTAGGCTGTATGTAGTATATATTTGAAATATAAGAACAATGTTCATAGATTCCCAAGATTCATATAATTCCAAAGGCCTTAAAATAACTTTCAAACTCCCTTACTGATGTGCACTCCTTGGTAAATCAATCCCTTGATCTATCATAAACATAATGCTTCGGTACCATTTGTTTAGGATGTTTCTTGTCCTCTGCCTATAGTGGATTTTAAGCATTCCATTTTAGACCTCTTAGTTTTTCTTCACATGTATAGAATTAGATGGGTATTAGTGTCTGATGCAAATAGCCTGGCGTCAAGGTTCTTTCCCAAGGAATTTTTTTTTTCTTGAAGAAATCCCATTTGCAGCCATGAATTTTGATAATGATGTGAGCTATAATAGGAAATTAGCTGAAATTTTGATGTTGTACATCTATTTAAATATAATTGTATTCTGAATTAATTCCTTTCTTGGTCGGGTCTGATATCCTTATGAGTTTATCTGCATTCCATTTCGCAGGCTTAGGAAAGACCAAGAAGGTTACATGGATTATCATCAAACAATGCTTTCTTGAGGTTTCTGACTAATTGTTCATCTGGGTAGTTACCTGGAAGCTGACAGTAATATAAACTAAACATAAGACACTATTTGTGAAACGCTCTCAGAACAGGTATCTGCAGGAAGTGAAATTTATTTCAGTGTGATGGTTTTCAGAACTGCTTGTTTCAGCTATGTTGTCTACATTCTATGCTGGTAACAATATTTTTATCCTTGTTTGTGATTGTAAATTAAAATTATAATGTAGTATTTGAACTTTTGAACATTATATACTTGTAACATAGAGTAACATCCAGTCATTTTACATTACAATAATGTCAAGAAGCAAGCTATCTCAGACAATGTTTTGCCTTTGTGTAGAATTTCATGACTATTCTAAATGTTCGTATTAGGTAAAGAAAGGGATTTAATAATTTTCAACAACTTATAATTTGTGTTGAAATCCTAAGAACAAGAGGTAAACCATGCTCCTAACCTAGATTAATCTAATGTTGTGTCATTGGTTATGATCTACTTAGAGATGGCAATATCAGTAATCATGTGTATTTTTCAAGTTGCAATTTAACATCCAAAAAAGGTGTAACTACACAGTCACTGAATGAGAATGGTTAGAAATCATGCATAACATTTAAAAATTCTGATATCATTTGCTTCCTAGTCCTAAGACCTTTTGAACTACCATTTTAGAACCTAGAAATCATGTTCAAGTTAGTGTTGAGTTATTTGAGTTATGTTGAGTTTTTTGAGTTGTTTGAGTTAAGATCATTCAATTCATTCATCAAGTTAGTTTATTTAAATATTGACATAGTAAAAGACCTAACATTTAAGAGATTCAATAATGTAATAGTTAAAAATTAGGTTATCTAAGGTTGAATATCACATTTTTACAGTGATTGGCATCCACCATTGCAAGAGCTCTGCTAGGGTTTGCAGGTATTTTTCGCCAAGTTGTCGACTGGCACTGCCTGGCCACTAGGGCCATCTGTTCGTAGAAGTTGGTTGGTTTTCGGGCGTTTTTTCCTCCCTAAGTGAACCCCTGATGGAGTCAGGCTCTTCAAGGCCCGGTGGGCTCAATGGGGTGGGCCTAGCCGCAAAGGACCAACCAAAGGGTTCGTATTCCTACCGAAAGCCTGGTGTGGGGGGCTTCCTACAAAAATCCCCCACCATTCCAATAGTTCATGTTCAATCAGAGAAGGTGAGGGGCACGATCGAGCTCTAGAAGGAAAAGGCTTTGATTGGAAAGTTTGTGGGGATTTGGCCCAAGGAAAAATATCTGGTTAAATGGATCAGTAGCGTTTGGAACCCTAAAGGTCACTATGACCTGCAGCTCAGCTCTAAGGGTTTCTTCATGATTATTTTCTTCAACCAGGAGGATCGTGACCATATCTTGGAGGGAGGCCCTTATTTCTTTTTTTCGCTGGTCTTTACCTACATCCATGGAAGGAAAGATTCAACCCTGAAATAGAGGACATGACTGTGGCCCCAGTCTGGATCCGCCTTTTCTCCCTCCCAGGGGAATATTGGGATCTGGAAACCCTGAGGGACATTGGAAATACCCTAGGAGAGTTTATTAAGGTGGCTAAGAAAACAAAGGCCCAGAGGTATACCTCCTTTGCAAGGATTTGTGTTTACCTATATCTCTCCAAGGAGCTTCCAGAAGCTATAAACCTAATTTGGGAAGATGAAGAATGGATCCAACCCATTGACTATGAGCAGACCCCCTTCAGATGTAGACAATGTCATGAATACGGTCACTTGGGACGGAATTGTCCCTAAATGGTTTCAAAGCCCATCCCAGTAGACCATCACCCGGAGAGAAATGGGACTCCCCTTGATGGCTTCACCTAGGTCAAGAACCGCAAAAGAAGCAGGGTCAACGGGACACCAAAAGCCAGAAAATACACAGAGACGTGGGAGACATGATCCAGGAATGATTTCGAGGTCCTTGGGGACACGACAAAGGATTGAACGCCTAAGGAAAAAGAGGAGGTTTCCCAACCCACCAAGGACAACAATGCCCCAGACGGGATGGAAACCCAACAAATGGAAATAGTGGATGAAGCCGAGGATGAAGAAATGGAACTAGATGAATTAGATCTGGACATGATAGAAGAAGAATGTGGAAAAAAGGGGAAATGTTACGTGCCCAGAAGGCAAATCGAGCTCCTCCAAGAGGCAATCATCAAGGCTGGGGCTCATCTGATCCTGGGGATTGACCCTGATCCTCAATCAGGGCATAAGCGAAAACCTCTAGAGGAGGAGCAACGTAGAGGAAGGAAATAAAATAAGCAATGCATTGTAGAAGTAGGTGTCAAACTCATAGAATCAGGCCAATACCCTATGATCAGGGTGGCCTTCTTTAAAGTTTCCAAATTTTCCCAATGAAGTTAATCTCCTGGTATATAAGGGGTTGTGGCAATCCTAGGAAGTGGAGGACTCTCAACAAGAAAATAAAGCAGGAAAACCCTGATATCCTCTTTCTCTAGGAAACTAAATGCAGTTTTGAAGGCTTGGCAAAAATCAGAAGTAAAATCTAGAAAGGTAGCTAGGTGATGGCCTTGGATGCTTCTGGCAAATCAAGGGGCATTGCAATCCTTTGGCTCCCCTAGGTGGTTGAGCTCTTGAACTGGAGCGCTTATAAGTTTTCCCTCTTGGAATATTTCCATCACCTTTTTTCAGGGGAAAAGGGTACTCTAGTGAACATTTATGGCCCCAGTAGCTTCCCTGAAAAGCAGGCCTTCATTGACTTCTTAGAATGGTCTAGCTGCCAAGTGGAGGGAGCCATATGGGTGATGGGAGGGAATTTTAACCTCATCACCAACCTTGGGGAAAAAAAGGGAGGCCAAAGAACTATGGACAAATTTCAAGAGGCTTTTGGTATCTTCCAAGCTCAAAGCTCGTTCGTGGATATGGAAACTGGTAACGGCTGGTATACATGGAACAACAAACATGGGGGTGAACACTTAGTTGCATCCTGCTTAGATAGTTTTTTGGTCTCAGAGTCCATACTCCATGGTATGGGAGAAATCATGACAGAGGTGCTCCCAGTGGTAGGTTCTGACCACTAGCACATCTGCCTTCACTGGGATTGGACATGCTCCACTCTAAGGAAACGATTTAGATTTGAACAATTTTGGATGGAGCATAAGGACTTCAAAGATCTTGTTCAGTAGTTGTGGCAGTAGTTGGTCCCCCCCTCAGGAACTACCATGTACTACTTCCAATAGAAACTCAAAATGCTAAAATCCAAAATCTGTATCTGGAACAAGGAAGAGTTTGGAAACATTTTTTAGGACAAGAAAAGATTGATTTCTGAAGTTGATCAACTCAGTCAGAAAGGAATGATAGATGGATGGGATGAGGACAAGAAGAACAAAGAAAAGGACTTATGGGGGCAGCTGAAGGCAAGGGAAAGACAGGAAGGAATATACTGGAAACAAAAATCCAAGGTCAAATGGTTGTAGGATGGGGGAAAAAACATCATGTTCTTTCATAATTTGGTCATTCAGAATAGACACTCCTCGAGGATTCATAAACTTAAAAATATGGATGGTGGTCGAATAGAAATGAACAGATAGATTGAAGAGGAACTCAACTACTATTTTGCAGAGATCCTCAACGAAGATATCCATGACAAGGAGAGAGGCATTGCTCAAATCACTCACCTAATCCCACCCTCTGTCACTAGGGAAGATAATGAGATGCTCGTAAAACCAGTAACTCTCCAAGAAGTTGAAGAGGCTTTCAATTAGATGGCTCTGGGAAAATCCCCTGGCCCAGATGGGTCTACCTCTAACTTCTTCCACTATTTATGGGATATGGTGAAGGAAGAGGTTGTGGAAATAGTGGAGGAATCGAGGAAAAAATAGGGGGTGTTAAAATATTTCAATGCAATGTTCCTTTCTCTCATCCCTAAGGAAATGGGTGCAGACCGTCCAAACAAGTTCATGCCTATAGCTGTATGCAATGTGGTCTACAAGATCATCTCCAAAGTTATTGCAAATCGTCTGAAAACTCTTCTCCCCTCTCTGATCTGCCCGAAACAATCTAGTTTTGTTGAAGGGCGCCAAATCCTGGATGGGGTTATCCTAGTTCATGAAGTCCCACATTCCTTGCAAAGCTCAAGACATCCAGGTATGTTGATCAAACTTGATATTTCCAAGGCCTATGATAAATTAAGTTGGAAATTAATGTACAGAATGCTAGAAGCCTATGGGTTCTGCCATGACTAGGTGGAATGGGTAATGGGTCTCATCTCCACCCCATTCTTCAGTATTCTCCTGAACAAAGCCCCCACTTGTCCCTTTCAATCATCCAGGGGCCTCAGGAAGGGGGATCCCTTCTCCCCTTTCATCTTTATCTTAATGGCTGAAGGTCTGAGCCGTCTCCTGTAATCCAAGGAAGAAAGTGGAAAGCTTCGAGGTATCCGTCTCATGGATACCATGGATGCTCAGACCCATCAAAAATTCATAGATGATACCATGCTCATGGGGCACTCTTCAGTCCAAGAAGCGAAAAGCTTCAAATATTGCTTGAATCTCTTTGCCAAAGCCTCTAGACTTGCTGTAAATCAGGCCAAATCCCAAGTATTTTTCCTCAATACCGCTCCTGCCTCTCAAAGGAACATCCTCCATATCCTGGGTTTCTTGAAAGGATCTTTCCCTTCAAAATACTTAGGCATCCCTCTTGGCCGTGCAAGTTGAAGCGTACTTCCTGGCTTGAACTCCTTGACCGAATGAAACAGAAACTCACTAACTGGACTCTCAGACCTCTAAACTTACCCAATAGGTTGGTATTGATTAAATATGTCTTACAAGCGATGCCCATATACCTATTTTCTGTCCTCTTGGCACCGAAGTCCATTCTCTGTGAGATTCGGTGCATCTAGTGCAATTTCCTATGGGGAGGTAGAGAGGATAAAGCTAAATTTTCCCTAGTAAGTTGGGACAGCATATGCCATCCCAAGTTGAAGCGGGGGTTGGGTTTAAGAGATCCAAAAATCATGGCTGAAGTCCAAGGAGCGAAAGTATAGTGGAGATGGGTCTCCCACATTGTTGGAGTAGGGCCCTGCAGCTATAGGAAAAGCTGCTATATCGGAACAAGAAAGTCAAAGGAAATAGTACCTGAAGCGGCTGAGAAGAGAGCTCAACCACTGCATTTAAGGCAACGACGACGACATGAGGGCTCAGCTACCCTCATGAATGGAGAAGGAGCAATGGGCTGAGGTATTAAAGACAAAGGACAGAAGGGAGAAACCGAGGAAGCAGCGCCCATACCCATGATCAGTGCCGAAAATCGCGGAAGACTGCAGAAACCTGCAATGTGACCAGTAAGCGGCAGTTCAAAGTACAGATAGGCCGACTGTCACAGTTAGGGTTTTGGGTTACTGTTGGGATAGGCCCACAGTTTTGTATCATGGTGAGACCTTCGGGACACCTATTTAAGCATGTATTTTGTATTGTAAAAGGTTGGTCAAGGTTGGGTTTTAGGTTGTTACTAGTTGTCATCAGTATTGTAAAACCTTGAGAAAGAGTTGAGCTCTGGTTCTGTTGTTAAGTCTGTAGTTATCTTACTGTAACCAGTGGCCAGCCCCTTGAGCCTGAATGTAACAATCCATAGGGATTGAGAGAGAGAGAGAGAGAAAGAGTATATTGTAAGAAGAAATAAATACAGGAAGAGAAGAGATCTAGGAGAGAAGGGCTCCAGTTGAGTGCGTGGATTTTCCCAGAAGATCTCAAGCTGCATAAGAGGTTGCAGCAGAACTGTGTTACTCTCTCTAGATATAATATAAACATAGTTCCCGTGGACGTAGCTTCCTCCCTGGAAGCGAACCATGTAAAATCCATGTGTTGTGCGACTGTGTCATGTGATTGTGCTATACTTATTTGCTATCTGGTATTCGTTACATGAACATTGCTTATCAGTTAATGAATGTATGTATGCTATCCTTCAATTGCAGTAACATAGAAGGTTAAATGTGAGTTGAATGTGTTAAGTATTCTGTATATGATTTTATCAGTGCTTGATTCACAACAGCTAACAGTTACAGTGTTAAGTGACTTCTGTATATTTAGTTCAGCAAGTTGAGCGTGTTAGACTGTAGAGGCTAAGTGAAGTTGTTTAAACACATTGATGAAGGTTAACTGATCTATTATACCCAAAAAGGAAGCCTCTGGACCTTGAGAGTTGATGAGCATATTAAGTCTTACTGTAGGAAATATCATGGCATAGAAAGGCGATATCGCACTGTCGGAGGAGCTGCGGTGTGAGATATCGCAAGTTAAGAGTTGAGCAGAAGAGTAAGTTTGTGCATCATCCTAGAAGCTGCGATGAAATAAGAGCTAGTCCCATAATAGAGTCAGCTAGGAAGAGAGAAACAGCACGTGCTAAGAGATTCAACTGGTTAAGTAGAGTCAAGAGAACCCAGGATGCTACAGAACTTGGTTGAGGAAACTTGATTCTTCAGCCAACCCATTTAAAATCACTTCGGGTGAGACTTCAGGCCACTCCGTGGCTTGTCACCAAAAGGGCTAGTGAGCTAGGGGTTTTGTTGGTACAATAAAGTAAACCCGGGTCTGAACAGTTAATCCAACAAATGGTTTCGTTGCCGATTTTGAACAAATTGAAGAGCTGATGTTTTGTTGGCATCCTACTAAAGAAGAACTTAACCAGTGGGTTGAGTCTAAGGAAAGAAAATTTGTTGTGAAAGAAAACAAGAGTCCTAGGCTTAGTACAAAGGACTAGTTATAGAAACATATCTTCACAGACCTGCATGAGATATTTTTTGTGACCTATGCAAATGAGTTGTACGATTGGTTGTCAAAGTTGAATGATAAGCACATATTCAAGAAGAAAAGGAACATTGTTTGGACACCGGAGTTGATTCACACTGTGAAGAGCATAGATAATCCCATTTCGTGAGCAGTAGACTTCTGGCTTGCGATTTTGCTGGAAGGTTTCATTATAGAGTTTGCAGTTGATCAAAGAAAGAGTTTCAGTGAAGCAGAGAGGTACTTCTTCAAAGGATATTGCGGTAAGTACTTGAACTCTTTAAATTTGTTCCTTAAGATGTTATTGTATGAAATAGGAGTACTGGATATACTCTCAGATGAATAAGTTAAGTAAGTGTAATGTCACAAGAGTTTGAGAGTGATTCTGAAGAAATTGGATGTACACGTAGCGGTAAGAGATATAAAGTAGATTTTAGATATTCCTTCTTTGAAGACAATTCAGACAGTACTAGAGAACAGAGTCAAAGTAATAGAGAAATAACAGTAGGGGGTATCCCTTACCACCCTTATACCCCACAGAAACAAACCGAGACTCATAATATTCCCGCAGGAACTCCATCTAGTAGTTCACACATAGTACATACTATATTTACACCGCCAAGTGGTAGTAATACATCAAACTAGAATCCACCTCGTAGAAACAGAATGGGGGATGACATGAAATTACCTACCTTCAGGGGTACAGGGGCAGAAGACCCAGAACAACATTAGTTCCTATGTGAAGCTGTATGGACCATTAAATAGATCTAGGATGACAATACTAAGCTTGTCTAGTTGGCTACTACACTTAGAGAAAGAGATTTAACATGGTATATGAAGTATACATCAGCCCAGATTAGAACACTCGTAGAGGTTAGGACCGCAATGATTAAGGAATTTAAGAAACCCAATTCTGAGTCACAATGTATCACAGAACTTAAAGACATCAAACAGTTACCCACAGAGTCACTATGGGATTTCTATCAGAAATTTAAAGCTCTTATAGACCAAGTTAGTTTTGAGTTTGCGCCGGAGCAGCATAAAGAATGGTTCATTGCAGCACTACTCCCTCATATCAGACTTCCACTAATGCAACAGAAACTCCATACGCAGGATGAAGCATTGGAGATGGCAATGAAACTAGAGGCTTCACCTTTAGCTGAGACTAATGCAGGTATGACAAACTTACAGAACTAGTTAGCCAATATCACTTTACAGTTACATGAGATTAAGAAATGAAAAGAGGTTGAACAAGAACTATGGTGTACAAAGTGTAAAGGACATGGCCATACCAAAGATAACTGTCAAGTATTTCTTGAGTATCTAGCAAGTGAGGCTCCTAACCCCTTAGTACAGAATCAAGGTCCATGGTGTGAAATCTGTAGAACAAGAGGACATAGACCACAGGAATTCCCTTTACTTCAGAAGTATGTACAAACTCCTAAGAATTTATACTGTAACTTCCGTAAGTTAGTAGGACATGATGAAAATAATTGCAGAGCTTATGATCTCATGATAGAGAGAAAACATGACTTCTACAGAGTCCAGTCAGAGACATCAGGACCAGTAGTAGGACAACAGCATGAACTGGCTCATGGTGGCCATGGTGGAGGATTCAAAGGACGAGGTCGTGGTGGAGGCGTTGGCCATGGCCATGGACCGATTGTTTGTTACAACTGCGGAGCGATAGGACATTATGCTAGAGATTGTAAAAACCCTACTACAACATGTAAGTATTGCAAGTCCTATGATCATACTATAGAATAATGTCCTATCTTGATAGCTAAGATTAAGGATCCTAAGCCAGCAGTAAACCAGAATATTCATCTTATTGCTGTTGAGCAGAAAGAACCAAAAGAGGAGATGCGGGACTCATTTCAGGTGATGTAGACATCGTAGGACAAGCTGCAGAGCACGAAAGATAAGCATCTTCTGGAGTTGAAAGCACTAACTGAGAATACTACCATGATGAAGGCTCAGCCAGTCAAGGCGACAGCAGGAGAAAGCTCAACACCATCGATTTCCCATGAGGAAGTTGTTGCAAAGGATCGCACCAATACAGTTTTGATACCGCCAGGGAGCATTCGATTCCCTGCTTCGATGATTGATGTACAGATATAGGTTAGACAACCTGTCGAGGTTAATTTGGCACAATTCCCTGTTGATCAACTACAGATGATCTAGCAGCAGATAGCTGCAGAGCTCAGGGATAGAGAGCTTGTGACTTATAAGCAGAACACTCAGTTGATACAACATAATGCAGAGCTCACTGCAAGCTTTCAGACAAAGGTGGAGGAGTTGAGAGTATATGAAGAAAGAGAACAGGATCTCAGTCAGGTCCTACAGAACACCGCATTGGAGTTACCCAAGTGTAACATAGAATTTTCCTTACCTCTAACGCAGAAAGTAAGAAGAATTGCAGATAGAGAAAAGGCTCTGGAAGAGACAGTGGTCAAGATGGAGGAAAACCACAAGGTGCAGATTGTTGAGATTGAGGTTCGAGCACCAGGAACACCTGAGGCATACAAGGAAGCAAGGGCATAGGCCTTTAGACTCACTTCAACATAGATGAAGTGTCTAATAGATGATGCAGAGTCATTGCTAGCTGATGCAATGAAGACATGGTCGGAGCTAGAAGAGCTCCCAGATAGACTGGATTTGCAGCAAAGCATCCAAAACATAGAAAATGTAGTAGCAGCAATGAAGGAAGAATTCAAGAGCTTAGGAGCTCTTTCAAAGATGAAGAAGATGACAGAGATGAACCGTTTGCAATAGGAAGCGCAGCGGTTGCGAGAAAAAGAAATGTAATTCAATAATATGCTTCAACTGTATTAGGAACAAATCACAGAGCTAGTCAATGCGGTTGAGCAGAAGGTCAAGGAGTTCACTACAAGCAAAAGTGAAATTGATAGTACAGAAGACCCCCTGATTAGTCAAGTTATGATTGAAGTGGCACAAGACTATGTAGAAGCTATGGACAAAGATGTCGCAGGACTCAAGGAGAGATTCGCAAGGACTTCGCAGGAAGCCAAGGAGAAGCTACAGAAAGAGAAATAAGATGTCAGTGACTCGAGGACGAGCCACAAGTAAGTGTTAGGGGACTGTTGGAGTAGGGCCCTGCAGCTATAGGAAAAGATGCTATATTGGAACAAGAAATTCAAAGGAAATAGTACCTGAAGCAGCCGAGAAGAGAGCTCAACCACTGCATTTAAGGCAGCGACGACGACAGGAGGGCTCTGCTACCCTCATGAATGGAGAAGGAGCAATGGGCTGAGGTATTAAAGACAAAGGAAAGAAGGGGAGCAACCGAGGAAGTGACTCCCATACCCACGATCAGCGTCAAAAATCATGGAAGACTATAGAAAGATACAGTGTGACCAGTAAGCGGTAGTTCAAAGTACAGATTGGATGACTATAACACTTAGGGTTTTGGGTTACTATTGGGATAGGCCCATAGTTTTGTATCACGGTGAGACCTTCCGGCCACCTATTTAAGCATGTATTTTGTATTGTAAAAGGTTGGTCAAGGTTGGGTTTTAGGTTGTTACTAGTTGTCATCAGTATTGTAAAACCTTGAGAAAGAGTTGAGCTCTGGTTCTGTTGTTAAGTCTGTAGTTATCTTACTGTAACCAGTGGCCGAACCCTTGAGCCCGAATGTAACAATCCGTAGGGATTGAGAGAGAGAGAGAGAGAGAGAGAGAGTATATTGTAAGAAGAAAGTAATACAGGAAGAGAAGAGATCTAAGAGAGAAGGGCTCCAGCTGAGTGCATGGAGTTTCCCGAAAGATCTCAAGCTGCATAGGAGGTTGCAGCAGAACTATGTTACTCTCTCTAGATATCATATAAACACAGTTCCCATGGACGTAGCTTCCTCCCTGGAAGTGAACCACATAAAATCCGTGTATTGTGCGACTGTGTCATGTGATTGTGCTATACTTATTTGCTATCTGTTATTCGTTACATGAACGTTGCTTATCAGTTAATGAATGTATGTATGCTATCCTTCAATTGCAGTAACATAGAAGGTTAAATCTGAGTTGAATGTGTTAAGTATTATGTATATGATTTTATCAGTGCTTGATTCACGACAGCTAACAGTTACAGTGTTAAGTGACTTCTGTATATTTAGTTCAGCAAGTTGAGCGTGATTAATGTTAAGCATGTTAGACTCTAGAGGCTAAGTGAAGTTGTTTAAACACCTTGATGAAGGTTAACTGAGCTATTATACCCAGAAAGGAAGCCTCTGGACCTTGAGAGTTAATGAGCATATTAAGTCTTACTATAGGAAATATCGCGGCGTAGAAAGGCGATATCGCACTATCGTAGTAGCTGCGGTGTGAGATATCGCAGGTTAAGAGTTGAGAAGAAGAGTAAGTTTGCGCATCATCCTAGAAGTTGTGATGTGATAAGAGCCAGTCCCATAACAGAGTCAGCTAGGAAGAGAGAAACAACCCATGTTGAGAGATTCAACTGGTTAAGTAGAGTCAAGAGAACCCAGGATGCTACAGAACCTGGTTGAGGAAACTTGATTCTTCAGCCAACCCATTTAAGATAACTTCAGGTGAGACTTCAGGCCACTCTATGGTTTGTCGCCGAAAGGGCCAGTGAGCTAGGGGTTTTGTTGGTACAATAAAGTAAACCTGGGTCTACACATTTAATCCAACACACACCACTGAACCATGGGCCTGATTTTGGTGCTCTAAATATGGCCATGACAGGACCCCATCTCAGCTAATCTATTTCAACGAAGAGCAACAGGGCTCCCCTATATCGATGAAGGCTAAAGGTGGAAGACACTTGGTTCAATAGCAAAATTTTTGGGAAATTCGTGATGGAAGGAATGCGAGGTTCTGGGAAGACTCATGGAACCAAATCCCTCATTTGGGTGACAACCCAAGGTGGAATCCAATTCAAGAATTAGCTAGGGCGGAGGGTCATTATATTGTTCATCACTTCTGGCAATAGAAAATCATTAATGAGCGGTGGTGCTGGATCTTCATTAACAAACTAGACTAGATCGAGGTGGAAGACTGGGAGACTTTCCAAGAGGAAATGCACAGGTGAAGCATCAAACCCACGGAGGGGCAGGATGTGCTGAGATGGGGATATTTGGAAAAAGTAATGTTTAACATTAAGGAGGTGTACAACATTCAAATTAGGAACCACGCCGAGGATGGGGAAACATGGAAGAAGATATGGACCCTAAAATTATGGCCCAAGGTCGCCACCTTTGCTTGGCTGATTGTTAAAGGCCGCATCCTCACCAGTGAAAATCTTCAAAAGCATGGAATCCAGGGACCTTCTCAATGTTGCTTATGCTCTCAGGCGGAGGAAACCACAAAGCATCTCCTAGATAGTTTCCCTTTTGCTACAGCCATTTGGGATAAAGGGGCTATGGGTTTTCGAAAAAGTGACAGGAAAAGAGCCCATCCGGCGAGAACTTTGATGGAATGGAACCAAAAAACTTTTAAAAATAGAATTATCAGGACCATCTGGAATGCCTTACCTAGTATGATCATGTGGTGCATTTGGAAGGAAAGGAATGGCTGAATCTTCTGGGACAAATGCTCCAGCCTCGATAAGTTCTGGCAGATGGTGCGGGAAAATATTCTCTCCTCCATCAAAAGCATGCAATGGCATGACGAAGATAAGCTCACACCCACTGATGAAATTCATGTTGGTGAATTTTGGGGTTTGGAAAAATCCCAGTTGGATGGGATCCGCAAGCGCGATAGGATCCTTCATCCTTCCAGCCCCAAGTCGTGGTCTCTACCCCCTCCCCTGGTTTTCAAACTTAACTTCGATGGGGCTTCCAAAGGGAACCCTGGTGCTGTAGGATATGGAGGATTATGTAGAGACTCACAAGGAAGGGGTATTTTCATATTTTTGGGAACCATAGGCTGAGACACCAATAATTCTACAAAACTCGAAGGGATGCTTCAAGGTTTGAACTATCTGGTGCGTAGCAACAGTTTTTCAGCGATAATTGAGGGTGATTCCATTATCATGGTTCAGATGACAAGGCAGTTAGCATATGGCCAAGTCAGCAGGCAAGTGTCCACTAGCTGGAGGTTAGCCAGCCGCTTGGATGAGCTTCATGGCATGATCCATGCCCACCCTGTGGTCTTGTTCTGTCACGTAAGATGCAACGCCAACAAGGAAGTGGACCTACTTGCGAATGTGGGGGTTAAGGGGAAGCTGGCTCATCAATGGGGCCCACTTGAGTCCTTCGAAGCAAATGAATGGGCTCATCATTGCAGACAGCTGGCGGCACAGGATCTCGTGGGTGGTACGCAGTCGACACGCCCGATCGATGCGGTGGATAGAGGTGACAGACGGTGCGAGCACGCCATGACAGGCCAACACCAACATGCCTGAGCGTTTTAATGAGGAAAATGATCGATGGCAGAGGTGGTTTTCCTTGTCCATTATTTTTCTCATTGGAAATGCAGATGAAAAGATGGACAGGATGAAGAGGGACGACCGAATTGACAGGGCTATCTTTTTAGCAAGAGCTTCTGCTGTGGCGAATGGTATGAGGGAGGTGGTCTGCACCAGAGAAATGATGTCATCCCGGTATGATCCACATGGGGTAATGATTTCTCCTTTTCCTTCTTATTTCTCGTCCCACTGGTCAAGCCATTTTCATTTTTCAATCTTGCTCCTTGCCTTTCGGATCCTCTAGTTTCTCCCGTGGTCCTCTGGTCTAGTCGGGGTGCGGCTCTCTACCCTCTCCTTTCCCTATGCCCTTACTCATAATTCTCTTTTGCTGGAAATGGACCTGAATAGTCAGTTGGTTAAGGGCAAAGCCCATGGTGAATCCCTGTTCGAGCAGGGTGCTGCAAAACTCTCCTACAGGGCTACGAGAGTGCAAATTCAGGCCCAAGAAGAGGCTGAATTTTTCAAGGATAATATCCCCCTGAACATCTGTCAGGAAGTGGAGGGTAAGTTCGAGGACCTGTGGAGTACCGTGAAAATATTCCTAAGGAAGAACTCCATCAGGAGGTGGCGGACTGGGTCCTGGATCCTAGCTCCACTGCGGGGTGTGTTGTGGCTTATGATCGCCTCCTCATGCAGTACTGGTTGAACATGAATATGGTAGGCCATTCTTACATGGAAAGGGAAGCAAATATGGCGGGAGATGAGGAACAGGTGAGAGAATGGAAACACATAATGGCGAATGCCACCTCATTCACCAGAAGGTTGACGTTATTGCTCCTAGACTGGGTGTCTCTTTCTTCGCCATGGGTAAAGGTCTCAACGAGGTGGCTCGCCCGAGGGACAGCTGTGGACAATGCGGTAAGAAGCAAAGAAGGATCTTATCTCCCTCTCCACCGGTTCAGAACCCCCCTGGTACGGTTCCTGCTCCAGCTCATCCAATTATGTCATGTCTTCCCTCGGCTTTTCAGAAAATGGAGTGACTTCCTGGGTCTACTGTTTATTTTGAATCCCGGTAATTCATCCTGTTAAGTTTTTTAAGTTTTCTCCAATGCTTTTTTGGCATGTAATGTGGCTTCTCCTGCAACCCAGTTTTTTGCGAATGCCTGTCCTAGCTCAGGGTTTTATCTCATCTCTGTTTCGGAAGGATAGGGCCTGTGTGCCCACTGCTAGTCTAAGTCTCACGTTTTTTCTTGTTTCTTGGCCTCTATGGCTCATGTCCAGCTCTGTGCGGGGCTTCTCCATGGCAGAGAACTACTAGACCTGTTTTGTATCCTTGCTTTGTAATGGATTCCATCTGATGTAATATAATGTTTTTATTTACAAAAAAAAAAGGTTGAATATCACATTTTGTCAGAGCCTCACAGTAAGACATTGAACTTATTAGCCAAAAACAATTGAAATCAAAGGGTAAACTAATTGGTGAATGGAAACTGCTCAATTGAAATATTTTTTTGAAATACATTGGAGAGAATGCGACTGCTGAGTTTTGAATAGGCCATTCATTATATCAATTGAAATATTTTTTTGGTATGAACATGGATATCAAAACTATTAGGTTTGGAATATGCTCATGGTAATATACACCTTTCTAAATCTCCCTAGGGTACAAACAAACAAATTAGTGCAATGTGCACTAACAAATTCTCTTTAATATTCATACCGTTAAAAAAGAATTGATCTCTTAGATATGTGTCATAAGGTATCTCACCACTATGCTTATGTTATTCATGCATGTATTGGTGAGGTTGTTATTCAAGATCACCTTCTAGGAAATTTTCACACTCTAGTATAGACTCTAGAGTAGTTAGTGATGCATGTATTGTTGAGTTTGTTCTTCAGGAGAATCTTCTAGGAATTGTTGACACTCTAGTATAGAGTAGTCATTGCTTCATACATTTTGTTAGCCTATTTTCCTACAATATGAGGGATTAGGTGGCACTTCATTGAATCCATAAATATCATCCTTGATTTTTTTTCTCATATTGATCCAATCATTGGGGATTCAAGCAGGGTGCTCCTGGTGATTCAAGAAGGAGGAGAGATAGTATTTGGTGGTGTTGATCGTAATCACTTCAAGGGTAAACATCAATATGCTTTCGTTACTCGAAATGGTTACTGGAAGGTATGTAATAGAATCATGTTTATGTTCCAGGTTTAAGATTGACTGTATTTAAGGATAAACACATGCATACAATGTTCTTTGTATGAGTCATAGTTACTAGTAGGTATGCCATGGGATTTATCTACTCTAATAAATCGATGTTGCTATTTTTTTCAGTTTGACATGGGAGACTTCCTCATTGATGATCAATCAAAAGGTCTGCATACAATCCATCTTCTTCAATTGGGAACATGATTGCTTCTAGAGGAATCTTATGAAAATATTGATGGAATTTTATAAACATTTAGTTGCAGGTTTCTATGTTGGAGGTTGTGTTTCTATTGCAGATTCTAGAACTTATTTGCTAGTTGGTCCATCAGTAAAGCTTGCAAACCTTTGATATTTTGGAAATTTCTTGTAAAAGTTAGTGTTTTCTAGGTTTGTGCACGATAAAAGAATATAAACCACAGGGGTGTGGAAAATCTGATGCTTGTATGCTCAAGCAATCAACGAATGCTCAATAGTGATCATTTGATAAATTAATATGTTATCTTTGTAGTATGAAAGATATATAGTTGAACTGATTTCAAGGAATTTCTCAGTATCAAGGACCGAAGCGAGATAATTTTCTTTGTTTGTTTTATTACATTATTTAAGCCAAGCATGTCTAGATGTTGTTGTAATTTGTTGTACAAGGCGATCTCTTCACTTTGTTGCTTCTATGCATTGTTTTGCTAAACTTCCACCCTAGAAATATATGCAATTCTTTATAGACCATGTGTTGCTTTCATACTGAGATTCCTCATAATCTGTATTTGTGATGTGAAAATATCTGATGTTCATGATTGTTGTTCTATAATCATTGTTTATCATGTTTGCTATGATTTTCAAGGGCATTATAACACAAATAAACAAAGCTATTGGTGCCTTGGGTATTGTCAGCCAGGAATGCAAAACTGTTGTGTCACAATATGGAGATGGCATTATGGAGCTCTTAATGGAATATGTATGTCTTTAATTTATCAAAATCTTATATGAATCATTATAAGAAAATGTACAGAGGATAATTCCCAATATTTTCAATATGCCACAAGATATGTGAATCAAACTACACTATATATTTTTACTAAAGGATCTATGTAGGGGCCTGTTACGCATGTCTTGTGTAGTGTGTACGTAATAACCACCACATTGATTTTCTTGGGTACTATTCATTTTCTATTGATGGATAAATGAATTAAAATCACAAGATTGGGTCAACTGAATCTAAGGTCTCTCTTAAGCTTGTTCTAGTCAGGCTAGAAGCATGTAAAGGACAGTAGGTCACCTTTTATGTATTGAATTTACCAGACATTTGGAAAAAGAGGACAATGCATAAAATTTAAATGGTGCAACTCTGTCATCTTTGCAACTAATGGTGCAAATCAGCTTCAGCTAGCCCCGTAACCTAGTTTCTAATTTAGAAACTATATTATAACCTAATACATTGATAATAATAATAAAAAGGAACAATTTTTTAAAACTATTTAAACATATACATGATGTTTACATAAGGTAGGGACTAGCTGTCTTTAGAAGCCTCTCTTGTTTGATTAGGCTTCCTTATGTATTTCTAGTCTTCCTTCATTATTTTATCAGAGTTTAAGGCATTGTTTTATGTTGCACTCCCTTAGACTAGTTCGTGTTCCAATATGATTGATTTAATTTGAAGGGAAGTTTATTATCAGCTCTATGGTTCTTCCCAAGTGGCTACAGGTTCCCCTCTCTACTTGTTTTCATTTTGGATTTGCACAATCCTTTTTACATCATACTGAATTCTATTTAAAATCCTTCTTTTGGTAACTAGCAATACTATAGGGAGGGTTGGATATAACACAAGATACATACCATTCTACTTGTCAATTTACTCTCTGGTAAGAACCCTTATCCCTTTAAATTTCATATTCATATAACTAAAATTCAAATGCTAATGGAATTCAATGTTCAAGGCTTAAGAATGTGCTTTATAATTGTTTTGGCCATAACCCTTGATTTCCCTCACTCAAACTAACTATAATTTTTACCTGGTAAGTTACTATGCTACCTTTGGTTTATTCTCACATAATTTCATATTTAAGTCGTGTTTAAGGGTGAACTTATTTAATAATTATTCATTTTGTTTGTAATTTTGTAATTTTGGATTTTGACACCTCACCCAAATTTGACGGTACTAGTTTGATTCCAGGTATGTGCAATTTTTGGTGCCCTGGTATGCATAATGATGTAAAGGGGGGTATATATATTTTTAAAGGAAAAAATGATAAAAATTAAAGAAATGTAATGAATCACCTCCTTATGGTTAGGGTTTATGACTCATTTAGGTTTTTAATGATCCTATATAAGAATTGCTCAAGAAAAGATAAACGATTATATTGTGGTATCACATGTAAGATTGCACCTTTGATATGAGTAACTTCTTGGCACAAAGATAATTGGACAAATGGATTGATGTATGTTAGTTAGGTAGGATTTCTTGGGATTCAGCTGACTATAGAATTGCATCTACTTCTAAAATGAAAAAATTGGCTGCATTTTTTACAGACAAATCCCGAGAAGATCTGTTCACAGATTGGCTTGTGCTCTTATGATAGTGCAAGAGATGTAAGGTGAGATTCCTTTATGTTGTTTTCTATTGAAATGTTTGTACATAGTCTAACTATGTACTCATCAATAATACCTTTTTGGGATATTGTGCATGTGAATTTTTCTTTGTTAAGATTTATTAATAATGCTAAAAATGGTTGATCTCTGCAGCATAGGAATAACTAGTTTATTAGAAAAACCACATGAAAAAAAATACATTGTCGAGCATCAGTTATGGTATTTGCACTGCTTTTCAGATGTTAGGTATGTTGGTGCATAACAAAATTTCCCATTACCAGACTAAGGAACAAATTATTACCTATTTGAGTCAGGTAATAAGAGTTTGTTGTCTTCTTTGATGATTTTTTTTATTTTACAAGGATGTCGAGATTTGTTTTAGCATTAATTATTCTAATATCAGTGTTTATAATATTCCTGAATGTATTATTCATCTCTATGACCAATTTCCAAGCCCTAATGGAGAATCAGTTGTTGACTATGATCAAATAACAAGCATGCCAGTTGTTACGTTTTCAATTGGAAATAAAACATTCAGACTTACTCCAGATCAGGTTTGGTTTAGTCCCAAATAAACAAATGCTATTTGTTGTCCGACTCACCCTGCAGTACTGATGTCTTGCCTATCATCTATAGTTTGATGTTTATAATCTCAGTTTGTTTTAAAATAGTTTTTTGGGAATTAAGCATTGTAGGAGATATGTATAAGAAATGCATTTATGTTTGAAATGTGCATTTGAATAGAAGTTGCATACAACTTTCTGAAGAGAACATACGACTATTTAGTAATTTTAGATTTTTTTTTCTATACTTTGATTCCTAAATTTGCATTGTACTTTCTTGAATTGTAAGTTAACAAATCAAATATCCTTATTACATAATAACATGAGAAGAGGTTGTTAATAGGTTTCAAATTAATTTTAAACCTAATTTAAGTTGTCATGTGATGCATTGTTTTCAGATGAGGTTTTGATTACATAAACTAATCCTAAAGATAATTTGCATAACTACAGTTTTGAAGTAGAATAAACATTGTGTTTTGCAATATTCGTGGGTATCTGCTTGGGTACACAGGGTACTCCCAAAAGACCGAACACCTTGAGAAACCACTTCACACAAATAGATCACAGATCAACACACGATGTTTGTCACATGGTTAAAACCCTCGAGAGGGAAACAGTCCATGGCCCCAGCCAAATAGCTACTTGGAGCAATTTATTATGCAAAATAAAGAAATTTACATGAACTTCTCATAATCGATCAACTAGCCAAGGACCCTCTATGCTCTTTAAATAGAGATCATAGACCAATCGGGTGTTAAGCCACGGATCAGTGGTAGGTATGATCTAAGAGAAGTTGAACCATCGGATCACTCTATGTCTAGAACATATCGTGACCGTCGAATTAGAATATTTACAAATGCATACTAATGCATACTAAAGAAACACACTTTTACCTGATGGATATATTACACAAGTTTATCTTAACTAACTCCTAAGTGTCTAAATATCCTAACATCCCCCCTTAAGGACAAGTTGGGATAGGATTGAAGGATTTACAAAATTGACACTATTAGGAGAAGGAAGGAGGCATTAGAGCCTATCCCCCCTTAAGGACACATTCCTGAACTCCTAACATAGACCGAGGTTTAGAAAACTTCGCTTCTATAAGAGACTTGGTGAATATGTCTACAACTTGATCATCTGTAGGGCAATAGAGAACTTCAATAACACTATCATGAACAAGATTTCTGATGAAGTCCATGTGTAGCTCAATGTGTTTGCTGCACTGATGTAGAACTGGATCTTTGGCAAGCTTGATGGCACTTTGATTATCGCACCAAAGTGGAGTAGGTTGCTGCTGCTCAAATCCAAACTCTAAAAGGATCTGTCGAAGCCATAAATCTTCCTGACTGGCATTAACTACAGCTCAATATTCTACTTCTGCTAAATAAAGAGCAAGAGATTGTTGTTTCTTACGAGCCTAAGTGATAGGTCCAGATCCTAGACTGAAAACATAACCTGCAGTAGACTTTCGATCATCAGGATCACCGGCCCAATCTGAATCAGTGAAACCAACCAACAAATGTTTTCCCTCTGTACTGTAATGAATCCCAAACTGAATTGTACCTCGAATATATAGAAGTATTATTTTTGCTGCTTTCCAGTGACTTTCATGAGGAGTTTGCATATAATGGGAAACACGACCAACGGCAAAGGAAAGGTCAGGACAGGAATGAGTCAAGTATAAAAGACTACCAACAAGTTGATGATACAAGGTGGCATCTACTTCAAGGGAAGTACAAGTGGCATAAAATTTGACTCCAGACTGGAAGGGAGAAGGGGCTGGTTTACAATCTTCCAAGTGGAAGCGATGAAGAAGGCCACAAGCATACTTAGACTGGGAAAGAAAGATTCCTTCTTTGGTTTTTAAGACTTGGAGACCAAGAAAATAATGCAAATGTCCTAAGTCTGACATTTCAAAATCTTGCTTAAGACTGGATTTCACATGGGTTATAAGTTTAGGGTCACTACCAGTAAGGATAAGATCATCAACATAAAGAACAAGTATGATGAGATGGTTTCCTACTTTCTTGGTAAATACATTGTGGTCAGAATGGCATCTAGAAAAACCAGTGTCAAGGATAAAGTTATCCATTTTGGCATACCAAGCTCTAGGAGCTTGCTTAAGGCCATATAAGAATTTCTTAAGGAGACAGACAAGGATAGAGTTATCTTAAACATATCCAGGAGGTTGTTCCATGTAAATTTACTCATGTAAATCACCATGTAAGAAGGCAGACTTGAAATCCATTTGATGGACTTCCCAGTTATGTAAGGCTACAAGGGAAAGAACAAGGTGGATGGAATTCATTTTTGTGACAGGAGCAAAGGTTTCATTGTATTCAATCCCTTCAACTCGTGAAAAACCTTTGGAAACTAACATTGCCTTAAGTCTTTCAACACTTCCATCTGATGCATACTTAGTTTTGTAGACCCATTTACATCTGACAAGTTTTTTTCCTTTTGGAAGAGGAACAAGATCCCAAGTATCGTTCACCATTAAGGAACGATATTCTTCATCCATAGCTGCATCCCAATATGGATTTCCTGAAGCTTCTGCGAAAGTTTCTGGATCATGATTCTCGAAAACTTGAGCCAAAAGAGAAGAGGCTCACTGAAACTGAGAACATGTTCAACGTTGATCTCTAGGATCACCGGCAAGATCACCAGCTGCTTCACATGTTGAACGGACCCATCAAGGAAGAATTGGTGCTAATGAAATTGGAGGAACATGAGTAGGCGGAGGCGGATTTTCATCCTCACTGTCATCATCAGAAACTGGAGTTGGAAACTTGTCAAGGAAGTTGGAAGAAGAAGAAGAAGAAGGAACAATCACCAAATTAGGCTCACAGGCCAAAGATGGCACACCCACCAAGTTAGGCTCGCAGGCCAAGAGATTTTCATCAAATTTAACATCTCTTCTAATGATTATATCATGTGAATGGGGTTGAAGAATTCTATAACATTTTACATCTTCAGAATATCCAACAAATATACACTTTTCACTTTTAGGCTGTAATGTTTTTCGTTTATCATCCGGAATGTGAGCCCATGCTTCACAACCAAACACACGAAAGTGACTTCATCTGGTTTAATTTTACTCCATGCTTCTTTCGGTGTTATACCTTGTAAAAATTTAGTGGGTTTGTGATTAACTATGTAATTTGCACAATTTATGGCCTCATCCCAATATTGAAGACTTAGTCCCTTAGATTGGATCATACAATTAGCCATTTCTTTTAAAGTGCGGTGCTTCTGTTCAGCTACACCATTTTGTTGTGGTGTATATGGAACAGTGTGTTGTTGTTGGATTCCTTGTTTAGTGCAGAGAGTAGTGAACTTGTTGTTAACATATTCTCCTCCATTTCCAGATCTTAACTTAATAATTTGATGACCAGATTGTTTTTCAACAAGGGCCTTGTAAGCGAAGAACATGTTAAATATTTCTCTCTTAAGTTTTAGGAAGTTTGGAGTAGTCATAAATGAAATTTAAGAAATATTTGAAACCAGAAAAGGATGTAGATGGAAGAGGACCACACAAGTCACTATGCACAAGCTCTAAGGGAACCGAGGTGTGCCAAGAGGCACGTTTGTGAAAACTGTCGTGATGATGTTTTCTGAGTACACAACTAGAACAAACACCATCCTTGCATGATACCTTCGAAAGACTAGTCACCATATTTTCTTTACATAGTTGTTGCAATGAGCGATAATTTAAGTGACCAAATTGCTCATGCCAAAGTTTGTTCAAGTTATCACTATGAGAAACAAAAACTAAAGGAAAAGCTGATGAACCAAAGTTGTTAAATTTGTACAACCTGGTAATATCATCAACAGTTCCAGTAGCAAGGACATTTTGAGGATTTTTAAAATCCTTGATTACAACTTGGTGAGGTGTAAACGTCACAGTTTTACCTTCACCTGAACGAGTAATTTGATAGACTGATAACAGATTGTAGGAAATTTTTGGAACACATAGTACAGCACTAAAATGACAATTTTCTACTGGAACTTTTCCAGATCCTACAACACTTAGAGATCTATCATCACCAACAAATATTTGTTTGGTGTTACATTCATGCATAGTAGAAAATATGGTTTGATCCTTAGCCATATGATACGATGCTCCAGAATCAATGAGCCATTCATTTGAAGTAGAAGAAGAAGATGCAGTATAAGAGTAACCAGAAGCACAAAGTGCATGTCCATGAGAGTTATATTCTGAAGATGAATCTATGTTGATGTGGTGCTTCTTCATTGCTGCTTCCAAGGTTGCCATCTTCTTGAAACACTTAGATTCATCATGATTATATTTTCCACAAAAATTGCAATGACGCTCAGTCTTATTTCCTTTTTGCTTGGATCCTTTGTCATTTTTTAAAGAAGGAGCTGACTGAGAGGGTTTGGGACCCTTGTTGTTTGGATTATTATTGCGAAAATTTTGTTTCTTGGGAGGCTTGGACTTTTCTTTCTGTTGGGACAATAAGGCTTTCCTAGATGTATCTGCATTATTAATTATTCCAAGATGAATGAGCTTATCTTTCTCTCTAATTAAGGAATCATAAAAGGATTCAAGACTAGGGTCTTGATAGCTAGCTACAGTCAAGGATTATTTCATGGAGTAGAATGTAGAAACAAAAACAGAATATGCAGGTCCAAGTTTGGAAATAATATGATAAATACATTGTTTGTATTATTTCTTAATCTTGCATTCTACACATAAGAGTCTAAGAGTTTTATACTTAGATAAATATCTTGAATGCATGAAAAATCATTTGGATTCAAGGAAATCAACTCATTCTCAAGTTGATGACCCCGGATTTTATTATGTTTACCAAACACAGATTCCAACTTTTCCCAAGCTTTATCAGGTTCATCAATTCCAGATATGTGGAATCACAAATCAGTAAAGATTGACATCTCAATCAATCCATGGGCTTCATCACATCTATTTTCCCATTTAATTTTCTTATCATCATCAGTGGGTTCTATTTATTTCCTTGAGGTTATCCTGAAAAGTCCCCTACTTTGTAGAACTTCCTCCATACGAGATTTCCATGAGAAATAGTTAGAACTTGTAAGTATAATATCACAAGGGGCGGCCATACTATATAATAATAGATGAAAAATAGAAACCATCTATCTAGTTGCAAAGAGCTCGAAAAAATATGTGGTTTTAAAAGAAACGGCACTGAAAACAGATTCTGGATGATCAAGTTATGCTTAATCAAATAAAATGTTGAAGATGTCCTCAATAGTGACATGACATATATTAACTTGACCAACTAAAAATAAATAAACCCCATCTTTCCAAGATCAACCTTTGACAATCACTTTACAATAAAGTTGCTTTGAAGTGAATCACTTTTGTAGAATAAGTGGGGTTCACTTTTACAATAATGTTACTTTTAAATAGTGCGGAAATAAATTAAAAAACTTAAGTGACTCACTTTTTATTTTATTTTATTTATGTGAGATGCATTTTTACAATAAAGTAACTTGAAAGTAGAAATTGCATGCACTAAAAAGTAGCTTAATAAGACTTGAACTCAAGACCTATTAAGGAATAAAGCAACTTTGGACCAAGTGAGCTAAGTATAAAAGGTACATCAAAGAATGGAAAGAGGAAGGGGGCTTTCTTTCTCTTTTTTTTTACTCTTCTCTCTCTCTTTCTCCGTGCTCGCCTTTTTTTTTGCAAATAACAAAAAAAAAAAAAAAAAAACAACTTTTTTTTTCCACACAATGGGGTTATATCTTGGTTAGCTTACTCGAAAAGTGTACGTTTTCAAGTTTTCTCGTTGTTTCTGATTTGCCGTGATCGCACAAGGTGCACGGCAAAGAGCATACGTAGCCGAGAAGACAAGAAAAAACTTTCCCTTACTGTTTCTGATTCACCGTGTTATACCAAAATCCTATCACCATCATGTGATAAGGCATTTGACATACCTACTTGCCTTGAATCCCAGCTTCTGGAGTGGAAACTCATATCATTTGTCAATCTTTTCATACAAATTCTCAGCACCGCGCTTGACCCTTTACCCATACGCAGTACCCTTGTTTGCACTGCCCATAATCTATTGCCCACAAGCAGTGCCACCACTTATGTCCCTTAGTCCATAAGTGGTTATTACCAGAACTGCTCTGTCACTAAAGGAGAAACGAGGTACCCTGGGTAAAAAGGGAAAAAGAGAAGCTTCTTGAGGCTTCTAGATGATAAGCCTTGATATATCCCTTATCCCTACTGTAGTGGGTCAGTTGAACTCGAGATTCCCCATCCTAGGATCTTGGAGGCCACCTCACCCACAAATCTCTCAGCCTACCCTATCCATCTAGCCTTATAAATACAATCTTTTGGCCATGGTTGAGGGGGAGAACTCTTAAGGCATTGTTATGTTGTTGGATTGATCACTTGGTCCATATCATTGGAGAGCATAGAGAGAGCTAGAGTCAGAGCTTATGGGGATGAGAATACTTGGTTTCATGGAGATGCATGTCAACACTAAGGCTTGGTTGTAAACTTCTTCATAATTTTTTAATGCAAGTTTATTTCTGTCCCACGTATATTGTTGATGTTTGATTTCATATATATGTTGTTAGATTCCTTAGTCACTAGCATATATTAGTAGATTATATTCTGGTTGCTTTGATCTGTTTCATGTTGAGCTTATTGCAGGTACACAGAGTGACTATCAAAGCATTGTATTCCAGGAATCTTATGATGTCTAGGGAGAGTCTTCAACCTCTGTCTTTGCAATGTCCCCGGCCCTCTGACCGGCGAAGAGGACACTACTAACACCAAACATACGAGACAAAATCCCCATGAACATGAACATGCATATAACGCTGAAATAAAAATCTTAAACATAATACATACTAAGATGCATAACCCTTCCTATACATAGCGGAAGCAAACAAACATTCATTCAAGCATGCCACATGTTCATCATATTCATTAATCAGTAAATATAACTGCAGAGGTAAAATAGACATGAATACTCATCTGATAAGAACTCATCCCACAACCAGCTACGTCACTACAACGTTCCACTGTTATAGCTCAAAATGACACTTCTCTGCCTGTGACCATTTTCCAATGATTCCGTCGCATGTCGACACTTCCATCACGACAATTCATGAAAGTCACTGAAAAAACACCTAACTTGGAGGACCTATATCTTGATTTTTGTAACTCCGTTTGACGGCATCTCTACACCGTTGGAAATATCTTTCCGTTAGGTAAAACTTTCCAGAAGACACCAAAGTCTGAAAATTCCCACAAATTCCCTAAAAATGAGTTTTTTTCCTATACACAACTTGCCTTAAGGCAAACCCGCGGATGATACGCGAGTTGCTCTCTTTCGTACCCGCGGATATAAAAAGTTGCTCATATACGCGACTTGCTGTACTAGAAACCCACGTATACTTTTCGTATATGCGACTGTCCAGTTATGCAACTCGCGGATTCCTCTTAAAAATGACAAAAAACGCGTCTTTTGATTTCGGGTAGTTTGGGTAGTTATCCAATTGACTTCTTCAGTTGTAACTACTTTGTCTTCACCCCTAACTCTTTCTTAAGCATATAAATAGAGGTAGGGAGGTCTATGAGAGGAGACTTGAATTTTTGCACTGTTATGCTGGAGGATTTGGAGCTCTCTTTTCCCACACCTTTGCCCTGGCGATCATCCCCTTGTGTTGCAGAGCTTGGAGGATGAGTTCTTTGGAGAAGAGAAGCAGCAGAACCGGATCAAGGTTTCGTGAGGTGCCGAACTTGAAGAGAAGGTATACTTGTACTTGTTTTCAAGATTAATAAAGATGTGATGTCCTTCTTCTTCCCCAGATCATTGTTCAATGTGTGATTGAATCTCTGTTTATGATCATATGATGATGTTATTCAGATCATTATTTCATGTTTATTTGATTATCATTGTTTTATATGTGGTCATAATGGTTTGAGGAAGGTATAATTCGTTTTGCAGGTCTCTTGGAGAAAGATGAGCAAGAAGAGGATTGAAGAGAAAGCTTGGACCAGCCTTCAATTAGTTAGGTGTGGACCTTTCTCATCTCTGATCTTGCTTGTATTTACTTGCATAACTATATGCATCCACCTTTCAACCCCAGTATGTTAATGGCCTCTTAAACCCTAGCCATAGGATACTTTCCTTTACAATAGAACTGGCGACTCTGATGGAGATAGCCTTGTCTGTTTGGGGTTTCTCTGTCTTTCTTTCAGTCTTTTGCATTGTTTCAGGTCCTTCTTGCCACTTAGGAACACTTTATAAGTCTGATAGAACACCTCCCCTACCTTCCTAAGGCATTTTTTGACCTTTTTGGGAGTTTTTTCCACCCATACACGACTTGCTTGACTGAACAATCGCGTGTCCGGTTTGACATACGCGACTTGCTGTTGGAGCAGGGTCCCGTAGCTATAGAAGAAGCTACTAGTTTTGGCGGAAAGATAAGTTTTGGAAAAAAGAAGATAAGACGGAGCTATGACGCCGTAGCATGGTTCTAGCTGCAGAGCAGAGCCGGAAACCATGACTTTTTGAGATAGGATAGTCAGAGAAAGGCAACGGTACCTGAGCGGAGGAGAAAGGAGAGCTCACCCACTGCATTGAAGGCAGCGGTGGAAGACATGAGGGCTCAGCAACCCTCATAAAGAAGAAGGAGCAACAAGGCTCAAGCATTGAAGACGAAGGACAGAGATGAGAAGCGGTGCATAGTACCCATGGTCAGTGCCGGGAAGCATGGAAGACTGCAGAGAGCTGTGGTGTGACAGGAAGCGGCTACCTCAAGGACAGAGAGGACCGACTGTCACTAATTAGGGTTTGGGTTACTGTTGGGAAAGGCCCACAGTGTTGTAAATGCAAGACCTTCGGGCTGCTTATAAAAGAATGTAATTTTGTATTGTAAAGGGTTAGCTAGTTGGTTAGACAGTTAGACAGTCATGATCGAAATAGGCAATAAGGATAAGTAGACTGTTGTAAAATCTGAGCTCTGGTTCTGGTCTTAGCTGTAGCAATCTTACTGAAACCAGTAGCTGGCTTATAGCGCATGCATGTAACGATCCACAGGGATCGGCTGAGAGGGAAGAGTGTATTGTAAGAGAACAATATAGAGATCTAAGAGAGAAGATCTTGAGCTGCGTATGAGGTGCAACAGAACTATGTTTTCCTTCCCTTAAGCTATAATAGAGAAGCACAGTTCTGTGGATGTAACTCCCATCCTGGGGGTGAACCATGTTAAAATCCTATGTTCTGTGATTGATTTGCGTATTGTGTTTATTTGCTGCATCCATCAGTTGTGTTATGCAATTTGTTTACAGTTAATGAATGAATGAGTTGTTTAGTTATAGCACTACAGGAAGATAAATATAAGTTGAAATCCTTGGCACGTCGTAGAAGGACTTATTTATGCTTGCCTTAGATAGTTAGTTAAGCACAGTAAGACAGTCTAGGCATCAGGTCTTGCACGTCGACACGAACAACGCTAGGTGCGCCAAGCTGCGGGAGGAGGGTATCGCAAGAAGGCGATACCGCACCGGCAGAGGAGCTGCGGTGCGCGATACCGTAGGTTGAGGACTTAGAGTTGAGCAGGAGTTACGTGTCGCACGGGGTGCGGTGATGCGATGAGATTGGGACTAGTGTGAGGCAGAAGAATCAGCACGACGTGCGCAAGGGTAGAGACACCGCGGCTAGAAGGGCCGTGAGTGGGGAATAGACCGCGCATCGTGAGCAGAGGATCGCGTGGCGCGCAGTAAAGAGATCTCGCAACTAGGAGAGCTGCGACCCACCAGTAGGATTTCCACGGAACCTGGTCCAAGACGCTTGAGTCCTTGGCCAACCCATTAGAATCACTTCGGGTGAGACTTCATGCCGCTGTGCGGTCTGTCGCCGAAAGGGCCAGTGAGCTAGGGGTGTTGTTGGTTGATTATAGTTAACCCGGGTCTGCCCATGCAATCGACACTTGCTCTATTGTAAACCTGCGTATGATCCACGAATTGTCTGTTGTACAACTCGTGGATTCTTGTATACGCGACTTGCTGTATTAGCAACCCGCGTATGATACACGACATGTCAGTAGTGCAACCCGCGGATGCCCCTAAAACAGTGTTTTTCCTCATTTTTTATGGTCCTTTATACTGTTGTGGGCTGTTTGTTAGGTCTTTTGGTGTCCTCTACAAGTGCATGACTCCAAGGAGTTAGTGTCATCCCTTTTGGTTGTTCTTTATCTATGTGGTAAGCCTTTTATAGCATTAGGGTTTGTTCTTTTCTCTTTCCCCCACCTCCTTTGCTTGGTATGATTTTGGATTATGTTTCTGGTCAGCCTCTGTTAGTAATCTTTGTCTGAGTTCATAAGCTTGTTGGTGTTTGTTTCCTTCTCCTTTTGTTGGTTAACTTCACCTTTCCAAAGCAGTTGACTTGTCTCATATGCAAGCCTTCCTTCCAAGTAGGTTTTATACTGACTTTAGGGCATTCTAGAGTTTGTTTGGTGGTTTTATTGTAGAGTTCCTTTTGCTTTGTTCTTATTATCTGCATACTTTTGTTTGTAGGTAGTTTTTCTTTTTCATTTATAAAAGAAAATTAAAAATAACATATACTTGTTTTGCTGCTTTTCCCCCCTATCTCCTTCTTTGGCTTGACCTTGTTGGACAAGGTACTGAGAAGCCTTTGTTTGTAGATTTAGATTGATACTTGGGACTTCTTGACCTTTGTTTATGTCAGTCTTATTGGTCAGTCTCTTCATTCCAAATTTGTTTGCTTGTTTACCTTTGTAAGCCTTCTTTTCAAGAGAGGTTATATCTAACTTTAGGGAAACCTAGGGTTTGTTTGTGGGGTGTAGAGTAGTTGTCTATTTGCTTTGCTTACAGTACTTGCTTGCATTAGTTGATAGGCTACTTTCTCTTTTGCATTTATAAAAGAAAAAGACAAAAACACATGTTTGCTTTATATGCATGTAGATTAGGTTTTTAGTCTAGATTGCATGGCATATCATTGTTTTTGATAAAATATAAAAAGAATTTGTTCTTTTTTTGGCTTTCAAGTTTTTTATTTGAAAATATAAAGAGAATAGTTTTTGCTTTTTGCATTTCATATCTCTTTGCTTAGTCATTTTGTTTCAACTTTGAGTCAAAACACCACATAAGTTTCATGCCATTTACCCTCTGACTAAAAATAGCCCTTAAAATAAACGATATAATTTAAAAATTATTAGTAAGTTTTATTTTATAGGGTCATACACCAACTAGCTTAGGCTAGACTTGTGGGATAGGGAGTTTAAACTCCCCACAAGTGTTAAATTTCAGACGTAGTTGGCCAATCACTAGGTAAACCCTTTTCTACATTGATTGTATCTGGGAAGCTCCTCTCAAATGGGAATTAAGCATGAGGCCGCGTGGAGACTTGGACTGAGGAGATAACCCTCCGATCCCTTGTCAAAGCATAGACCAAGGTTTTTATGCATCTGGGGATTCTGTCTTAGACAGGGTTTCCGGCTCAGCTACCCTGCCCATGCGTACAAATCAGGCTTGCGACTGTTCCCCCAGGCTGTCAATATAGTTAAGGTAGCCTTTAGTCTCTTTGACATCTAGGGTTCATACACAGGTACACCAGAAGGCTATTTCTGGTTGACCTTGGACGGACTTGGAAGGTAACCCCGGTATAAGGTGTGGGAGGGCGGTGGGTGATTCCTCCGCTTGTGCCTAAGAACATCTACAGGGACGCCAAGTAACTGTCTATCAGCTTTCTTATAGAAATTATATCTTATACCTATTTGTCTGTTTGGATTTAGGAATTTTTTAGTGAGTGTTGTGTGGTTTTTCTGTACTTAGTGTGCCTTTAGGTGTGTGCTTTGTAATTTTGGTTGCTTATCAACCTTAGACTTTGTCTCCTTGTTTGAAACTATGGCTAACACCCCTTCGAACACCAACCAAAAGATCCCCATGCTGGGAACTCCTTGTATTATTCCTCTCACGGGGAATGTTGGTGTTCCCTTGATGGCCACCCTGAATCTACCTGGATTCACCCTAGGGATACCAGTGTGGTTGTTTTCCACTCCAACTGTCCTGAATGCTCCTGGTGCTTCTCAAGTAAGCTCCTTATATCAAGAGCATCAAAACACTGCTTCCCCTTCACCTGTATTTGATTCTCCTCCTCCTTCTACCTCATGTGGTGAAAGTACTGATACTAGTAACCGGCAGTCTAAAAGGAGTAAAAGAAGGAGGAATAGGAAGACGGAACATAAGCAAACGGGCACTCATTCAACCTCTACAAGTCAAGTTGAACCTCACTGCCCAGCCTTTGTAGTCCATGCTGGGGGCACCTATCCAACCTCTGTAGGTCATGTTGGATCTAAGCACTCAACCTTTGCAAGTCAAGTTGATCTTCACCACCCAGCCTCTGTAGTTCATACTGGGGGCACCTATACAACCTCTGCATGCCATGTTGGATTTAAGCACTCAACCTCTGCAAGTCAAGTTGATCTTCACCATCCAGCCTCTGTTGATCATGTTGGTGAGATCCTTCAAACCTTTCCAGGTCATGTCGGATCCAGTCACTCAGCCTCTGTGGTTCATGCTGAGGGTACCTGTTCAACCTCTGTTGTTCATTTTGAACCACCCCATCTAACCTCTGTAAGTCATGTTGGATCCATCCACCCAGCCTCTATTTTTCATGCTGGGGGCACACACTCAACTGCTGCAAAGCAGATTGATCCTAACCATTCAACCTCTGTTGTTCATGTTGGTGGTGCCCATCCAACCTCTGCAAGTCATGTTGGACCCAGTCTCTCAGCCTCTGTAAGTCATGCTGGGGGCAATCTCTCAGCCTCTGTGGTTCATGCTGAAGACAATCCATCAACCACTATGAGTCATGTTGACAATGTTGAAAAGACTACCCGTTCAAAACACAAGCCCAAGTTTCCTTGTAAGCTTTGTGAGGGAGACCACCTTACGTATAAATTTCCTTCTATCGTGGAGGTGTGAAGAGTTTGGTTTCATGGTCATCCCATTTTTGAACATCCTGAAGTCTCTCAACAACCAACCGCTCTTAGTCAGGTTGGACCTAATCACCCGGCCTCTGGTGTTCATGCTGGGGGCAAACTCTCATCCTCTGCAGGTCATGTTGAGAGAAAATAGTCAGCCACTGCTATTCATGTTGACACCATTAAGAAAACTAGTCGTTTGAAGTGCAAACTTAAGTTCCCTTGTAAGCTATGTGAGGGAGATCATCTTACTCACCAGTGCCCTGCTATTGCAGAGGTGCGAAGAGTGTGGTCCGAGACTCAAGATTTTCCTTCTCCTGAAAAACCTATAGTTTCTCAACAATCTACTCAACCTTTGGTTGATCAATTGGTCGAACCAATATCATATTTGGTCGATCCCACTCTTCTTTCAGAGAGTGATCCTGATGTGATTGAACCAATGTCATCTTTGGTCAATCCCACTCTCCCTTCAGAGAGTGACTTTCACGAAGCGGTTGAATCAATTTCAGTATCGATCAATCCCACTCTTCCTTTGGAGAGTGAAGTGTCTACTAGTCACATTTTATTCACTGCCAGTTCAGAACTTACTGAACAAGGGGGCACTGAACTCACTTCGGATCAACCCCCACCAAGCTCTCGGATTGCTTCCTTTGATTGGGATAGCCTATTTGAGCCGCACCTTCCTTCTAATTCACCTTTTCAGATAAAGGTCAAAGTTGAACCATATACAATTGCTCGTTGTATTGTTGATGAAGGAGCCTCAGTTAGTATTTTTTCTTCTCGTGCTTGGGAGGCATGGGATCTCCCAGCCTTGTGTCGACTGCTAGTCAGTTACTGGAGTTTGATAGAAGAACTTGTATAGCCTTGGGAATTCTTGCTCAAACACCTGTTACTTTGGGTGGGAAGACCATCTTAGTTGAATTCATGGTGATAAAAGACCCCTTGGACTTCAATATCCTCCTTGGACATGATTATGTCTATGCCATGCAAGCTGTGGTGTCAACATTATTTTGTGTGATGTACTTTAATCATGGCGAAGAAATTTTCACTATCGATCAATTGGATTTTCTTGATCCATCTTTTGAACCGACTAGAGGCCAGGTCTTTCCTTTATTGGTTCCCACTGTTTCTATAGACACTACTCCGCCACAGGTGAACTATGTGGCCTCTTGTCCTTTGTGTTCAATTGCTACTGAGAAGCAGCCTCTGTTTTCATGCTTACCTTCTCGGGACTTGGTCCTAGCAGTTGACTGGGTGAGTCATCCTATACAGATTGTGGGGCCTAATCTCCACTCTGTCAATCCATTTGAAAGTTTAGACATGTGTCCTATCTCGGATGATCTCCTTCCTTCGGATGAAGTCTTCCTAGATTCTTTGATACAGACTGACCTTATTTTGGATGTTGGTTCAGTTGTGACTAATTCTAACCCTGTTTTGTCTAGTAATCCTGACCTTTCTTCTTATGTTGGTCTTGTTGAGCCTTTTGACTCTTCTTTTGAAAAGCAAGTCAGTGATCCTGATGAGTTTCATTTTTCTTATGAATTTCTCAACTCCTGTGATATTGAGTTTATTCCTGCAGACTCTATCTCCCTTATTGATTTTTTCTCTCCTTCTGATTTTTATCTTACCGATTATAAACCCTCAATCCTTGGTTCTATAGAATCTTCTTCGGTTGATTCTCCCTTGACTACACCTTTTATAGAAGATAGCAAAGTCACATGTGTTTCTGCTAAAGTGACCTGCATCGGATCTTTTCTTCTGAATATGATCCTGATGTTGTTGTTTCTTGGAGACAGGATTTTTAGTTGGATTCACAACTGTTTACTGGCCTCGCCTTGTTGTTCAAGTCATAATTGCATTTGCATGTGCCATGCTCGCGCTTATGAGCCTGATGTCGGCTTCCACGCTTTTATCTCGTTGTATAAGCCATCATCTTTTTTCTCATCGTCTCTAAGCCTTGTATCATTTTTCCTTTGCAACTTGAAACATTTTACCTTGAGGAGAAGTTCCCTGAGTGTCCTTATCTTGCTCACTTTCCTTGCATTATGCATAGATCTGTTCCTTGTGCTTGGAACTAGTTTCGCCTGCCTATGACACTCGTCTCCTCGCATTTAGAGCATTCTTTCTGCTCTCCTTCGAGCTCGTTAAAAACAGTAAGGAGGCCGCGAGTTGACTTTTTCAGACTCATTAAAACTTCACGGGAAAGATATTGAGTTTCTTTAGGCCCAGTTTTGACTCATCAAAATAGACTTGACTGCCGAGTAAACTTGTCCATTCAGGCTCGTTATGAATATGTGAATGGGCATCCACATTGGTGGTAGGTTATCTCTTTCTCAGACCATGTGGAATAATACGAGAAAGGAACACTCTCTTTTCTTTTGAATTGAGAAGAGTATTCTCAGGCATAGTTTTATCACTTTTTCAAACCTGAGGGACTAAACTTATGGAAAAGGAACCCCTGGTATGAGCTTAGTTTTCTCTTTTTCATGCTCTAGACCAAAACATGAAAAAGATTCCGAGTGTATTTTATGTCTTTGTCATGCTCGTTAAACCCTAAAGAACAAAGCATCGAGTTTATTGTTGTAAGCCCCATTTCTCGTAATCAAATGGATCTTTCCGAGTGATCTTTCCTTCCTTCACACTCGTAAAACTCAGGCTATATGCTGCTTTTGAAGGAGCGTTGGGTAGGTGGTAATTTAACCTTTTTCGGACCTTCTTGACTAAGTACGAAAAAGGTGCGCCTTTCCTTCTTCGGAAGTTAAGAGAGTTCTTCTTTGGTATGTTTTATACTTTTTCGGCCTTAGGAGACTAAATTGTATGGAAAAAGGACCCCCCCTGGAGTCTTCTTTGGAGTTTTCAGACTCTCTAAACTATGAAAACACCGTCGAGCATGTACTAGTTTGGGCTCGTAAAATCCACGAATCAGTGCTTTATCAAGCATTCTTCTCTCTTTTCTTCGATCTTGCCAAAAATGAAGATGGTCCCGAGTTTTCTTTCTTGGACTCGTTAAACTTGTACAAGAAAGAGGGGAAGGGAAGTTCATTCACATGTTTTTTACATCATGGAAGCAAGTCTTGTTTCCTTGAACAAAGCACCAGTTTTGAGTCTATCAAACAGTTTGGTCTTAGTATTTTGACCTTATCCTAATTCAGAGCTTTTACTCCTCCAGTTGGTCTCTTTTCCAATTATATGGGGAATCTGTCAATGTCTCCTACATTGCAGATTTGTGTCATTGGTTATTTCATGTCAAAAGCTGCCTAAGTCACTTTTGTGTCGTGCTCACTGTTCAAGAATTAAACCTTTGTTGGCCATTCTGCATTTTCCTTAACCTTTTGTGTCAGCCATTCCCTGGTATCAGTTCATTACATCATGTCTTCAGCGTTCCTTGTCATGACATTCAGTACCAATTCCAGATCCAATTAGTCTTTGACTTACCTCGTGTTGGATGATGAAGGATGCCTTAATGCCTTCCTTCCAATGGATCTCTTCCTATCGACTGCAACACATCTTGCTCTGGGAATGAGATTTAGAGTTTTATGACAGTACCCTGGGAATTGTTGTCATCAATGGCAATTTCCCTCGCTATTGGGTAGTGGGACTACCTTAATGTCTCCTACTCGATAGATTCTTCAAGTGTTCGACTTCAAGTCCTTGTAATCACACTTGTTAGAATGTACTAGGTACCTTGGGGACCATTTTCATTAATGGTGGTTTCCCTTGCGTTTGTTAACGGTTCTCCTTATTGACCGGTAATCAAACGGTTTCCTCCATGTTCCACTTCAACTCCTTTATTCGCATGGTTAGGATTTGTACCTTTTTTGGGCGGTTTGGATTGAAGACCTTGGGCTGATAGTAGCATTGTCATTTTTTGCTATTACCCGAGTTGCACAAGACCTTTTTATACTTTATATGACATTTTGCTGAGACATATATCCACCTTGTATTTTTGTGGCTATGATCGATTGTTGAGTATGGATCCACCTTGTTCATTTGTGGCCATGACTCATTTAGATTTGATATGGTTCCTTTTTGCATATTGAGCGACCATGATAGTTTCATCAATTATACATATGTTGGATCCATCTTATATCTTTATGGCGATGCTTTGTATATGGACTTGTATGTCCTAGAGATCATTTTTTCTGACATTTATCTCTCTTACAGGTACCTTCATTTGAGGCTTTCGATCTTGGATTCTCTGCTCTCTCCATACTCAGCTGTTTCCTTTATAATGTATTTCGGCTATCGTCATCCCCTCTAACCTCACACATTAGGGGGAACCTTTTATAGCTCAAAATGACACTTCTCTACCTGTGACCATTTTCCCATGATTCCGTCGCATGTCGACACTTCCATGACAACACTTCATGAAAGTCACTAAAAAAACACCTAACTTGGAGGACCTGTATCTTGAGTTTTGTAACTTTGTTTGACCTCATCTCTGCACCATTTGAAATATCTTTCTGTTAGCTAAAAATTTCCAGAAGACACCAAAGTTTGAAAATGCCCACAAATGCCCTAAAAATGAGTTTTTTGCCTATACGTGACTTTCCTTAAGGCAAACCCGTGGATGATACGCGAGTTGCTCTCTTTCGTACCCGCGGATATAAAAAGTTGCTCATATACATGACTTGCTGTACTAGCAACCCATGTATACTTTTTTTATATGCGGCTGTCCAGTTATGCAACCTGTGGATGCCTCTTAAAAATGACAAAAAATGCGTCTTTTGATTTCGGGTAGTTTGGGTAGTTATGCAACTGACTTCTTCAGTTGTAATTACTTTGTCTTTGCCCCTAACTCTTCCTTAAGCATATAAATAGAGGTAGGGAGGTCCATGAGAGGAGACTTGAATTTTTGCACTGTTATGCTGGAGGATTTGGAGCTCTCTTTGCCCACACCTTTGCCCTGGCGGTCATCCCCTTGTGTTGCAGAGCTTGGAGGCTGAGTTCTTTGGAGAAGAGAAGCAGCAGAACTGGATCAAGGTTTCATGAGGTGCCGAACTTGAAGAGAAGGTATACTTGTACTTGTTTTCAATATTAATAAAGATGTGATGTCCTTCTTCTTCCCTAGATCAATGTTCAATGTGTGATTGAATCTCTGTTTATGATCATATGATGATGTTATTCAGATCATTAGTTCATGTTTATTTGATTATCATTGTTTTATATGTGGTCATAATGGTTTGAGGAAGGTATAATTCATTTTTCAAGTCTCTTGGAGCAAGAGGAGCAAGAAGAGGATTGAAGAGAAAGCTTGGACCAGCCTTCAGTTAGTCAGGTGTGGACCTTTCTCATCTCTGATATTGCTTGTATTTACTTGTAGAACTATATGCATCCACCTTTCAACCCCAGTATGTTGATGGCCTCTTAAACCCTAGCCATAGGATACTTTACTTTACAACATCCACCCAACCATAGGCCAGCATGCTGATCAATCTCTCAGCAATAATGCCACCCTTGAATTGGGCATGATTCCTCAAGGAATAAGGGTCAAAGCAGGATTACACATAGCCAAAGTACACCAATCAGCCAATCCCACACAGTAGGGTTTATCAGGCCATCAAGGAGCTAGGAAAGGCTAAATGCTAAGTTGGTGGCCTCAAACACCAATTTTTGCAAGGATAACCAACCTCTAATCCTACTCTCAATAGTCCAAAGACCAACCACTGCATACCGCAGTAAGGAAAACAACTCACATCTCTGTGAAGAAGGTGAAGACAATAAGGTGACAACCCAAAACCAAAAGGTGAAACACAGTCCATGCCAACAACGCTTCAGAGTTTTCCTTGGCCCTAGCATGGCCAAAACAACTCAGCAACCAAGAAACAACCCACAACCAGGGGAACAAAACATCCCCAATATCACAAAGAAACAATGGGAACAACTACACAGTTTGCAATCAGAAAGAAGCCACACCCCCAACATGGATAGGGGAAAACTCAACCAATGAAAGTGAAGATTAACAGCCCACCAACATCCCCGAGCTCACAGCACACACCATTCACCATGTAATTCCTGGAGAAATTACATAGGTAGAGAAAGGGGAAGAAAAGACTCTCAACCTGTACGCAAGGAAAGAGACACATCCAAGCAAACAGTGGAAGAAAACACAGGTAGGAACAAGGAGAAAGAAAGATCCCTCTTCAACCAGGAAACACTAGCACGTTTTCACAGTCAGCAAGGGTGGGTTAAAAACAGTCTCTCTCTGCGTGAATAGGAGGAAAACACCCCACGATGGAAAACACAGAAAACATCTGCTGGCTTGGAAAAAGACATAGTTAACCCAAGACTGGGAAAGAGACCACCGCCCACACAGCATAGGGACTCACCGCACCCAAAACGAACAGAGTTGACAACCACCCCGGTTCAGCGATGAACCATCGGGAAGAACCACAGCAATCTTCGGCAATGCCGCATTGTAAGGGAACCACACAGTCCACAAAGCGTGGAGGAGAATCGGTTCTTTGCGCGAAAGGAAGGAACACAGCCACAGACCGGCAATCCGCATGAGAGAGAGGCAAGGCCAAAACCGTGAAGAAGTGTAGAAGTGGGAATCGTGGGAGAGTGAAGTCAATGGAAGAAATGGAGAGCGTGTTTCTTCTGCCCCATGCGACGTGAAGAGGAAGAGTTCACTGGTGGAGTGGGCGCGTGGGCAAGGACTGATAGTCCTGCCACACCCACCACTACTTAGAAATAACTGCTCCCAGACAACAGAAATTAAATGGGTGGCTGACACATGGAAAACTCCCAATGACCCCCACGGGTTTGACAACCCCCCCTTAACCTTAGGAATCATGCCCTTTTCATTCAACGTTGCACTGTCGTAGCTGGATGTAGGTTTATTTTAATTTATGTGGATATTTACATGATGTCCAAAAGTATAATGCGATGGATAGCACGATATACCATCGGCAACGATCCCTATTGCCGAAACATAACACAACTAAATCGATGGTGGGGTTTTTGCCTTTAGCTCCTTTCCATGATTAATTAAAAAATATACATGATGTACCCTTCAATGTAAACAGGGTCAAAACCGGGGTATTACAATCCCCTCCCCCTTGGAATAACATCATCCTCAGTGTTCCAATACATATACAATTTGCACATCAAAATTTCAAAATTTTGCAGACATGTCCCATGTTCAGTTATCTACTTTGAATGTCCAGGACCAATCCCCTCGACTTCCCAGAACTTCTCTTGCTGGTTCTCAGCTCTTGGCTTATCCCAAAGCCTAGGAACTTTGTGGTTGTTGCCCTCTTCTTGTTCCCTCGTGGGACAGTACCGGTGTAAATGATGTCCTCTGCATTCCCAACATTTCACTGGCTGATTCATCTTTACCTGCTCAATTTCCTTTGATTCTTCATGCCTGGACCATTTCCCAATGGATCGCTTGGACGAATGTCCCATCATTGATCTACCTTCCTTGCTGGTGCCGATTTCTCCCAGAAGAATTTTCACCTCCCTTTGAAAACCAATGGAGTCTTGCAAAATCTGGTGGTTCATTTCATTCTGCCTTTTCTGTATCTTGAGCATCTCTCCAAGATTCTCTTGGGTCCTGGCAATCGTTTGAAGGATACTTCCAGCCAAGTCCAGCAACTTTTGGTCTGCTACCATGATCAATGTGCACCTCTAGATTTCACCTTTCTCACTTGTGAAATGCATCATTGAAATTCTGTTAGACCAAGCATAATATAGGCATAAATATCAGTCATTTAATTGCCCCATTGGCATGAAAATCCAAGTCTTATCAAGGAGACTTTCATATTTTTCATGCCTTCCCAGTAGGCACATGAGCTCATTCATTTCCATTCTTGGGTAGGGATTTAACTATTCCAGCATTCATAATTATCTTAAGCAAATACACACATTCCATTTTCATTCATACATGCATTCAACAATCTTTTGTTTTCACAATGCATAAGCATATATATATATATATATATAATTAAAAGGCAAGAGAGAACAACAAGACTTTTTCCCCTCTTTGTCTTGTTCCATCCTATAACCCACACCATTGCTGTGGCTTTTCATGCTCTCAGCCTCTTTCACTTTACCGTGAATGCTGGACCAATCCCTCTTGGTCATGACACTTAGTGTCTCTGGTCTGTTTCAGACCTCTCAACCATGGAAAATCCCCACATGGTTTGTCTCAGCTACTAGGAACTTCACAGTCTCACTAGCACCTTTTTCATTACTACTCATTTTGAGCTCTTCAGGACAGTCACATGTCCACATGCACCCCTAGGATTCTCTCATAGTCCTCACTTCCAGCGATACCTATATTCAATCATTGAATAAATTCACATGTTTAGTTTATTCTCATCAGTTTTTATCTCTTAAAGAAGAGCTTAAAACATCATAACCAAATCATATACACATGCATATTCATAATCAAGAATTGCAAAATAACCCAATACTTATCTGTATTGTGTGTTTCCTCATTGGTCCACGGGATCCTACTTCGCTTTGCAAGCCTTGGGATCACCTATGGGCTTGGATGTTAGGTCAGCACACAGGCTGCTTCAGAACATTCTTATATATATATATATATATATATATATATATATCAGGCACAGTCAAGCCAACCCTCATTGGGTTTATCAGGCCATCAACAACAACACATGCCCCTATATAAACCATAACGACCATTTCCAGATCAAGGATCTACTATGGATCCCTAGGCATATAACAGCCCTATTTCAGCAACACCTTCACAACATCTCATCAAATCCCCACAATCCCCACAACATCCTTTTATACACATCAACCCTTACACTGCAACCCCTCACAACAACCATTTACCTTTTCTCTTTAGTGTGCAACACCAAATTGCATCTATTTAGCCTACCAACACAAGCAATATAAGCAAACTCATCAATGTTATTGCTCTAAAACTATAATCATATTTCCTATCATTCACTATCAAGTATTGAAACACCAGGAGTGTGTCCACTCCCTAGGGTGTAATCAATATTGAAAAACCCTTCCATGATCCGACATCAGAAAAGTGTGCACCCTTTTTTGGTGTGTGCCATGTAGGCCCCATTCATACTCAAGCAATCTTCCATAATGGAAATAAAATCAAAACATGCTCTGCATATTGAATTTAACAATTTGACATGCATATTCTTAGCTAGGGCCAAAGAACACTTATCCATTTGCCGATGCGGTATTCCTTCATTAAGGAGGAATGGGGTTTCCCTTCTCTGAGTTGATAGTCCCTCAGTTTTCCATTCCAATTCCTCTTTACATTTAGTATCCACACATGTCTTACCGACATAACCTATACCATCTCACTCATGTTGCTTACCAAACATGCAGTGCAAATGAGACATTTCCAAAATGTCCAATGGAGTTTCACCCGAAAACCATTTCCAAGATAAAGGAAAACCTTTCAATGAATTTTGGCTCCTGCAGGCCATCACACATGATATTCCTGTAGTGTGTACCCCTGGCACATTCATCAAATAGCCAAACATTCAATCATTATCTAATAATACAATCCAAATTTGATCATTCCATAACTAAGCAATAATATTATTAATTAAATTCAATGAGAATTTGCAACTCTGTTTACTACAAAAATTGATTTGCTTGGCAATGAGGTGATCCTCATTTGTGGGTCTCTTGTAAGAAACAACACTATACCCATTATAATTTCATGCTTACTAGCATAACATGAATACCCACTTACAATGCGTCCTCCTGACACAATCTCATGCAAGCCAATAGTGATTAGTAGTTGTCAGCAATTTATCAAATCTGAAATTCACAAATTCAAATTTAACAACCTATTATGCATACAACTATCTTTACAGCCATGAGACTCTTCTCATAAGGTTTGGCTCTTCCACATGGTAGATTTCGGCCTTTGTCATGGTATTACCCACTTTTCCATGCCCCAACAATCTACCTGAAACCTGAACCTAAGTCAACCAAACACTTAGTAAGTCTTGATGCATATAAATTTTTCATTGCTGCAACAATCACTGAAGCATTTTCAGAATTTATAAAATTCAAATACTTCCAGCTGTTAATCACATCAACATTACCAAAACTCATTTACTTCACGCAATCATTATCATACTAACATTTACAAGGTATAGTCACATTATTTATGCAATTTAAATGAATTGTTTAGATACTCCTTACTTCACAAGCGTATCATTGCACCACCTTGCTCTTCCATAGAGCATTTCCGATAGCCAATTATCTTGACTACCCTCCTCATGCACTTATTATCCTGCATTCATAACAGCTCTTGAAATGGTTCCAGAATTTTCATCAACTCATCATTTCAGCCATTAGTTATTCATAATCTCACATGCACTATTTTAATGCATTCATGCAATGCATCACAACCCTTGCACCCATACTTACGTAATCAGTTACTCACACCCTTCTTATGCATTCATTCAATGCATATCTACAAGATTCATAAAATCTTTTTAATGCATACCCACTCAATGTTACCTTGCATTGATTCATGAATATTATGCATTCAACATACCATGCATGGCCTAACCATGACTACTTCATATAGGATGCATTACTATAATCAAGATCATCAGTACTTACTTTCCTTGGGCTACTAAGCTCAATCAACATATATAGGCATGACACATTTCTATATGAATGTAGTATAACATTCAAATATCCACATGGTATGAGGTCTCTTACCTTTACCACTCCATGGAATTTGTCATAGTCAAACTCTTACCTTCATGGGTCCTACTTACACCCTTGTCATTACCAGTTTGGTTGGTCCTTTGCAAAAGATTGCAGAATTTGCTCACCAACTTTTGATTATGGACTTGTTGCCTTATCCCTTTCTCCAGAGGTTCGCTAGTCACATTTGTCAGCATCAGCAACATATTCATCCAGGTCCATGTTGTCGTTGGTTTTCCACTAATGCCAACACCAATGCAATAATTATCATTAGTGACTCATTATAAATGTACATGCAATATCCTATGCATGCAAGGCATATCCTCATACATTTCAACTTATAAAATGTAGTTATAATTAGGAAGTTAGGGTTTAAGGAAACTTCCCTTTTCAAGTCCCTCATCTTCTCATGGAACTCCTCTTCCATACAACAGTTGGTTTGACTTCATGGTCTTGCTACCTCTAGGCATGCAATTCTCGGATTTGTCCATATTGACAGCAACACATTTCTCTTTCAAGCAATCACTAGCATTTGCTGCTCCATACTCAGATTTTGGTGACTCTCCCTTGTTCCCTGCTAGATAAGCTTTCCAACGCCTATCCACAGGCTTCATTCTGACCTTGGGCATGAAAACCACACCTCTTCAAAATGATGCTTTTTACCAAATGTACTTAAGTCTGAAAGGAAAACTTCAGCCACCTGGAATTTTATTTCTTTTCATCCCTGTAACCCGCTGACAGTCTGCTGAAATCCACTGAAAAAAAATTGGAAGTTGCCGAGAAAATTCCACTTTGAAAACCAAAAAAATTTCCTTTGTCAAAATCGGGTCTCATCCCAACAAAATTTCTGACGTTTCGACGGCCAGAATCACTAAACTTCTGATCTACATAGACGAGCAAACTGATTGTTCCTCGGGTGCACAGTCCCTTGAGCAGCCGCAATAATGGGAATTATTCCTCCTACGGTCTCTGTGGCATCCTTCAGCGATCTGCCTATCTATCTTTCTCTGAATTTCATCGCTGGTCGGGTGCGTTGTGCATCGGCCGGCTAGTCCTCTAGACTTTCGCCACGGTGGCCAACGAACCGTCTGTGTCATCCACGGCCACCAGTTCCTATCGACAATCAGAGCACATTGTATCTGCGGTGTCAGGTGGTTTAACCACTATGGATCCACTGTGTCGATAGCTTCCTCGTCTATATTTTTTCGAAGTAAGCTTTTTGGATGAAATCGGCGATGCCAACTACTGCTCATCGAGCATTTCGACGGTCGAAACTTCTAAGTCCTTTCGCTGCATTGGCCGGCAATGGTCTATTATCTCATGTCTGATCGAAAATAGCATAACCTGTTAGTCACCCAACTTTCTGCAACAGCGGCCAACAATCTCCTTAAGTCTTCCACAGCCGTAAGTCTATCGATGGTCGAAAGCACTAGTTGCTGTGGCGTCAGAGGGCTAGTTGACTAAGAATCCACAACGATGGATTCTCAAACCCTTAACGTACCCGATCAGTGATCCGATCCTCAATAACTTTTCGACGACCTTATACTTAAACAAAATTTTCAAATTTTCTCCTCATCGACGGTCGGAAGTACTAATCACTACGGCATTGGCGATTGAAGCCTCTATCCGTCGGAAGGATAGTTCACTAGCTAGCCGTAACGGCGGATGTTCAATCCACTAACTTCATCCATCATAGCTCATCGGTAACTGAATTAACTAGGTGAACCCTCGCCGATGGCCAACAACTCTAGGACTTAGAGAAAGTTTTGAAATTTTCCCTTTGGTCTTCCTGTTCACCGCTTGATCAGCTCAATTCTCTTCTTTTCATTGGAGAAATAGTTCCATCAGCAACCACAACGGCGTCCCACCATCTTCGATCTTCTTTTGATCGGTGGCCCAATATACTGTGGCATAACCTGATTGGTATCGGTAGTCTCTTCTCGTCGGAAGGCTAGTGCTCTAGGCTTCCGAAATGGCAGCGCACAAACCACTAACTTCCGCTGATCCAAACAGCTAACCATCGCCATTCATCGATGGCCTCAACACTTAGACAATTTTTGAAAATTTTTATCTTCTTCTTTTCGTGGAACATAATATCTATCGGTGTTCGGAAGCACTAAGTGTTATGTGTCAGCGATCGGAGCAGCAATGGTTGAACTTCTAATTATCGGAGTGCTAGTCCACACGGCAGCCGCAACGGCAGACTGACAAACCATTAAATTCTTCCGTGGTGTCGGCAAACCCAACATCTATTTTCCGCCAATGGCCAACGAACACTTAGAAAATTTTTGTTGCAATTTTTCTTCCAACTGTCCTTCGTCAGGTGTGTTTCCACCTAGCTCTCCGCTGCATCGGAGGTTCGTCCCACTAAGTTTTCTGATGAACCGACAGTTCAGACACTTAGACAAATTTTGTGAATTTCCCAGTCATTCATCGATTTCTCCTGGGAAGAAGGAAACATGCCTCTGCTAACTGGTCTTCCATGGCCCATAGAGGCCCATGCTACAACCTGCAACCTCTGATACCACTCTGTAACGTCCGCGACCCTCTAACCGGCGAAGAGGACGCTACTAACACCAAACATATGGGCGAACAGCCCCATGAACATGAACATGCATATAATGCTAAAATAAAAAGCTTAAACATAATACATACTAAGATGCATAACCCTTCATATACATAGCGGAAGCAAACAAACATTCATTAAAGCATGCCACATGTTCATCATATTCATTAATCATTAAATATAATTGCAGAGGTAAAATAGACATGACTACTCATCTGATAAGAACTCATCCCGCAACCAGCTATGTTGCTGCAATGTTCCACCCAACCATAGGCCAGCATGCTCATCAATCTCTCAGCAACACTGCCACCCTCGAGCTGGGCCTGATTCCTCAAGGAATAAGGGTCAAAGAAGGCTTACACATAGCCAAGGTACACCAATCAGCCAAGCCCACACAGTAGGGTTTATCAGGCTGTCAAGGAGCTAGGAAAGGCTAAATGCTAAGTTGGTGGCCTCAAACACCAATTTTCGCAAGCATATCTAGCCTCTAATCCTACTCTCAACAGTTCGAAGACCAACCACTGCATACCGCAGTAAGGCAAACAGCTCATAGCTCTGTGAAGAAGGTGAAGACAATAGGGTGACAACCCAAAACCAAAAGGTGAAACATAGTCCAGGCCAACAATGCTTCAGATTTGTCCTTGGCCCTAGCGTGGCCAAAACAAATTAGCAACCAAGAAACAACCCACAACCAGTGGAAGACAACAGCCCCAATATCACAAAGAAACAATGGCAACAACTACACAGTCTGCAATCGGAAAGAAGCCACACCCCCAAAATGGACAGAGGAAAACTCAGCCAATGAAAGTGAAGATCAACAGCCCACCAACATCCTCGAGCTCATAGCACACACCATTCCCCATGTAATTGCTGGAGAACTTACATAGGCAGAGAAAGGGGAAGAACAAACTCTCAACCTATACGCAAGGAAAGAGACACAACCGAAGAAAACAGTGGAAGAAAACACAGGAAGCAACGAGGAGAAACAAAGATCCCTCTTCAACTAGGAAACACCAACACGTTTTCGCAGTCAGCAAGGGTGGGTTAAAAATAGGCTCTCTCTGCGTGAACAGGAGGAAAACACCCCACGATGGAAAACGTGGAAAACATCCTGTTGGCTTAGAAAAGACACAATTAACCCAAGACTGGGAAAGAGACCACCGCCCACATGGCATAGGGACTCACTGCACCCAAAAAGAACAGAGGAGACAACCACCCCGGTTCAGCAATGAACCACCAAGAAGAACCAGATAAATCTTCAGCAATACCGCATTGTAAGGGAACCACACAGTCCGTAAAGCATGGAGGAGAATCGCGAAAGGAAGGAAAACAGCCACAGATCGGCAATCCACGTGAGAGAGAGGCAAGGACAAAACCATGAAGAAGTGAAGAAGTGGGAATCGTGGGAGAGTGAAGTCAATGGAAGGAATGGAGAGCGTGTTTCTTCTACCCCGCGTGACATGAAGAGGAAGAGTTCACTGGTGGAGTGGGTGCATGGGCAAGGACTGACAGTCCTGCTACACCCACCACTACTTAGCAATAACTGCTCCCAGACAGCAGAAATTAAATGGGTGGCTGACACATGGCAAACTCCCAATGACCCCCACGGGTTGGAAAACCCCCCCTTAACCTTAGGAATCATGCCCTTTTCATTTAACATTGCACTGTAATAGGTGGCTGTAGGTTTATTTTAATTGATGTGCATATTTACATGATGTCCAAAACTATAATGTGCCGGATAGCACGATATACCATCGGCAACGATCCCTATTGCTGAAACATAACACAGCTGAATCGATGGTGGGGATTTTTCCTTTAGCTCCTCACCATGATTAATTACAAAATATACATCATGTACCCTTTAATGTAAACGGGGTCAAAACTAGGGTATTACAGTCTTCTATTTGTTCTAGATCTGAACGATTCAGACTAGTGGAACACCTTGCTGTCCGCAGGAGGTGAAATATTCCAGCTAGCAAATCTGGCGACTCCACTGGGGAATAGAATAGTGTATTAGTTGTTCTGATCTTCCTCAGTATGCAACTCTTGTCCGAATCCAAGCTCCTTCTTCAACTCTCTTCAGTCATATCTACTCTGTGACTGACTCCGTTTGGGTTTGAAACCTCTAGATATGTTCAGATCTGAGTCATTTCGGTATTTTATGCTCTATTTCCATACTGAATCTAGTAGTATTTTCCCTGATCTAGTCTTTTTCTGACTTGATCTGTCGTTCTCCTTTTTGTTTTGGCCATCTACAAGGAACCGCACATGTTCTATTGGAAAGAAGTGGTGCCACCGCCTGTGTCTAGTTAGCAGTATGCGGTGCCATCGCCTGAATCCAGTGAGCAAGGAGCGGTTCTGCCTCGAACCGCCTGTCAGTAGCTTCATAAGCGCGGTGCCAGGTAGGCACTGTTCTAGACTTTGTATTTTTATTTTTTGTGTGCTTTTGGATTACTTTTTGATGAAAATGAAGTGTACTTTTGAATTGTGTATTCTGCAGTCGCTTTGATTGTTGTATTCTTTCTGCATTGAAAGAGAGTTTGTGTTTCTTGCATTGGATTTGGCATTATTTTCTTTGCTTGAAACCTCTTGCTCTTTTCTATAGATATTATTCATTAGAATTGGAAATATACATTTCATTTTCATGTGTAGGCTTTAGTTTGTTTGGACTTGGAATGCATGAGTGATCCATGTTTTTTTGAGTCTTTCTTTGCTTGGGTGATTCTTGTTCCCTTTTGCATGCTGATTTTTTCAGCGCTTGGTAGGAAAGATTGGTTCTTCGTTTCCTTGTCTCTTTCAAAAAGAATTTTTAGTTTTCTCTCTCTTTTTCTTTATTCACAAGTTTGTTGAACGATTTTCTTCTTGTTTTGTGCATGATTGTTTGAAATTATAGATCTTACTTTCATTAAGAAGAAATATCTGTTTTCAGCTTTGTGTGCATTAGAGTTAGATTTGTTTGGAAACGTTAGTGAAATCATATTTCCATTAAGTTTTTATGCATCTTTTTCAAGCATGAAAAGATAGGAAACATTTTTTACTTATGTTATATGTTCTCTAGATCTCTTTTTTAATTTTTGCTTTAAAAGATTGATTGGGGTGCATTGATATTTCTCTTTTCGTTTGAAAAGGTAGAATTGCATTTGCATTTGGGTGTGCATTTTTGGGAAGAAAAGTAAATCTCTCTCCCTCTCTTAGGTAGAATTTCATTGAAGAGGAAAACTTGCATTATCATATAGATCAGTGTGCATCTTCCTTAATTTCAAGTTTTCACTCCATGGTTCCAACTAAACGCACAAGATAAAATTAACAGTAGTACTAGGTTAAAACTTTTAGCAATTTGAGTGATAAGTTAGAGACGTGTTCGGGCGTCGTTAAGCATAGGAGCTATCTTTATTTGTCAGCATTACATCCCATGACTCACACGGTTCTTCCACGTACCATCTGTATATCGAACGGCCTTTCACGTACCCTTGAGGTATATAGAAAGTTACTTCATGTACTCGATTGTATATCGAAAGGCCCCTTTTGTATGGTTATGCATTAGAAAACACTACTACCGATTTGATCTCCCTCGTACATTGCGTATATCGGGAGAGCCTTTTAGGGATCCTCAAACCATATGAGTTATCCTTTTGGCCTGTCCTGTGAGATTCCTGACTCTTATCCACTCCTTTCACATGTTTTCTTGTTTCTTTTAGTTTGAGTAGTACTTGCTTGTACATGGTAGTTAGGAGGTTATTAGAGAGTTTAGAGATGGCATCCTCATCTGGGACTACCAATCCATAGGTCCCTTTCCAAGGTGTACCTTTTATATTCCCTCCAAGTGAAGGTATTGTTCCTCCCTTTATTGCCACTCTAAATCTTCTTGGATTAACTATAGGATTACCGGTCTGGCAATTTAGTCCAGTAATTCCTGTTACACCTAATGTCTCAAATGTCACCTCTCCTCTGGGAGAGGATAGACCTCAACCTAATCCCTCTCCTTCTTCGTCGATTGTTGTTTCAACCCTTTCTTCTTCTTCACTTGAACAAAACCCTATCATTAGTAGTCATGTGGGTAAGAAGAAGAATAAAGGGAAGGGTAAAAAGAAGAAGGATAACAAAGAGAAAAAGCAGAAACCATCTGCTCTTGATGGTGCCCGTTCTAAGAGAAGACCCAGAAAACCCAAGTTCCCTTGTAAGCTTTGCAAGGGGGACCACCTTCTTAAGGAGTGTCCCAGTCTCTCCCATGTACAAGAAGAGTGGTCTAAAAGGTCCAAACCATCTATGTCATCAACCTCTGATCATCATGTTGACGATACTCTCTCAACCAGTGACCCATTGGTAAAAGGTCATAAGGGTAAAGTCTTGTATCCTTGTTTGATATGCAAGGCCATGCATCATACTTTTCTTTGTCTAAGCATGGATGAAGCTTCACGTTGGTTGGAAAATATTACTGATCATCAACAGGTGATTCCAACAAGTTATAGTAAGCTATCCCTCGATCCCCCACTGGTTTACCAAGTGGTTGATTTGGATTTATTTGTGATTGATCCCACTCTTCCTTTGGAGAGTGAATTTGAAGTGGTCAAGTCAACATCATCTCCACCCGATCCCACTCTTTCATCAAAGAGCGTTAAGATTGAAGTAGTCTCTTTGACCAAATGTTCGTCTTGTTCTTCTCTTCCAATAGAGAATGAATCAAAACCTGCCAAAGTTTTTATGCTTCATTCTGATTGTTCTCGACAAGAGGAAATTTTGTTTGTTTTGACAAAACCCTCTTCGAGTAGTGAGGTTATTTCCTTTGACTGGAGTAACCTAATAGAGTCTCGTCTTCATTCGAGTGTTCCTTTCCAGATATTTTTGAATGTTACTGCTAGGCGGATACTTCGCACTATTGTTGATGAAGGGGCTTTTGTTAGTATTCTATCCTCTACTGCTTGGCAAGCTTTAGGTTCTCCTCAGCTAGTGCCAACCACCGATCAGATACTGGCTTTTAATCAAAGGCCTACTGCACCTTTAGGGACCCTTCCTTGTTTACCTATTACATTAGGAGGGAAAATTGTCTGTATTGATGTTATGGTAGTCCAAGGTCCTTTAGATTTTAATCTACTCCTTGGATGTGATTATGCTTATGCCATGAAGGCTGTTGTGTCCACACTCTTTAGAGTTATGCATTTTCCCCATGATGGGAAGATTGTGACCATTGATCAGCTTTCCTTTGTTACACCTGACCATCGCATTACTCCTAGTAATCAGACTACCCTGAATGTGCCACATGTTCTTATGGTTCCTTCCCCTTCTTCTAGTTAGCTTCTTCCCATCATAGGTAAAATGGGGGGCATGGCTCTAGTATATGGACATCATAATGGAGCTAAGCTGCTAGATTTTATGTAATTGGGGAAACCTACCAACCTATGGATATAATTTTTGGTAGGAGTAGGTTTTAGAGCATATTTTACTTTTGGTTTCAAGATCGTTAAAAAATAAAACCACTCCTTAAGCATAGTTTACTCTTTCGGTTTCAAGCTTGCATAAAAATGAAACCATGTCACTGAGCAAAGTTCCCATTCTGTTTCAAGCTCGTTAAAAAATGACATAGCACCTGATCATCATGTTAGTTTTTCCTGAGCAAAGATCCCATTCTATGTCAAGCTCGTTAGAAAATGAAACAACACCTGATCATCATGCCAGGTTCTGACCATCATGTCAGTTTTCCTGAGTGTAATTCATTTTCTATTTCAAGCTCGTTAAAAAATGAAGCAAGTTTCCTTAAGCATAGTTTACCTTTTGGTTTCAAGCTTGCATAAAAATGAAACCATGTTCCAAGCATAGTTACCTTCTGTTTCAAGCTTGCGTAAAAATGAAACAGATCCCCTTCCCTTGATTCGAGTCTTCCCTTTAGTGTTAGAACTTGAACCTTCTTTTCACCTGCCCAATTCTCATTCTTCCTACCCCCCTAGTGAACATTTTCACATTAGTAACCAGGTTTTTAGGTTGGGTATGGAAGAAGAATCATTAAATGGAACGAAGCTTGGGGGCATGTCGAGTCGCTAGCAACCATGCTAGGGGTAAGCTTCGCTAGCAATCATGCTGGGGGTAAACTTCCAACCTTTGTATATCATGTTAATGGGATTGTTTCAAGCATAGTTTACCCATTGGTTTCGATCTTGTGTAAAAATGAAACCAATCTTTAAGCATTCTTTCAACTGATCTTCGAGCTTGTTAAAAACAGTAAGATGGTGTTGAGCTTACTTTTCATTTTTCGTGCTTTGGTTAAAACATGAAAAGTGGTTTGAGCTTAGTTTGTTACTTTTTTGTGCTCTAGATTCAAACATGAAAAAGGTTAATGGAGTCCTCTTTAAACTCTTTTTAAGCTCCTTAAATATGAAATTATGTCAAGTACTTGTCTCCTTCATACTCGTAAAAGTATTTGAAGAGTCATCCTTCCGATGGTAGGTTATCTCTTTTTCGGTTCGAATAGGAATATTTACGAAAAAGGAACACTCCATCCAATCATGACTGGAAGAGTTCTCTAAGGTATGGTTTTATACTTTTTCGAGCCTTAGAGACTAAATCATATGAAAAAGGACCCTTTCCAGTCTTCTTCCGTATTCGTTCAGACTCTCTAAACATGAACGATACTGAGTTTTCTTTCAATGGACTCGTTAAATTAAATATTGAGAGACCCATTTTGGGATCAAACCCCTCCTCTCTCAGGTTCGTAAAACATATGAGTCTGGACTTGTCTTCTGACAAGCTATACCAAGTGTTTGTTACCCTCTTTGAACTCGTAAAACCGAAAGGAGGCACTCATCGATCATGATGGGGGAAATGGGAAGGGAATTATTTTGCAAATAATGGCAGTTGTTTGTCGTTACCTTTGAACATGGCACTTGTCTACACAATCATGCCAGTCAATTGGGTATTCAGCGGATCTCCATGACGATTCACTTTCATGAGTCATGTCACTCCTTTGAGTCTTTCAAAATAATGCATGGTCCACTATCGCATTGTGTGTCTATCCCATCTAGTCATGCTGCCAAGTCTTTTTTCGTGCTGCCCGATGTTCAAAGGGGATTTGAAGAAGTGTCGCCGCTATAGTCCACATAGTCTTTGTGTCAGTATCTTTGAGTCAGTCATATGGTTACTACATGCACATCATTCTAGAACTATGTTCTGAGTTTCATGTTGTCGATGTGGGACTCATCATGGCCCTCCTTCGATGAGACCTTTCCCATCGACATCAACTAATAATCCAGGAAATAGTCTTAGAAACAATGATTGGTACCTTGCGATTTGAATGCCTTAATGACATATTCTCTCACTCTCGACATAGGTTCACATCATTGACCTTTGATCGATAGAATCAACTAGGTGTTGGACATCAGGACATCTATTCACACTCAGTAGATTATACTAGAGTATCTTGGGAATCATTGACATTAATGGTGATCTCCCTTGCACTTGTTAATGGTTCACATCATTGGCCGGTAATCAAGTGGTTTCTACCATGTTCGACTTTAGATCATTGTAATCACATGGATAGAATTGTACTTCATGGAAGATGAGACGAAGACCCTGGGTATTTGTTTAAAGTGCTCATTGCTTTTCCCTAGGTTTCAATCGAGTTTTGTATATCTAGCATGGATCCACATTTGTATGGTTGTGGCTATGCTCAAATTTGCATCTATATGACATAGATCTACATTGTATGTCTGGTAGCTATCTCCAAGTTTGAGTCCTCTATCACATCGATCTACATTGTAGTCTAGTAGCCATGCTTGTTTATTCTTCTCATGGATCTGCCTTGTATTGGTCTGCAGCCATGAGTTTGGTTACTTGTGTCTATGTGTCAACATACTGATGTACTGCAGATGCCTAGTTGATGACTTGCTCCGATTGAGCCGACATTTTCAACTCATGGCAATGACTTGTTCTCTCAAAGCTCTCGTTTATCGTATCCCTCTAAGACTCATGCTTTTGGGGGGCATCCTGTTATACCAAAATCCTGTCACCATCATGTGATAAGACATTTGACATACCTACTTGCCTTGAATCCCAGCTTCTAGAGTGGAAACTCATATCATTTGTTAATATTTTCATAAAAATTCCCAGCACCGCACTTGACCTCTTATCCATACACAGTACCCTTGTTCGCACCGCCCATACTCTATTTCCCACAAGCGGTGCCACCACTTATGGCCCTTAGTCCATAAGCGGTTATTACCAGAACTGCTCTATCACTACAGGAGAAACGCGGTACCCTAGGTAAAAAGGGAAAAAGAGAAGCTTCTCAAGGATTCTAGATGATAAGCCTTGAGATATCCCATATCCCTACTGTAATGGGTTAGTTGAACTCGAGATCCCCCATCCTAGGATCTTGGAGCCCACCTCACCCACAAATATCTCAACCTACCCTATCCATCTAGCCTTATAAATACAAGCTTTTCGCCATGGTTGAGGGGGAGAACTCTTAAGGAATTGTTATGCTGCTGGATTGATCACTTGGTCCATATCATTGGAGAGCATAGAGAGAGCTAGAGTCAGAGCTTATGGGGATGAGAATTCTTGGTTTCATGGAGATGCATGTCAACACTAAGGCTTGGTTGTAAACTTCTTCATATTTCTTTAATGCAAGTTGATTTCTCTCCCACATATATTGTTGATGTTTGATTTCATATATATGTTGTTAGATTCCTTAGTCACTAGCATATATTAGTAGATTATATTCTGGTTGATTTGATTTGTTTCATATTAAGATTATTGTAGGTACATAGGGTTACTATCAAATAATTGTATTCCAGGTATCCACGGCATTTAGGGAGAGTCTTCAACCTCTGTCTTCTATTTGTTCTGGATCTGAACCATTTAGACTAGTGGAACACCTTGCTTTCCGCAGGAGGTGAAATATTCCAGCTAACACACCGCGATCGCGCAAGGTGCATCGCAAAGAGAATATGCATTCAGGGAAGGAAACAGTCCAATACTAAAACAAAAAAAGATCTAATAATAAAACTGATAAGATATGAGAGATTTTAAAAAAAATTGTCACTGTAACATTATACCTTCAAATTTGCTGAAATGGGTGTTTCTGGAACAAACGAAAACTTTTTTCGATGAAACGGAAACTATTTCCCAATGGAAATGGAACTATGGACACAATGGAATAGCTCCCACAAGCCAAAAATGCACAGAAAATCCAGAACCAGAAACCCTTTCAAAGTTTCGGCAACACCGGTTCCAGATCTACATCAAAACCGAAAGCAGCTCTTCATAAAAGCTCTGATACCATGTTTGGGTACATAGGGTACTCCCAAAATACCAAACACCTTGAGCAACCAGTTCACAAAAATAGATCACAGATCAACACATGATGTTTGTCACATGGTTAAAACCCTCAAGAGGGAAACAGTCCACGGCCCCAGCCAAATAGCTACTTGGAGCAATTTATTATGCAAAAGAAAGAAATTTACATGAGCTTCTCAT
>LPNX010785840.1:556632-618240 GCA_001517045.1 Pseudotsuga menziesii
GGATATGTTACACAAGTTGATCTTGACCTACTCCTAAGTGTCTAAATATCCTAACAGTATCCATAGGTGGAAATCAGTAAGTGGACTTTCTCTTGTCCCCATTTGGAGTTGTATAATACACAGTGATCTGAAATGGATCTATGTTTGTTTTTCAAGATAGAGTGAATTTTTTTTGCTTGCACTTAGAACACATTTGAGGGTTTGTTTATATAATGTTAGGGTTTAAATCATGAAGCTACTACTATATTTTGGACTTGAATAATAAATTCTTTGCATGGGATTTGAACATATATTTAAGGGTTGGAAATGGAGACCAACTTGTTAGGGATCCAAAGACAATAAGCTGTGATCTAGCTAGTGAGAAAGTTAGACGGAGTTTACAAACTACCAGATGGCGTATGGCTAAAAAACAATGGTATTTCCAATTTTTTACAAGATTTGGAAAATGAAATAAGGAGAGAGGTAAATGTCCTTACATTCATGATTGAGAAAAGGTAGATATATACGCTAAGTTCCTGAAGGGTATATGCTCCAAAGTCGATTGTGAGTTGAATCACAGGGTATAGTAAAACATTAACTCCATACACTAGACATGCAGATATCTAGATAAAAGAAAATGATGAGGTTTCCAGTATCTTATGGTAGGATTGATTATGTTTTATCTTACTTGTTTTGTTTATTTTTGTGCACAAAATACTCCAGAGTGCATGTAATATTGCTCAGATTTTCTACAGGGTGAGTTAATCTGACATTTTCTGTATTACGCTATCAGAATTTGTTGAATCCTGGTAGCCTAGATAATCTATTGTTTTTTTCTTTTGACATGTTATTCCACCAAGGATAATTTCCCTTATAAGCATGTGAATATTCACCCAAAAGCTTCAGTTTTTGATGGATTTCTCAAATTCTATTGTGTTGAAGGTGATAAGGTATTTTCTGTTTCGAAGTGGAAATTGCATTTTGTAATGTTTTTGATATGTTTATTTCTATTTTTGTTGTATGTAGTCCTTGTGTGTTATATCAAATATAGAGTGTATGTTTTTGTATTGAAATTGACTATGTATGGTTTTTGGAAATGCAAGGATGAGTTAATATGAAAAGTGTATACAAATTTAATTAAATGATCAAAAAATATATGTCAGACTACAAAGCATCATCCATTTTTTCTAATAAATTGTAGCCTACCACTTTAAGGTTATTGCACACTAACTCCAAGGTGTTACCCTTCAAAATGACACTTCTAGATTTGAAATCAAATGGTAAACTAACTGGTGAATGGAAACCTTTCAAAAATGTTTATTTGTTAATTACACAACTTCTTGTCGCATTTTCGACGGCCGTTGGAGGATGTCTGACGAGGTTGTTGAAGATACAACACTATTATTCATTGGTTGGCCGATGCGTGCCCATCGCATCTTCAACATCCTCCTAACGACATCCCACATGACTTCCATGGCTCCAACAGCTGAGCCAGTCGGATTGTCGTCGCAAAACCTACAGCTACGTGTTAAAAATTCGACGTCGAGCTGTCTGAAATTCGACGGTATATGCAAGTTTTTTTGCAACACATCTGAGTGACATTCAATAAGGCGTTGATGGATTTTGGATGGTAGATTGTAGAATACTCGACGCAGTGGTGTCAAACTTTCGATGACGTAATCATAACTTTTTTCAGCAAAACTGGCTGACATTTGACGATGGTGTAGTCGGATCTTCGACTGGTATTGGTAGGACGTCAAATATCTGATGTTATGCCACCAAAAACAAAAATAAATACATATGTCTAATAACCGACAGGGCATTGTTGAATTTAAGACATAGAAGCCGTCATATTTTGGGCTCAATTTCTGTTGTGAGTCACACCGATGCTATCAGCACAGTTTCCAGAAAAATTCCACATAAAGGCAAGTCAATGAAAATCATGAAGAGATCCTGACGAGAGGCTACCAGATATTAAAGTAAGAATTCCCTGGTCAAATCGGCTCAATTCCTTGAGTTCACCGGATGTTGTCGAAGAAAAATAACGAAATCTTGAGACAACCTTCGCAAAGGCCTCAATCAAAACCATTGTAAAGAAAGGATCACTCTGTCGATAACATCGTCTCCATAGATTGAGTTTCATCAATGCATCGGCAAACTCAAAAAAAAAAATCCGAGACTCAATTGAGAGTAGGCAGAAATCATATGGAAAACCTGAGTTCCTCCGATGTGTTGGCCTGACTTGATGAGTTCAGTCGATTCACTAGGTAAAAAAATTGAGTTTTAACTTTGACAAAAATATTTTTCTAACTTATGAAAAATAAACTAAGTCATGGAAAGGGCCTTCAGAGAGAAAAGGTAGTCTAGAAAGGTTTGAAAGCTAAAAATTCTGAGGGGCCCTAAAATCACAAAATGTGTTTGGGGTAGTGGTTGCAACAGCAACAATTGGCGACTGGTTGGGGAAGACAAATCTATGAAAAAACTAACTTTTCAAAACAAAAACTGCTTCATGGCATCTAATGAGAGAAACCTAACTTAGCTTCCTTCAAGATCATTTAAGAGTCTAGACTTCTCCAAGAATGTAAGGTTTAGAACATCACAGTGATTGTAGTCCCTTAGGGCATGGTAACTAGGCTTAGAAGTCTCGATAAATCTCTCGGGGCCGAAATATGAGATTCATTTTACCTCTATATTTGGTTGCTTCTAGATGCGACACCACAAGATCATGGTAGAGTTAGACAGATGCATTCGTTTGTTCCTCAATCCCATGTCTTTTGCATTCTTTTGTTTCTTAAGACATTATATTTTGAGTCTTCTTGGATTGCTTCTTTTATATTTGAGATTTGATCTAGGTTCTTCCATCCATAGTGTCCTTTTTGTGAGTGATGACTTGTTTCAGCTCACGGACAGAGAAGAACCTTTTGAGAAACCCAATCATTTTATTGATTTATGTCTTCAGTATATATATATATATATATATATATATATATTCTATTCTGAAATTTTGACTCTTTCTAATAAGCCTTTTGGCTTTCATTTTGTGGCATGGGGTTATTTTGAATACCATACACCTATCTGTTTTGCATCCTTTCCATGGGTCTCTTGTGGCGAGCTTCCTAGGACATATGTTAATGTGAAAGAGGATGGATCCCCAAAATAGTATTATATACTTCATCTACCTCATTTATTTTATAGGGTTTAAAATAGGACGTCAATGGGGTCTTAAAATAAATTCCCTTCAGTGGTCTATCAAATTAAAGAATCTTGTTTTGATAAAATTTTGCATAGATAAATTCAATGAGTAGTTCTTGGATTAAAAAAAAAATTAGCAGTTTGTCCAGATTCCAATGTCCCCAAGCACCAAAATATTGAGCTGGATTATTCTGAAATAAACAACTAAACTAAAGAAAATTACTGAAATAAAGAAAATGTTGAAACATAATGACAAAGAAAAAGTAAATCAGCAAAAATAAAGTAAACACAACTAAAAGAATTCAGAAAAAAAAAAAAAAAAAAAGGGTTTATTTATGTACAAAAATATCCTACGGTACTAAGTGAAATAAGGTTTGAGAACCAGACCATTAACAGGAATATTCTCTTCCCACCCCTGCAAATCCTGTAACTTATAAGTCGAGGGGCCTAACTTCTCACCAATCTGAAATAGGCCAACCCATAGGTGTTGAAACTTTGTATGCTTGCCCTTTTCATCATGTGGGTGACCCCATTTAAGAACCAAGTCTCCAACTTCAAAACTTTCCTTCCCAGGATTATGTTTATCAACCATATTTTGACAATCTCCTACTGGTGCTTAAATCTCTCTTTGGACTTGAGCCTAGAATCTTCAAGTTTCAACAAGGTATTAATTCAAGCTTGTAAAACTTCGCTACCAGACCCTCATGAAGCTTGAGCTAACTGAGAGGATGTGAGTAAATGTTTGGGGGTAGAATAGCCTATTTCCCATAGACCATAGTATAAGGGGACACTCCAAAGGAATTCTTGGGGGTGACCCTATCTTCCCACAGTGCGTTGGGAAGAGCTATATGCCAACTTCTATGATTTTCTATAACAACCTTTTTTAATATTCTCATGAGGGTTTTATTAGTTAATTCAACTAACCGCAATTACCTTGTGGATAATAATTCGTAGAATAATGTAACTTGATTCCTTTTTCACTAGCAAACTCAGTTAGATTAATTGATGAAAAATTAGATGCATTATCAAAGACAAGTGAAATTGGAACCCCAAACCTGGTCATGATATTTTCTTGCAAAAATTCGATGACTGCATCCTCGTTCACTTTGCATAATGGGATTGCTTCTACCCATTTTGTGAAGTAATCAATAGCAACGAAGATATATTTTTGTTGTAATAAAGAATTGGGGTTAATTTCTCCAATTATGTCAATACCCCATTGTTCGAATGGATCCATAATAATAACTGATTGCAAAGGCCCAGCCTCTTTTTCTTGTCTTCCACCACTTCTCTGACATATGTCACACTTCCTTACATAGGCATGAGAATCTTTAAACAATGTTGGCCAGTAATATCCAGCTCTTAGAATCTTGTGGGAAGTAGTATCTCTTGCAAAATTTCCTCCAGCAGGACCATCATGTAATTCTTTAACAAATTTAGAGGCATCCTCTTGTTCTAGGAATATCAGAAAGACCCCATCATAGTTATTCCTAAAAGGAAATCCATCAATTATTTGGTAAGAGGTTGACTTTAAACAAAGTGCTCTTCATTGTTTAGAATTCCAATGTTGTGGTAAATATCCTTATTGAAGTTAATGTATCAGATCTCTGTACCAAGATTCAGGAGCTGTAAAGATAGGACACATATCAATCATATGCAATTCGACTTCATTTTCCCAATCATCATCTTCATTATTCTGACTTTTCTCCATTAACTTACACAACCCTTGTCCTTTGATAATGGTAGATGGTTTGAATTCAAAGTCATATTCCTATAACGTTGTCACCCAATTCCCTCTTCGTTCACCCAATTATTTTTGAACAACCGGATGAGGGACAATTACCTTATTCCTGTTTTTCAGAATGTAAGGCCTGAATTGTTTCACTGCTTTAAATACTGCATATGCATATTTGTCAATAGTAGGTTAGTTCAATTCATCACCTTGTGACCCAATTCTCATAAACGATATGGGGTACATCTCCCATTCCTTATTTCTGTGTGAGAACTATTGTGAGTGAGTTATCAGAGGAAAAAATGTACAAAATAAAATCCTTTTCAAAATAGGGACTTTTAAGAGAAGGTGCATGAGCTATTGCCTCTTTGATGTTGTTAAAAACACCTTTCTCTGTATCAATCCATTTAAATTGTACACTCTGATTTACCATTTGTTGCAAAGGTTTTACTATCTGGGAAAAGTCAGGGACAAATCTTCGAACAAAATTTATAGTACCCATGAATGATTGAATAACCTTTTTATTGTGGGGAAAGGGAATCTGAGATATGGCTTCTATTCTCTCTGGGTCTATGGAGATTCTCTTTTTAGAAATAATGTTGCCTAACAATTTTTCCTCTAATACCCGAAGATGCATTTCTTAGGATTTAAAGATATGTCGTATTTTCTGCAGCAGTCAAAAATTTGTTTCAAATGAAACACATGATCTTTGTTGGAGGAGAGATGTTGGAGGAGCTAGTCGGTGAGCCAACTAGTTGAATAGCCGACTATTGGAATATTAGGTCGACCACATGAGTTCACGTCGGTTGACCAAACCGACAGGTAGTTATATGTAACTATTTGTAAATCATATATATTAGGCTGTTGAGCCAGATGAGAACTCGGTTCAGTTCTGTGTATGTATGGACCCTCATGTTATAATATAATATGTTATTCCCTTGTCTATGTTCTTGTCTCTTGTGTCTGTTATGTCTATCTGATTCCATGTGTATTATTGGTAACCCTCTGTGATCTGTGAGATTACAACATTGGTTCCGTTGTCGGTAGTACATATACGAATGTAATGACTATAAGAAGATGGTATCAGAACAGGAGATTAACAACTGGTGGGAGCGTCAAATAGCAAATTATTTGTAGAACTAAGCAAGGAGAAACAAATTAACCATTGCTTACGCGAAGGACAAATTCTTCACTGAAACACATGAGAAGTTTGTAGAATTGGTACCCTAGCTTTTAAAAAAAATTCTGGATGAATAAGCCGGAAGCAACTAAGGACCAAGAGATGCTGGAGAAACTGATTCGAGGGGGATGAACAAACCTATCGGAGTGGTTTGAAAAGATCATAGACGAATTCTGTGAGGAACAAGCTATAGAAGAAAGAACTTTGGTTAAAAGCATTCAGAAAAGATTGTATACAGACGTTACCGAGTAGTTCCTTTGCTCCTTACTGACCCTGTTGTTCGAATTCCTGATAGAAAAGGTAGTGGGTCATATCTAGAGCCTCATCTGTCACTACATGAATCGCCACCAAATTCTAACTGGGCGGAGAAACAGAAAAAGTGGGAAAATTTCATTTCCAAAAGGGGGTGGGAGTACTTCCTAAGCAAATAAACGGAACTATCCGATCTTTCTAAAGTGTCAGGTAGGCTATGGGGGGGTAGTTGGGAATATGTCAGGGTAAAGTGAAGAGGATTCTAGTCGAATGAAGAAGATACCATCACCAGCAATGAAAAGTCAACCTAAAAAGGAAATCTAATGAATAGTGACACATAAAGGTACGATGGATTTACAGAAAGTAGAAAGGGAGAAGAGGCTGAAAAAGAAGGGAAGAGAGAAGAGAACGAGCTATAGCACTACAAAGAGGAATGACTACTAGGGTGATAGACCAAGAAAGATATCCGCCAGAGTTGGGTCATGATCGACAGGAAGAAGGCGTGGATGAAGAAGAATCAACATGGAAGAAGACTTGTGGATAGAGCAGTGTGAAGCTCTCCAAATAGATATTCCCCAAGAGATAAGACCTCTGTCTCCAATGAATTCGAGTACCAAGATACAAGCCATTGTCGAAGAATACATAAGACTAAGAGCTGGTGATTTTGGTATATGGAGCCGACTAAACGACGAAGTAAATGATGATAATCATCTAGTGATCCATCAACTGGAGGAAGGAAATTGGGTAACACTTCAAGCGTACCCTTCCAACTGAAGTATCCACTTACTTTACCTGACACATGAAGGAGCACCCCCCTTTCTAAACACAGCTTTGCAAAATACAGGACAGTCGAACCTGCAGACAAATCAGTGCGGTTGGACATCGACAGGAGAAGTCAACCCAAAACGACTTCTTGTCAAAGAATAAACAACAAACAAAACAACTGATGGGAATGAAAGTTCTGTCGACAATAGCTCTGCACAATGAGACAAACAAAAAATCCCACTACCCCCACCACCGCCACCTCCTGGAGGAGACAGTGACAATGATACCGACATGGGTCACGAATCAACACATATCCCTCTATATGAGGGTGATGAAGATCCTAGATGATATTGGTTCGTCTGTAAGTCAATATGGAAGGAAAATCAAGTTACGGTCGAAGAACGACAAATGGCACAGTTCACCAGTGCCTTGAGGAAAAGAGCACTAACATGGTACATGAACTATATCGAGAGAACTCCCCAAGCATCTAAAGAAGAAATTAAAGCACAATTCTTGTCTTCCTTTAAAACTCTAGATGCAAAACATCTGGCAGCCAAAAAGATGAAAACAACATTGCAGAAGCCAGTAGTGTCTATCTGGGAATATGACAAACAATGGAAATACATCCTCAACCAACTAGACTATGTAATTAACGAACAACTATTAATTCAGTGATTTCTTGCAGGTCTATCACAGAAAATCCGATGGCACATAAGCTTGGAGACATCTAAAATGTATGAAGACGCACTTACCAAAGCTCTGTAAGTAGATATGGACGAATATTTCCCATCATATCCCATGGATACTAGACTAGAAGAACAACTAGAAATCATGCATAAATCATTGAAAGAGATGAACCTAAAGAATCAAGATGTCTGGCGCACAAAATGCTCCACGACCAGACACACTAAAGATAACTGTCGGCAAGAAATAAGTCGACAGGATGTTCAATTTGTTTAGACAAAATGATTCTATGACATATGCCAAGAACATGGAGAACACACAATGAAAGATTTCCCATATAACATGAAAAATGGCAAAGTGAAAGAGTAAGAATGGAAGAATGGACATAGAACATAAGAGAAAATGTTATGTAATGTATATTTTATAAATGTAGATTTGAATTACATAATAGGTGCCCCGGTAATTTATACCGTAAATGGGGAAGAGAGGTGAGTTTTCAAGCCACCTCTTAGTTTATTTACATTAATTAACCTAGCTTAATAATTAAATTTGGCTTTCATTACATTGCCTTTCCCTTAAGGAAGCTTTGTCATTAAAGCTTAATTGACAACAATGACTACGTGAACTATCGCAATGTCTCTGATGTGGACATCTATATGGGTTGTTACTGGCAGGTTTTATCCCTGGTTCTATTTCGATTATGTGTTCAGTTTTTCTGTTTGTTGGGAGCACCTTAGGTAACTCTTGAAACACCTTGCGATGTTTTTGAATTAGCTCTTGTGTCTCTGGTTGTTTTTCCATATCTCCTTCACTTGTTAGAATCTCCATTTCTCGATATTGAAGTATGTATGTTGGTGCATCTTTCCAACATAGCTTTTCCATTTGATGTGCTATAACCATTTGTGTCGAAGGTGGTTGGAACCCATATAATTTGTGTGTTTTCCCGAATGCATGGAATTCAATAAAATGTTCTTGGTGATTTGCAAAATATGTACCTAAGGTTTGTAACCATTGTATTCCTAATACTACGTCGATTCATCCCAGTGCTACCGCAAAGAAATCTGATTCTAATTTATATTATTGCATTTGTAACTTAACCTTGTGACATCTTCCCACATTGTCAATCTTCTTTCCATCTGCTATCATAACTGTCATGTTAGGTACTAGACGAATAAATAGGTTAAATACTTTAGCAAGGTTGACATTAACAAAGTTATGGGTGCTGTCAGATTCGATGAGAATTGTGACGTTATTATTTTTTATATGACCTTTAATCTTCAATGTTTGCAGTTGGGATATTCCGGTAATAGCGGCTAATGAGATTTTTGGGGAGTCATCCTCGATTCCTAGGTGGTAGTATTCTTGGCTATTTACATCGTTCTCAATTGGTTCATTGACTTCTAGATCTGCTTCACAAGCATATAATTTCTTTTGTAAGCATCTGTGCTTAGGATCCCATTTGTCTCCACATAACTTACATTTTCCTTCTTTTATTCTCTGAGCCTCTAAACTGGGCTTTGTTTCTTCCCTAAGTTGAGGCAGTGTATACCTTGGATTTCCTGTGTATCCTGAATGGAGGGGGTTATTTTTGGAGTCGTCTTGGTTGACATTTGTATGAACGAATTTGATTTCAATAATCCTAGTTTTATGTCATGCTTCCTCCATGGTAGAGATGTTGTGTAACTCTAGTTCATCACAAATGTGTTGTTTTATACTGTGTATGTAGGTCTGTAGTCGTTGGTCATATGTTAACTCTGGGACTCGAGTTGACAGCACTTCCCATTCACAGGTGTACTCATCGACATTGTTTTTTTGTTGTAACCTTGTGATTTTGGCAAATAAGTCTTTTTCTTCAATGCCTTGGAATATTTTGATGAGGTCATTCCTAAAGCTAACCCAGTTGTAAGAACATATTCTTGCAGTATTCTTCCACCATATCTACCAGTTGTAAGCGCATCCTTCTAGATGCATTGGCGTATTTAATTTTCTCACCGTCATAATGGATGTTGTGGATGTCTAGGTATTCCTCAATTTTGTTAAATCCACTCTATGCATTGTCGTTCGTCCTCGTCATATTTGGTTAACTTGACTTTCACCCATATTTGGTGTCCTTGTGTATATGTGTTAGAGGACGACATGTTGAATAGAGGATCTGGCTACTCCGGAGTTCTTGGAGAGTTTGGTTGCAGGTCATTTGAGATTTGTAATCTGTCCAAGATGGCAATTAAAACTGCTTGATTTTTCTTTTGGTCTTCTTGTAGAGTGAGGAAGCTATTCTCTATTTGTGAGATAAATTGTGTCCACTTTGATGTCAAATCGTCATTGGTTTGTTTTATTTTTATGTGGATTTCCTCATAATTCTTGTTAATTTTCTTATTGATTTGATCAAACCAAGCATCCATTGATTTGGTGATTGCTGGAATCTTCCCAGTGCTAAACGTAGACTTATTTTTATTTGCTATATAATGCCAGCCTGCCACGATTCTCCCTTTTTTCCTCTTTTTTTTAAGTAATAATAATAATTATAATAATAATAATAATTATTATTATTATATAGTTTTTTTTAAGGTAATTATAATAACAATGATTATTATATTATAGTTTGTTTAATTAATAATAACATTAATAAATAATAATATTAATAAATATTATTAATATTAAAAAATTTATTATTAACAAATGGGTTTAACCAACCGTGGAGGCAGCGTTGAGCGATGGAGAACGAAGGTGGATGGCGTAGTAGATTGAACAGGAGGTGGGAACAATGATGGGTGGTTGGTAGATTGGATGTGGGGAAACACAAATAGGATGGCGACGGAGAGAAGGATGCGTGGTTTGAGAGCACGTGGAGGTGGAAGAGGGAAGGAATGAGGAGGGTAGAATGGAATAGTAGAGGTAGGTGTGCGTAAGCAGGTAGGAAGTTGGCTAGAGATGGAGGCATGGATGGAGAGTGATTAGAGGGATGGAGGATGGAGTGGTGGGAGGAAGAGTGGAGTGAATGGAGAAGTGTAGCAATGGGGAGTCCGGCGTTGGAGAGAATGGTGGAGGTAAGCACATGTGGCTGAGGGAGGAGAAGAGAGGTGGTAGCTAGTGATGGAGGGAAGCGTGAGTGAGCACAGGAAATGTAGAGGTGGATGCAATGGAGGTGGGAGTGTGGAGGATGCAAGGTGGTTGGTTGGTGCTGAGAGCCGAGAAGATCTGATACCAATGAAAGAGTAAGAACAGAAGAATGGACAGAGAACGTAAGAGAAAATATAATTTAATGTATATTTTATAAATGTAGAGATGAATTACATAATAGGTGCCACGGTAATTTATACCGTAATTGGGGAAGAGAGGTGAATTTTTAAGTCACCTCTTAGTTTATTTACATTAATTAACCTAGCTTAATAATTAAATTTGGCTTTCATTACACAAAGCATCTTGGTGTGCAATCTGTGAAGTAAAAATTCACGCAACGGCCGAATTCTACCTAAATTTAAAGAACCGACAAAACTACCAAGCAGTCTACCAGACGAACACAGTCGCACAAAATAATGATAACAACTAGCGAATGAATGATCAAAATGAGCCAAATAATCAAAGATATGAAGGATGTCGATATGAGCACTGGTTCGACAACAGTCATGGAGGATATGGAGGTCGAGGATGACTTTCTAGAAATCACGACAATCGACCATGTCGACCCATCTAGTGCTTTACATGCTACAAAGAAGGCCATCGATATGCAGACTGTCCATACAAGGATAGAACTGATTTAAAGTTTTGTACTAGCTATGGTTTAGGCGATCACTCATTAGAGGATTTTCCCACCATGCTCGACAAAATCAATAAAAAGAAAAAATTTAATGTCTTGTCGTGTGTTCAAAAACATGATGTAATCAATACAAAGAACCTGCATATAGTAACCTGACAAGGGACAAAAATTGGGAATGATAATCCACGTATAAATAAAATCAAAGAAAAGAACAATTATCCTAACCTAGCTAAACAAAAACAATTATATAATGATGCAACGAATATATTTAAAGAATTCGCTAGATAGGAATAAGTTGATGACAGTTGACAAAACACAGTTAAAGAATTAATATGTTTAGTACAGGATGATAAAGCGGTATCTCAATTCATTGACTTATTGTATAATATGAAGCATAATAATAATATAGAAAAACAATCCAAAAACATATGCAGTCTAAACCAGAAAGACAAGAGTGATGTCGACCCACTTGTCGACCTAGAAATCGAAGGATACCATGTTCGACAAGTAAATATTATGACTTGTGACACTTGGGAACAGTTGGGTAGACCTTGACTATACGAGTCAGGCATATACCTCAAGTTAGTTGACCAAGGTCTGATCGAACCCATTGGCATTTGGAGAACTGTCGATACGACAACAAAAGGAATATCGACCAAATTTGAATTTGAAATTATTGACCCTAAGGAAGGATCCAGCTCCTTCCCAGCTCTAGTAGGTCAACATTGGGGAAGAAAAATGAAAGCATCAATATCCCTAGACAAATAAAGGATAAAACTAAAAGGGAATGGACAGAAATTCATAGCACCTATCCATCCTTCCCAAGGGGAACCTTGGATAGAACCTATTGATGAAGAAGTTGACATCAGACAACTATATCAAATACAAAATAACGAAGACTACATAGAACCCAACATCTATGGCGATCTTCATTTAGGAAATCAAGATTCAATAGGATATAATTAAGACACAGAATTATATGATTGGGAAGTCGAAAACTACGAGACCCAAGAAAGAGTTTGCTAGACCATTTAGGTAGTACAGAAGAAACTATTCCAACAATGTTTTTCAGTCTCCATCATCCCAAAAATATTCGAAAAGAAAAGTAGGGAATATCCTACGTTAAACCCAACAAATGTAAGTATCAGACAGATCCCAAGGTATAAAGAAAGAGAATCCCTAGTTATGCATATATAACAAGTATCTAAAAACATAGGTGAACATGGCCGATTGCAAAGCTTGGTAGAATTCTTTACAGGACAAGTTGCTTGATGGTGGGATACCCATCAATCAAGATTACAGACATGGAAAATAGCTTCGACTTACTTCATAGAAATATTCAGAGGAAAAAAGCTAACCAAATAGGTGCAAATACCTGTGTTCACCCAAGGGCAATAACTAGAGGAGCACATAATAACATGTGAAAGAGAATGGAGAAGACTTGGGTATAAAGACAAACATACATGGCCACACCTGTTTCCCTCGACGCTAGCTGACTTACCAAACAAATGGTATAAAATGGAGGAAGCACGAGGTGAAACATTTCAATGGCATGAACTTAGAGAGAGCTTCATTAAAGACTTCAATTTTATACCGCAGAATGAAAAGTTAGTCGAAACTGCAAAACAAATAAAAGCATTTATAGAACCGACCAGGAACAACACTCCGATACAAAACTATGATCAACCAACAATACCATGTAATAACATACAAACCAAGATAATACCACAGCCAACAAGACTACAAATGGAAAACGAAAATCTGGAGGGGAAAAGTTTTCGATGGAAATCATATCACTCAGAAACAACAAAATGAATTCGTACAGTACTTAAAGTCGATATAGTCGACAAAGAAGATACCGACCGAATGACCATAGTAGAATTTCCTACTACATTCTCACAATTCAAAGAAGGGAGTTGACCGACCAATGAATCTAAAGCACCAGAATGGTTAGATGCCATATTTAAAACTAAAGAGTTTGACATATCAAATGATGATCGACCAAAAATGGAAAAAAATGGTGATTACTGGAGCAAAGAACAAACGACTAAAATAGTAAACCTACTGAAATAATTCCAAAGTATTCACTAGAGACTACAAAGATCTCAAAGGACTAGTCCATGAAATGGGTGAGATGAAGATTGACATCAAACCTAATGCCCCACCTATAAAGAAGAGTCTATACAAATTATCACATAAATACAAAGAGATAGTCAAGAAAGAGATCAACCATATGCTTGCAGCAGGAATCATCTACCCTATTGACCAATCGAAATGGGCAAGCCCAATGGTCGTGCAACCAAAAAAACATGACTCGACAAAACTAAGGATCTGTGTCGACTTTAGAGAACTAAACAAAGTCACCCTAATAGACCCATTTTCAACACCATATGCAAATGAAATCTTAAATGAAGTTGCAGGAAATGAATGTTACTCATTTACAGATGGATTCTCAGGGTACAACCAAGTACCAATAGCCAAATAAGACTAGAAAAAGACGACATTTGTATGTGAATTCGGCTCATTCGCCTACAGAGTTATGCATTTTGGTCTCAAAAATGCCCCTACAATATTTTCGAGAATTGTTGTCAAAACATTTCAAGAATATATCTACAAAACAATGGAAGTATATTTCGATAATTGGACGATATACTCTATGCTGAAAGATCACTGCAAATGGATAAGGCTCATGTTGGAACGATGACGACAAATCTAGTTATATAAGGAAACGCATATTCCTAACCCCCATAGGGATACTATTAGGGCACATTGTATGCAAAGAAGGAATCAAGGTCGACTTTGCAAAGATAAATATTATCCTTGAATTGAAACCACCAGTGAACCCAAAAGAATTCAGGGTACTATTCGGACACACAGGATATTACAGGAAATTTATGAGATACTACTCAGATATGACCTATCCACTAGAATAACTATTAAGAAAAGATTAGGAGTTCGACTGGATAGATGAATGTAACATATCATTTGAAACACTAAAAAGGAAACTAGTAGAGGCACCTATCCTCAGGTTCATGAATTGGTTGATCAAATTTCACGTACATATTGACACATCAGGACTAGCAATACGCATGATCTTAACACAACCAGGGGATGATGGAATGGATTACCCTATAGTTTATACCAGCAAAAAACTAAACAAGGCAGAAAGAAACTATTTGAAAACATAGAGAGAAGCATTAGGAATGGTCTTTGCATTACAAAAGTACCGACATTACCTACTAGCCAACCCTTTCATCTTCTATACTGACCACCAAGCATTGAAATACCTTGTAAACAAACCTTTACACCATGGGAGGATTTGCTGATGGCTACTACTATTCCAAGAATTTGAATTCAAAGTCATTGTTAGACCAAGAAAATTAAATGTCGGACTTGACCACTTGTCGAGAATCGACACGGGAGAGGAGTCGACAGGAGTCAAAGATGACCTACCTGACACACACTTATTTCGAATAGAAGTTGTCACGACAGAATTGGAGGAAGTAGCTCAATTCCTATAAAATGGTCAAGCACCAGAGGGCATGAGCATGAAAAAGAAACAAATCTTAGCTATGAAGGCTGCACCATACAACCTCATAAATTGATTTTTATAAAAAAATGGGCTTGGACAACATCCTCAAACGATGTGTATTAGAACACAAAAGAGATAATATCATGTACGAAGCACACTATGGACTGGTGGGAGGACATTTTCAAGCAAATACAACTACCAAGAAAATCCAACAGTCAGGGCTATGGTGGCCAACTATTAGGATATTTAGACTCTTAGGAGTTAGTTAAGATCAACTTGTGTAATATATCCATTAGGTAAAAGAGTGTTTCTTTAGTATGAATTAGTATGCATTTGTAAATATTCTAATCCGACAGTCACGATATGTTCTAGACATAGAGTGATTCGACGGTTCAACTTCTCTTAGATCATACCTACGATTGATCCGTGGCTTAACACCTGATTGGTTTATGATCTCTATTTAAAGAGCATAGAGGGTCCTTGGCTAGTTGATCGATTATGAGAAGCTCATGTAAATTTCTTTATTTTGCATAATAAATTGCTCCAAGTAGCTATTTCGCTGGGGCCGTGGACTATTTCCCTCTCGAGGGTTTTAACCACGTGACAGACATCGGTGTGTTGATATGTGATCTGTTTGTGTGAAGCGGTATCTGAAGGTGTTCAATATTTTGGGAGTACCCTATGTACCCAAACATGGTATCAGAGCTGAGGTCTCAGGTTCAATTCCCCCGAGCTACGCTGGAGGCGAGGTGTTGGAATATCGGGTACCTCCACATGGTATAACCGTCGCACCTCTGGGAATATAAATAAAGTGGTTTAACCACCACTCCTGGTGATAGGGCCTTGTGCTGGGTTTCAAATTTTCACCAACATTTGCAGGTTTTGGTGCAACGGAAAAAAGAATACTTCGATATATTCGAGGTACAATTTAGTTTGGGATTCATTATAGTACAGGGGGGAAACCTTTGTCAATTGGTTTCACTGATTCAGATTGGCCCGGCGATCCTGATGATTGAAAGTCTACTACAGGTTATGTTTTTAGTCTAGGATTTGGACCTGTCACTTGGGCTTGTAAGAAACAACAAGCTCTTGCTCTTTCTTCAACAGAAGAAGAATATCGAGCCACAGTTAATGCCAGTTAGGAATCTTTATCGCTTTGATAGATCCTTTCACAGTTTGGATTTGAGCAGCAGCATCCTACTCCACTTTGGTGCAACAATCAAAGTGCCATCAATCTTGCCAAAGATCCAGTTCTACATCAGCGTAGCAAACACATTGAGCTACACATGCACTTCATCAGAAATCTTGTTCATGATAGTGTTATTGAAGTTCTTTATTTCCCTATAGATGATGAAGATGCATACATCTTCACCAAGTCTCTTATAGAAGCGAAGTTTTCTAAACTTCAGTCTATGTTAGGAGTTCAGGAATGTGTCCTTAAGGGGGGATAGGCTCTAATGCCTCCTTCCTTCTCCTAATAGTGTCACTTTTGTAAATCCTTCAATCCTATCCCAAGTTGTTCTTAAGGGGGTATGTTAGGATATTTAGACACTTAGGAGTTAGTTAAGATCAACTTGTGTAATATATCCGTTAGGTAAAAGTGTGTTTCTTTAGTATGCATTAGTATGCATTTGTAAATATTCTAATATGATGGTCACGATATGTTCTAGACATAGAGTGATCTGACGGTTCGACTTCTTTTAGATCATACCTACCATTGATCCGTGTCTTAACACCCGATTGGTCTATGATCTCTATTTATATAGAATAGAGGGTCCTTGGCTAGTTGATCGATTATGAGAAGCTCATGTAACTTTCTTTCTTTTGCATAATAAATTGCTCCAAGTAGCGATTTGGCTGGGGTCATGGATTGTTTACCTCTTGAGGGTTTTAACCACGTGACAAACATCGGTGTGTTGATCTGTGATCTATTTGTGTGAAGCGGTATCTGAAGGTGTTCAGTCTTTTGGGAGTACCCTGTGTACCCGAACACCAACACTATACAAGGATTGAAAAAAAATTGTTATCCAGTGCGACCGATGTCAACGACTAGGCCAACCTCTGCCTAGTACAGAAATTCCCTTGATATCAGTAAACCCAAGTCTAACATTTGAAATTTGGGCCATTGACTTCATAGGACCATTTCCAATACTAGCAAAAAGAAAAGGTGCAAGATACATAATAACCACAGTAGAATATGTAACCAAGTGGGCAGAAGCAAAACCTGTCGACACATGTTCCAGTGAGATAGCTGCTAAATTTATCTATGAAAACATAATTACTATATTTGGATGCCCACTAACCTTAATCAGTGACCAAGGATCACACTTTATTAACAAAACTATCAAAGCACTGACATGCCAGTTCAAAATTGACCACCAACGTAGTACAGCTTATCACCCTCAGTTGAATGGAGCAATAGAGGAATTCAACAAAACATTAACAAGGGGTTTAACAAAAATATGCAACACCAACAAGGATTATTGGGAAAAAAAAATCCCTGCAGTTTTATGGGCTTGCATAACAACATACAAACATTCGACCGACCAAACACTGTTCCGACTAGTCTATGGCCAAGAAGAAATCGTTCCACTACATTTCCAACAACAAACATATATCATAGCAGATATTTTACATGTCGATGTCAAAGAAGGCAAGAAGGACCAACTGATGCAACTAAGAAAACTAGAAGAACACCAACTACTTACTTTACAACATTAATAAATTCATAAATAGCAACAGAAGGCTTGGCATGATCACAATATCAAAAACAAAAATATGTCGGTAGTGGACCTCACCTTACTATACAACAGTCAAGTAAAAGTAAAACCCAAAAAGTTACACACAGAATGGATGGGACCTTACGTTGTCGAAGAAATTCATGCCAATGGATTAGTCTAACTAAGGACATTACAAGGCATAATATTTCGGAAACTTGTTGATGGTGCTCGACTAAAACGGTACAAAAATTTAGCAAGTTTTAAAAAAAATTAATAAAATAAAATAAAATAAAAAAGAGACATACATATAATGACCATAACTATCAGAAAAAAACCTATAAAAATAGAAAAATCCCAAAAATAAAAAAACAGACCCATCAACCGTAAAAATGACATGAAAATTTGGAATATTTACCAAACTACACTTCGCCAACCGACACCAACCCCATCAACACATCACCATTGACCACTCACATGATCAACATCGACCAACGACCCCGAAGGTCAAATCACACCTTCATGACTACGGATAGAAGGAGCGCCAAAATGAAATCGCATTTAATGCAAAATTGATAGACCTTGCTGGACCATCACTTCCGCCATTAATACATCCATTGACAAAACCGTCACCCACTCCACCTATAAATACCACGCTAGAAATAGATAAATTACCGTATTTCAAAGGGATAGAGAAACCAAGTATCCAGAAATATAAGAGCCGAAACCCTGTAAGAAAAGCTGACCAAGAGACCGACAAGATGGCCCCAAAGCAAACTAGAGTCGCAGCTGCAAAAACAAAAGAACTACAATCGGTCGAAACCCCACTTATGAGAATATTAAGAAATATAAAAAATTCCAAGGTACAGGAAACCTTGTGGGAGAAAACCTAGTCATAAATCAAAGAATGGGATTATATGGACAAGAAAATGACACCAGAAGTGAAGAAGATAAGCCACAGTACCATCATGAGTTACATGAACACACTGTTCATAGAAATCTTTGGAGGAACGAAAGAAACAGTAATGAAATTTATCATAGTCGGTATCACAATGGAAAATCTTACTTTGACATACCAGTATAAATTTCTTGTGAAGTTATATAAAAACTTACCAGTATCTCAAATCAGGGTGACCCTGTCCCTATTGGTCTAAAGGAAGGATTGGTAGAATGACTTAATGGAACACCAACAAGGAAGAACTAGAAAGGGCTAATGATAAGTCAAATACAAGCCCGGACGTCGCAAATCGTGGCCAAAATCATAACAACAGGACTCACTCCTACAGGTCGAGTGAGTGATCTGAAGCTAGACATGCTAGAAGTAGTCAAAACAATACCATGCACATGGAAAATTTATCGTTGGGATCAACATGTTGCCGACATGCTCAAGACTATATGTGAGAAATGTCAGGAGTCGACTGAGATTATAGGGTTCCGATCTCTGATACTCTAGATAGAAATGTACCACTTGTGCCTAGTCGGGGATAGGCAGTTCCAAGAACCGCACAAGTACCACACGTGGAGGTATAGGCCATTTTCATAGAATGGAACATTGAAATATTTGGCAAATGGTAAAGTAATGCTGGAAAACTGGTTCCAAAACCTGAAACTCCAGACAACTAGATGGAGGATGCCTCAGAACATCCGAAGAAGTCTACTGAAAACATCACATATTCAACTTGAGATTGACCACACGGTAGTCTGGTACATGCAGGGGGGAAAAGCAACAATGAAACCTCTCGACTATTACCCAACAGTCGAAGATATTTTCCAAGAGTTAGCTCGACAATCCAATACAAAGCTATCAATACCAGCAAAAGCCAAAGATATAAATCAACCAATAGAGGGACCATTGACCGACCAAGAAAAAGAGGAGGACTACAAACTCTGCTTGCATATCAGTACCTTCATGTCAGAAGATATACCGGTAGAGGACACCAGCAGACTTCAACTGACAATTGTCCCACAACCTATCCAAACGGGAAGCACACTGATTGAACATCAGGTAGCCAAACCGACATTAAAAAGTATCATTCCGACTCACTGACAGGAAGAAGGAGAAGAGAATATAGAAGAAGACATCAAATCAGATAATCCAGAATATGCTATGACAAAAGAAAACTTAAGGAAATAGCAGCCTCAGGGAAAAAGAAGGAAAAAAGGAAAAAAGGAAGGGGAAGCATAGGCTTCTCCTATCTGAGATAGAAGATGAAGAAGAAATGTTGGCTACTGTTGTCGACATCATAGAAGATGCAACAACAAACAAAGTTTCGGTCAAAACACAATTCAAACGGTTAGTTGACGCAGGAGCAAAGCAAGGGAGACTGGAAAAAGGTAAAAACTGCAACCACTTCAGTTGATGAGAACATTGTTAATTTATTTTCTATGCCCCCACCCCCATATCCAACCCAGATTACACAAGAAGACACCTCACAGATACCCACCATAAGCTCGATTGACATTTGTAAGAATGCTATGCCAGAGACACTGAAAGAACAGTTTGACCAAGACGGTGATTTCCAGGCATACATTGAAAAATTACCTGAACTACTCACCTCTGTTTATATAATTACCACCAAATTCCAACTAATTGAAGCTAGTGCACCACGCTAGATCCTCTCTCAGCAAATTTGGCCAAATACCCTAGAAACCAAGATCTGTGGGAATTATCAAATCCACATTTGTGAGGAACCTTGACAAGAATTCCCAAATCATCGCAAGATGCACCTCATCCATTATCCCTTTAGACATCTCACACCCTCCACCGGTCAATGAACCAACAAGAGATGTGGATGAAGATAACCAGGAATATATCAACCAGGTGATCAACAACCTATTCTCTGATGATCTAGATAATTCACCACCAGAAGTCGAAGGCCCACCATCGATTGACAATATCCCCACTACACCAATTACACCAGACCATTCACCATCTCCACCACCACTTCCCAATCCATAACCTTTACCAAGCCCTGAACCATCTATTTCAAATCCCCCAGATACACACCAAGCCACAAGTTACACCCAAGAAACTCAACCAAAAATTCCACTGACTAATGAATATCAGCAGCCATAAAACCAACCACAGGGAAATCTACCACTTGCAGAATCATAGGCACAATAGCAGAGAGACCAGCATAGCCACAAAAGAAAAAGAAAAGACAAAAAGAAGAAAGAACACCACAAAGAATCAAAGCCGATAGTGATCAACATCAGCCAACTCGGATCGACTAGTACAGTCGACACAAAGAAGCTCAGAGATGGAGAGTTGGGTCAACTCCTCGAAACTCTCGCCATAGAAGCAGTAGTAAGAAACCAAACTAAACAAGAGTAGATCGACAACACTAAGAAAGAGGAAATCGAGTTTTTGACAAAATGCAGGAATTTGATCCAAACAGTAATACCGGGACCTCTACAGGCCAACACCAGCAAGCCATTCAAAATAGCATATCAGCTATTTGAAAGCATGGTGTCGACTCTACAATCACATCTACAAAATACAAAGGGAGATAAAATAGAGGAAACATCCATACTACTCAGGAAGTAGTATACATCATTATCGAAGGCTCACAAAGTATTACAAGACCACTTAGAGGAATCTATCATCACAGATGAAGTGCTCTGTGATTGGCCTACCTATTATGGACAAGTATTTCAGCAGACTCGTAAGACTCGTGAGAAGATTCAAGTGTTAGAAAAGAGATGAGTAATGGAAGAAACAATGAGAAATAAAATACAATAATAGATTGTATTGGAAACATCCAAACTAAAAAAACTAGAGAAACAAGAACACTAGTAGGTACAACAAGCACTACCAAGCCTTGACAAATTCGATACAATTTTCCCACAGATGAAAAGACTACTAGATGTAGCAGAGGAAAAATATCAATTCATGGGACCAGACATGGAAAGCATTGTAGACGTCTCCATCCAAGAAAATATGTCGACTTTGTCAAGCATCACAACATTGACTATCGACATCCATAAAGTAATACAGATTTGGAAAAAAATTCAACATCAACTGGATATTACAACAGCAACAATTGTGGAAATATGTGTGCAAAAACAACCAATGATCTGAATACACAGTCCATGAAGACAAACAATACCAGAAGCAACTACCTCAGACAGTACATTATTGAATTACCTCCCCTGTTTCTTTAGGATGAAGAAAGATTTTGTACCTGGGGGAGATGTTGGAGGAGCTAGTCGATGAGCCGACTAGTCAAATAGCTGACTAATGGGAGATTAGGTCGACCACATGAGGTCACGTCGGTTGAATGAACCGATAGGTAGTTATATGTAACTGTTTGTAAATCATATATATTAGGATGTTGAGTCAGATGAGAACTCGGTTCAATTCTATGTATGTATGGACCCTCATGTTATAATATAATATGTTATTCCCTTATCTATGTTCTTGTGTCTTATGTCTGTTATGTCTATATGATTCCATGTGTATTATTGGTAACCCTCTATGATCTGTGAGATTACAACAATCTTCTCCCTTCTTAGAAAAAACGGTTACATTATCTAGATAAACTACCACACTGTGGCCAATTAAACCACAGAAAGCTATAACCATTGTCCTTTTAAAAGTGGCTCCAGCATTGATGATACCAAAGGGAATTCTTCTGTAAGAAAAATTCCCCCACTTTGTTTGAAATGTGGTTTTCATCCTCTCTTTCTCTACTACCAATACTTGGTTGTAGCTTGACAACCCATCCAATAGGGATAACAGTTCAGAACCTGAGACCATTTGTAGTATTTGTTCCATTGGTGGAACTGGGTAATTATCTTTATCTGAAGCTCAGTTCATATTTCTGAAATATACACATAATATTATTTCACCAGATTTCTTTCTTATTGGAACCATATTTTCCACCCACTCTGAATGTCCGACTCTGAAAATGATATTTGCATCAAGTAACTTTTTTACTTCATTTTGGATCAGAGGTTTCAGCTTGGGATGCATTTTTCTTAGTGGTTGCTGGAATGGTTTCACACCTGCTTTAATAGGAATGATATGTTGGATGATGCAGGTATCATAGGTCTTCAAGTATTCACATGTCCAAGCAAAAACATCGTTATATTGTTGAAATAAACTGATAAATATACTTCATTATCCTGGTGAACAACATTTTCCCAAGTTCACATACTAGGGTTCAGCCTCTGTCCCAAGATTAATCAGTTCATACTGCATAGATGAACTATTTTTTTGACATTTGCAGGTTTTCTAAACTTGATGTTTAGATCAAACATCCCTTCCAACATTCTCTCTCCTTTAGGTATGAAGTTTCCACTTTGAATATTAGCTTGATGCTCTTCATCATCAACTACGGAATCCTTGAAAGTCTCATCATTTGTTAGAAAATATATGATTTCCTAATCATCATCAAATACTGTCAAGTTTGTAACATTGTCTGGTATCAATGACCTGAAGATCAATTCAATAGAGCATTTTTTATTAGTGGGCACTAACCTTGCAATAGAAATAGATAACAAATCAGCTGTTGCATTTTGCAATCTAGGAATTGAATTGATATTGAAAGCATTGAAATTTGTTATAAGATCCCTGACTTCAGTTTGGTAGCCTTTTAAGTGTGGTGAAAGACAATTAATTTTGTTTCGAACTTGTCTGACAATTGTCTCAAAATTACCAAAAACATTTAAATTTTTTACTTTAAGTTCAATGGCCTTTTTCAATCCCTAGACTAGAGCTTCGTACTTAGTTGTGTTATTCATATACTCAAACTCTAGTCGACAAGAGAGAAAATGTTTCTTCTTTTCAGGATCAATCAGGACACAACCTGCTCCTAATCCCTCCAGTGTTTTGGAACCGTTAAAATACAAAAACCAAAATCTATCTTCTAAATATACATTATTAGTGTTTCTTTCTAAGTTAGAAACTAAGTTAACTATATTACGATCAATATTATCATTCCGTGAAAAATGAAGGAGTTCGGACTATGTATGACTCATTACTAGCTTCTTCTGCTTGATATTTACATGTTAAAGCTCTATAAAATAATTATCTAAGACCAAAGATGAGAATTTTATATGTTCATTTCTCCCTTCCAATTGTGTTACATTATGGTTCATGTGTGGTTCCCTCATCACCTTAATCTGATTTTGATTGTTCTTATCTGGTAGCCACAAGTGTGACCGATCAGTTGCGAAGTACCCATTCAGTTTTGCAGACCAGTCCTTACTCAATATCAAACCATATGCCTTTGGTATATCTACAACCATGATGTCTATAAATTGGAAAACCCTTTCATCTGTGGATAATCGAATCAACACATTTTGTATTTCTCCTATCACCTTCATCGCATATCTGTCCAACTAAATGACCTTATATGAGGAAGGTATAGGTTTACCATTAATCCTTTTGCAGACTGAAAGTGGCATGACATTAGATGAAGCTATGGAATCCACCAAACAAGTATGCACATTATGATTGAATATCTCAAAAGATAGTAAACATGGCAAAGTTTGAGATTTAGACTTCCCTCCAAAGCTAGCTTCATTAATTTCTTTATCAAATTGAATTTCATCCTAGGGTCTACTAGGTTGTGGATCAAAATATTCCAGGATCTTCTTTATTTGTTGAGCTAAATTACACAATTCAAACAAAGAAATATTTGCTTTTGTTTTTTTGATGTCTTCTACGATGTTGTATCCCATATCATATTCTACCGGAACTTTCTTATTGCTTTCTGTTTTACTCTCCACAACCTTCACATGCTTACTAATTGTTGTAAATTTATCTTTTGTGGTGACCAAACGAGACTTAGGTGGTGATTGGGTATTACTGTTGATCTTATTCATACTTTCTTGCATCTTCCTAATATTAGGCAATAATAATAATTCATCCATTATTGGTCCTTTACTTCTGGTTGTAACATTAACTCTTCAAAGTTGAATTTGTTTGGTAGGTTCCTCTTCATCTAACCCTAGTGTAGGTGCACAGTCCCATAAGACCATCGTTGTTTCATGTGATTGTTCTAGTTCATTTGTTTTTTCTTCTTCCACCTCATGCCCTGTTATTTGAGCAGCTAATATTTGATTCATAACTAGATTCATTGAGTTAATCCATTGTGGATAACTCTTTTTAGAATTAGTTTCTTGATGAAAAGTGAAAAAATGATCATTTCCTACCTCGGTAAAATTCAAAACAGAAGAACTATGCATAGGTGGTTGAGATGCTCCACTTTCATCTCTTCTCTTGAAAAAAGGTTTGAATTGTTTCTTGGATGAAGTGGATTCTTTATCCTTTTCTAGATTGACAATCTTGTTTGATAACTTTTGTACCATTTTAAACCACGTTTTCCAATTCACTTGAATGTTCCTCTTTAGGTCTGGTTAACAACAAGGGTTTTTTACTGCTAAAAGTCCTTACCTCTGGTTCTGTAGTGTGTTTGTTTATGTTGTCAAGTTTAGCTTCTACTTCATTTGATTCCTCATAAGTTTCTACCAAAGAAGGATTTACTGACCTCTTAACAAACATTACTATGCTGGGAAAAAGTGATAAAGTGCAGTATTCTATTAAAGTTTCTTCAGCAGGTTTTATTGTAGCACTGAAATTATTCAAATGAGAAGCAAACCTATGATTAAAATCTTGCACTTTTTCTTTCTTATCAATCCTTCGAGTTAACAATTCTTTCATGAGAGTGAAGGTGGTTCGTTGACTACCAAATTTTCTCTTAAACACCCTTACAAAAGTATCCCAATCTGCTATTGAATTTGCTTGTAAACCGAAATACTAAGCAAAGGCCTTAGCTTCAAAGGTATGTGTAAAAATTTTGCATACCACATCTTCATGCTCCACGGCTAAAAGTTCTAAAGCCAAATAAAAACTTTGCAAGTGGTCATCCACTGAAATTCCTTTTTCGGGGTCGAACTTAGGTAACGCCTTTTTAGCATTCCGAGGAAAATCATGTAAAGGAGCAACCAGGTTGAGTGGTGTTCTGGCTCTCCAAGCTAGTAGTGGATTAGGATTTACAATTTGATTAGAATTTGGGGGTATATTTATAGCCATGATTCTATGAGGAGTATGTGGTGGAGACTGAACAGATGAATGTAATGGAGACTAAAAAATAGGGGAATCTAGTCCTAACTAACTAAGCGGTTGAAAAATCTCTTGTATGGAAAGATTCACCAATTCTTCCAAATATCCCACCAAAATTGAATCTTCAGTGTAAGTAGGTACTCTTCTGTAAGCCTTCCTCCTTGGTATTTTAGGGATTGTTTTCAACCCTCCAAGCTTCTTTACATAAGACCTTGTATGTCTCCTTAAGTGGTTAACTACTTCAAAAGGAATAGGGTAAAGGCGTTCTGGAACTTCTTCTTCAGAGCCTACTCTTTCTTCAAAAATGTAATCTTTAGGAATCTTAGTTACAAAGCTATCACCAGTGGAATAGTTTCTTGAAAACGGATTTCCTTTGCTATCCATTCATTGGAAGCCCTCCTTCTAGTGCCAAAACTGTTGATCCCTGGAAAATCCTAGGCACCGACAGTAGGGATTCTCCCCAATAATTGTTCCCAATTAGATCATTTACTGTTTAGAATGGGGAATTCGTCTGGTTATTGGCCCGACTACCGTAGAATTAAAAGAATGTTTTAAGTTCATTTTACCGGTTGCGACCTGGTCCACCATTTATGTAATTTTATGTTTTAGGATTAAATGCAAGTGCCTAAACTAAATTCAAGTGACTGTGGAGTAAGAGCCTCAACCCGTGATGCGTAGGTTCTTACCTTCCGTTTTATCACTCTTACCCCTCAATCACTATTAAGAAAATCTACCATATTCTAATATAACCTATCCACTAGGGGAGAAAAAAATATAATTAATTGAGCAATGTACTGTAATGTTGCTAGTAGAATCCTATAGGTAGATGTTCAAATTCAACGTACATGATTACAACATAAAATATAAACAAAGATAGCTCTGTTTGTTAACACATTCATAAATCATTTACATGTACGAGATTTCTAACAGAAATTAAAATCATCCATAAACTGTAGAAATAATTCAACAGATTGGAACGATCTCATAGTTGTATAGCAGGATAAAACCAGAAATAGTTTAGTATTCAACATTCCACACAATCCATTTGGAAATTCATAAAGTCCTTCCTCCATGAAAATTTGGTTATCTTTATTCATAAAAGAAGTAGTTCTAATACAAATAGCTTCATCATAGATACTCTAGAAAAAATTCCTTTCTAATCTCTACTCTACCCCTATTTATACCTTTACAAATGAATTTTGGGCTGACCATGCCCTTTGGGTTTCTTTGACTCTTTAATTTACAAAATTTGTCCTCTAGTGTACCACACTAGGAAAATAGAAATAAAATAAGAAAATTTACAAAAATGCCACCTGTAAACAAGACAAACTTAGGAGGGCCCAACTGATCCTCCAATGAAAACTTTCGATGCAACAACATCTTCTTTGATGACTCGATAGTCCACTAGCTCTAGCAATCATGCAGTTACTTCATGTTTAGCTAGCTGAGATTCTATCTCTTTCACCTTTGGTGATTTCTGCATTAACAACTCCTCAAAGAGATATTTATGAACCAAATCTTGCACAACCCAGATTATGATTGCTTCATCACCAATGATTTCAATCCTTTTAATTCTTTGCTCGTCTTCCTGCAACCTGTCCTGGAGATTCTTCAAATGTTGATCTTTGTCTGGAAAATCCTGAACCTGGGTTGCTGCTGAAATTTGACATCTATTGTGTATCATCCACATTTTCTTGTAGAATTCCTTATAGTTTTCCACAGTCTTTTCAATTGTTGTGTTCAATCTTACTGCTTCCTTGCTGCTGAAATCCAAGAGTGCCAACTCCATCTTCAATCCTCCTGTAGTCTTTTGGGTCATGTTGTCAGAAAAACCTGAATTGGTTCCAATCCAAGCTAGCTAACTTTGCACAATTTCTGTGACTTCTAATAACCTTTTCCTGAAATCCGATGAGTCGTTTTCTATCTCCTTCAGTCTGGCCTCTATTTTCTTAATCTTATATATTTCTTCCGCTAATTTTAACTGAAACTGGTTTATTTTCCTTTGCAACAAATAGGTTATACTGCGGAATGGAGTAATATCAAGTTGTTTTTCATTAGCAATCTTGAGTTGTTTCTCTAGTAGGTTGTTCTATGTCTCTAGTTATTCTGATCACTTGTTAGCTTTGGCTTTCTGCATTTCTAACTTTGAAACCTTGCTTTCAATATCTCTTTTTCCTCCCTCGGTGATTGCAACTGGCAATATTAATTCATCCTTGTCCGATTCCAACACTTGATATGCCTTTTTGAGTCTCTCAAAATATGAGAAAGTATCGTCATGCTTTCTTTTTAATTCTTATCCCTCTCCTCTTTCTTTTCTCATAGTTTCCTTCATCTGGGACATTCTTTCTTTGTAATTCCCAACATCCTCTACTTTCTTACTGAAATTATTTGCGTTAGCTTGTGATGCTGCTATGCTCGCCATTGCAAGGAGTTGAGGGTCTTCATTTGTCCCTTGCATAACTTTCTTCTCTATCACCATGAATTCTACTGGTTGATCACCTACTTTCAATCTCTTCTCGAACCTTCTTACAATTCTTCTCTTCTTTTGGTCAAATAAAATTGTGTCTAAGTTAGCAACGACATGCTCATGAGATGGGATTAATGGTACCAATCCAAGCATTACCATGCGAACTTGGATTCCTGTCATTGTGATACCTAATGGGATAAAAGAATCAACTGGATTATCATGGGATTGGTCATGCTCTAGATTCTCTCAGTCCTAGTCTTCCTGCTCCTTCCTTTTCAGTTCTTCAACTGCCTTTTCTACCTCTTCTCTTATTCTGTCAGCTGATTCATTTAGCCTCCTTTCTTCTTCTTCCATTTTTCTTTGGGCTTCTTCATCTTTCTGCCTTTGATCTTCTTCTTCTTTCTTCATTTGTGTCTCCTCAGCTATTAAATTCTCTACTTCTTCAACTAACCTTTGGGCTTCTTCTTCCTTCTTCTTGGTAGCTTCTTCTTTCTGTTTTTGTTGTTCAGAGGTGCCACTATTGCTTCCTTTATCTCCTGAGGCTATGATTTTATTCTTGAACCTTTTTTTCAATGCGCTCATGTTAAATGCATTTCGGTATACATTCTCATCCTTGTCAAAGTGATTAGAGTATTCGAAATGTACCCCTACAGATGCACAGTACTTTGAAACTTTGTCCCGCGAGTTGTTTCTATGGAAATTTGTCTCTCCGAAATGGAAATTTTTTAGTTCTCTCACAAAGTCCGGTGTACTCTTCACCTTAGTAAACTTATAAGTACCAATGCAAAATGGTATCGATGGGTAGATATATTTCTTCATTTCAAACAGGAAGTTCTCAATACCGTCTTTGTACAACTATCTTACCACCTCCTTATGGATGACATAATCAGTGGCATATCTGGGAATTAGTTAAGGATCCTTGGATCCTCCATACATCCTTAAATACAAACCTTCCTTAGAGAAACAATAATATCCATATTCCCTTACCGTCTCTAGTTCTCCTTCGGACATGCAATTGCATTCTTCCAAAAAAATTAGATCATATAATGGTAACAGAAAATATTCATAGATAGTCTTATGAAAACTGAAATACTTTGGGAGTGGGTGTACACAAGAGTCGTAGCAGGATCCCAATCACAATTTAACTTTGGGAATGGGTGTGTGCATAAGATACAATCAATCAAGAAGGAGCCCATGTAGAACTTAGATTTCCTTTGGGTCAGACCTCCTAATGCTGCAACTATGCATGATGGCAGGCTGTTTTCCACGATGTCTTCCTAGTTGAAGATAGTGCCTTGCATGGCTACATGATATATTATTTGAATACATCTCATCTTATAAAACTTCATGTTTTCCCAACCAAATATTCTATTTAGCATCAAGTCTATGAGGTGGTACGGTGTGCGCAAATTGGAAGTCTCGTATTTTCCTAAGGATTTATGGAGAAACTACTTCCTGGACATCATCATCTTCTTAGCACAGTTAAGCACGTCCAAATCCAGAACCCCTAGTACCCATTTATCTGTCATGAAATTCTGGGGTGCCGGTAGGTTGTAGGATTTGGAAATGTAGGTAGGGATGAAAGAGGCAAATGGTTGTTTTTCCATGTTTGACACAATCATAGTAGATGCATCCATCTGAGATAGGATCCAACCGATAAACTAGGCACAAGGGAAAAGCTCAAGGTGTGTGGATACTTTTGTAATGGTGAATCTTTTGATGTTTACATACAATGGTATGTCCTCTAATCCTGCATCCGGAACAGTTATGTCTTTGATCATTTGATAAATATGCCCCCACTTAAATTCAGGCTCAAGTCCTCATAGATAATTTCCATTTTGGGAAAAAAATATACATCTAGGTCGTCTCATGTGGTGTGGGCCATCTTATTTCCTTTACTTGGCATGGTGTTGTATGAAGAACGAGGATGCAATATAACATATAAAGACATGTCTTAGATTTATTGTAAACAACATGCATTCATCATTAATAACCTACACTGAAATGCAAGATAATGAATGAAACTTAAAGCATGAGATTTCACTTCATAAAACTGTATTTACCAACTCATATTCGAACATTTCAAAAGCCCCTGTGATACAAAAGAGAATTTTATCCAGATACTTCAAAAAATAATAAAAAATAAGATGTATATTAGGTCAAAACTGGACAAACTTCACATGTTGTACGAGGTCTAGACCTCCGGCTCTGAAAATCATTCTGCATACAGCCTAGCAGGGTTTTCTTACATGCTCGACCCACACACATTTCTTTATAAATGAACATGTCGGGGCTTCCTCTTTTGGAAGAAAACAAAAAACCCTACAGTGATTCAGTATACCAGGGAAACTCGACACCTAGTCCATCTTCATAGCCCATGGACAAACTCTGAAAACCCTAATCCAACCAATAATGGTACCCTCTGTTAGGATTATTAATCCTCCCTTTGTCAAATGTCTATTAGATTAATTATTCCCTATCTTAGGAACCTCAATTTAATTAAATGAGTCCACTAGTGCAATTGGGTCCACATGGCCCAATGGGGCCACCTGTACAAGTCATTGAAGTGTGGGGACCAATGCTAGAGGTTAACTACCACTTACTGCATGTGCATGCATCAGTGGGGGAGGCTCTTAGACCAATCCCTACATTTTAAGAGCCACTGGGAGTCCCGACACCAACCTACTTCAGTTAGTTGGAGTTAGCACTAGTTAGCCACAGTTAGCCTTCAATTACCCTCATATTACTCATTATCAGTTAGCTAGCACATGCTTTGCATGGATAATGCATGCATGCATGTGGAGGAGCACTTTTGTTCACCTACCACACTCAGTTGCGCTGAGTTAACTAGTTGTTACTCTCTGTTGGAGTTATTAGTCATCAGAGAGTTGATTTGTTGGACTTCGATATTGATTGGGAGACCTTGAGTTATAGATTCAGTTAGATACAGTCTTATCCACTTGGAGAATTCGAATTCACTCCTCATGCATTCGAATTCTACCTATTTGTAATCTAATGTACACCAGATATTATTATGATGAATATACTGTAAATTCCTGAGCAATACTTGTCCATTTCCTGTGTGGTTTGTCTTGTTGGATTTGTATTTTCATTCTCCATTCAATTGCTGCAATATAATAAGAACTCTTTGCCTAAAGATCTAAATGGCATTCAAATTCTAACATGGTATCAAATCCTTCTTAGGCAGGTTTCATGCTTATTTCTCCTCATCGAACATCAGAAGCAGTCGGGTTTCCACAGAAGTCCCCTATGAAAATTTGCTAGCTCTGGATTCGTTCAGAGCAGCGGAGAGGGCGTGATGGACCCTAAAAAAATGTTCATGTCTGGAGGAAAAGCATGATTCTAATATGTCTTATGTTTTAGTGTTATTTGCAGTGAAATTGATAGGTGCTACGTAGCTTGAAAGAATTATTTGCAGTCTCCCTGCCAGAGCAATTATTAGTTCTCAAACTCCTGAGCCACGGATCCTCGCATGATTATACATGGATGGGAGGCTGAACCTCATCATCCGGTAGAGCGGAACAATTTCCTAAATCGTTGTGATGAAGCATTCAGGTACTCATGTACTTATATTTCCAGAGATCTCCTCTTCCATCTGGGAGGATTGAGGACTCCCAAAGAAGCCTAGGAGAATATTGATAGCTTGTTTAACAAAAAATATGAGCTTTGGGGACACATTCTGGAGAATGAGTTGGTATCTTTACATCCCAGCAATTTCGAGACCATTGAGCAATTCTTCTCCAAATTCAAGTCTCTAGTGCTACAATGCAGACAATGTGGGATAGAGTGGAAGGATGAGCATACTTTCCTTTCAATACTCATCAAACTAGGTTCTAAGTACTATGTCTATGTCTCTATGTTTCATTCCAAGTGGGAAAGCGTTCCTGATTGGAAACTACCTTCTCTAGATTCATTCTCCGAGTCCTCAATCAAAGAACAAGACAAATTGATTCAAATGGGAGTCATCCAGACTTCCAAATATCAAGCTCTATTGGTTACTGACTCCTCCAAAGTGCAAGAAAAGGGGAAATCAAAGAAGAAGGATCCTAAGGCATATGATTTGAAGCCTAAACCAAATCAGCAAGCTTCCGAAGGGGCCTCCGGCTCTAAGAAGAAGAAATTTGAAAAGAATTTATGTTCGTATTGTGAGAAGGGATACCATCTTGAATAACATTGTATGAGGAAGCAACTTGATGAGATGTCCGCTCTTCTCAAGCAGCACAACATTGCTCCTCCAAGAGCAAAGAATCATGATGAAGAAGCACTGACAGAAGATGCTGAAAGGTGTAATGCTTTGAAAGCAACTCTCTCTCCATCCTCAGCATACATTATAGATTAAGGATCCTCCAACCACATGGTTTCCTCCAAAGAATCCTTCTCTAATCTTTCACTATAGAAGGGGCCTAATATTCACATGGGAGATGATTCCCAGATTCCAGCAGAAGGAAGGAGCTCAGTCAGAGTGAAGCATGGTGACCTCAAGAATGTCTTATATGTGCCCTCCCTTGCTTCTAACATGTTATTTGTTTATTAGATGACACATACAGGCTCTCCCAAGAGGGTCATATTCAATTCAAACTCAGTTGAGATTACAGAAAAATCCACTGGAAAGCTTATAGTGAAAGGTATTGCAAATCACTCTACCAAAGCTCATGATTTTTCACATTTCTTGTCGTTTTCTCCTCCTACAGCTTTATTGTCTCATGCTAACAACACCAGCAAGATTTGGCATGAGAGATTTGGCCATCTCAATTTCAAATAGCTGAAGCAGCTCCACAATGATAACATGGTTGAAGGTTTTCCCTCCATCCAAACTTCTAATGTAGTATGTGTTGGGTGCTTGGTAGGTAAGAATCCATAAAATAAGTATGATGTTGGGAAGGCTCATAGAGCTATTTCTACACTTGATTTGATACACAGTGATGTAGCTGGACCTATACCCACAAATTCAATTAATGGTTGCAGGTATTTTTTTACCTTTATTGATGATTGTTCTAGGTACTGCTGGATCTATTTCATGAAGCTAAAATCGGAAGTTTTTGAGACTTTTAAAAGTTTTAAAGCTATGGTTGAGAAAAAATTTGATAAGAAGATCAATTCAATAAGATCTGATGGAGGAGGAGAATATGTCAAAAGAGATTTCCATAATTTCTGTGAATCAGAGGGGATTCAAATGGAACACTCAGTTCCATACACACCACAACAAAATGGTGTGGCTGAGAGGAATAACAGATCACTAAAAGAGATGGCAACATGCCTTCTCCATGGAAAGCATCTACCTCCTTCTCTTTGGGTTGAAGCAGTAAACTGTGCTTCCTATTTGTAGAATAGGGTGCCCCACAGGTCAATGGTTGGGGTGACTCCATTCGAAGCATTGCATGGGTATAAGCTCAATGTATCTCATTTGAGAGTTTTTGGTTCCAAATCTTGGGCTAGGATACCACTTGACAAGGGAAAGGCCTTCCAAGCCCAAAGTAGCGAATGCATTCTGCTGGGATATGCAGATGATGCAAAAGATTACAAACTGATGGAGGTTTCTACCAGAAGATGCTTGATTGAAAGAAGTGTCCAATTCAAAGAAGATCAGCTGCATGATACTCCTTCACCTGCACAGGAAGGTATAACCATTTCTCCTCCTATTTTTGATAATGATGATGATGTGCTACAGGGTTCATCTTCAAATGAAGAAGATCACATGCAACATGATCCTATTATTGAGACTAAATCTCAATAGATTCTAGATCCAGATCCAGTACCCATTCCAAATCATAATCCTAAACCCAGATGGGCTCAAAAGCTTCTTGATGCAGCTGGAAGTGGTGCTGGAGTTCCAGAAGACAAAAGAAGAACTAGGTCTCAATATCAGAATGAGCATGCTGCACTATCTCTCACAGAATGGTGCAGCAAAGTTCCAGGTTGGTTCTACTTGATGATGGCGGATGATCAGCTACATGGCCCACAGAAGCACATATTTGATCATTCCCTACCTTCACCATCCAACAGAACCAAACGGAGTCATCAATTCAGAAGTACATTGAGAGGTCCACTGATGGACCATGCTGCTGCATAGAGCTGCAATTTTGTACAACAGTGTTTTTCTCAAGTTATTTTTCTAAGGAGGAAGATTATTTATTCTAAAGATAGCTTGCAGATTGCTATTTTCCTGCTTATTTTTTAGGGGGGGGTTTCCCATGAGGTTTTCCCCTGTTTCCTCAGTTGTACTAAGCAACATTTTTTTTATTATCTTCTAGATTGTATTTGGGTGACCTATGGTGTTTTTACTAGGGCCCATAGTTTTCCAAGTTAGGATTCATGGGGGATGTTAGGATTATTAATCCTCCCTTGTTCAAATGTCTATTAGATTAATTATCGCCTAACTTAGGAACCTTAATTTAATTAAATGAGTCCACTAGTGCAATTGGGTCCAAATGGCCCAATGGGACCACATATATAAGTCATTGAAGTGTGGGGGACAATGCTAGAGGTTAACTTCCACTTACTGCATGTGCATGCATCAATGGGGGCGCCTCCTAGACAAATCCCTACATTTTAGGAGCCACTGGGAGTCCCGACACCAACCTACTTCAGTTAGTTGGAGTCAGCACTAGTTAGCCACAATTAGCCTTCAGTTACCTTCAGATGACTCACTATTATTTAGCTAGCGCATGCTTTGCATGGATAATGCATGCATGCATGTGGAGGAGTGCTTTTGTTCACCTACCATACTCAGTTGCACTGAGTTAACTAGTTGTTACTGTCTGTTGGAGTTATTGGTCATTAGAGAGTTGATTTATTGGACTCTGATATTGATTGGGAGACCTTGAGTTAGAGATTCAGTTAGATACAGTCTTATCCACTTGGAGAATTCGAATTCACTCCTCATGCATTTGAATTCTACCTATTTGTAATCTATTGTACAACGGATATTATGATGATGAATATACTGTAAATTCCTGAGCAATACTTGTCCATTTCCTGTGTGGTTTGTCTTGTTGGATTTGTATTTTCATTCTCCTATCAATTGCTGCAATATAATCAAAACTCTCTGCCTAAAGATCTAAATGGCATTCAAATTCTGAGAATGAAAATACAAATCCAACAAGAAAAAGCACACGGGAAATGGACAAGTATTGCTGCAATATAATCAGAACTCTCAGCCTGAATATCTAAATGGCATTCAAATTCTAACACCCTCCCCCCTCACTGCATGTCAATAAGAGCCAGAGGTGGTGCATTCGGAGAAACACTCGACTAGAAAAAATATCTCTAATGGACAAGTCCGACATATCAATGCTCATGGCCTGAGTGGCAAGGACGGGTGGTGTGGAGCAGGTGAGAGAACCCCCTATGGCCATGATAGAAAAATAAAAACAAGAGTGCCAAAGGTTCATGGTGTGAATAGACTTGGGGAAAAGCCTCCAGAGGTCTGAGAACTTGAAAGAAAAATGGAATCAGAACCTATGGGGTTGAGTAAGACTTTAAAATACTATGATCTGGGAAAAACCCTAACCCTGTAAACAGTAAAACCTTAAAATTCCATTTACCAAAACATTTTTAGAAAATAAAAACGTGATAAGGATCGAAACCTACCTGGCACACGGTGGCTGACAGTGGGTGAAAATCCTTGCTCTAGTTGTCAGTAGAAAATACAGGTGGAAAATGACTATTCGAAGCACTCCAACAGGCAGTGGTAGTGATCTTTAAAACTCCTCAGTATTAAATAGAAACAACATGGAAATAGTCATTAATGTGGTCGCTGGGTAATTAAATGCCCGCAGGTGAAACCACCGTTTTGGCGCCCAAACTATAAGCTCCGTCGGCAACACTCTGAATTGGTGAGAAGAACAAAATCACCCGCAACCGTGTCGGGTAAATGAAAGAAAAATTTTCAACATTAATGGGTAACATTTAACAACTCCTGTCGATGATAAGCTTATTGACAAGACACTCAAAACCTCTATCGGTAGGGAAAGACAAGATTAGCCATGATCGTGTTAGCTCCCACCTTGGATTTCTTCCAACACTATCGCGGAGACTCACTAAAATCCCAAAAACTTCATCGAAAAACAAACTTAAAAGCTCGTATGTTGCAGACATCCAAACAAACCGAACGTATCAGCACATAAACATGATTCATGCCGATGCTATCAACATGGTTTCTGAAAAAACTCTACAAAAAGGAAAGTAGGTGAAACTCATGAAGAGCTTCTGACGAGAGGCTGTTAGATATTAAAGTAAGAATTCCCCAATCAAATCGGCTCAATTCCTTGATTTCACCCAATGTCATCAGTGAAAAATAACTAGATCTTCCAACAACCTTCACAAAGGCCTTGATCAAAACCGTCGTAAAGAAAGGATCACCCTGCCGATAACATCGGCTCCAAAGACTGAGTTTTGCCAACGCATCAACAAACTCAAAAAATGTTTTCCAAGACTCAATGAAGAGCAAGCAGAAATCAGATGGAAAACCTGAGTTCCTCTGATTTGTTGGCAAGATTTGATGAGTTCAGTCGATTCATCGGGTGAAAAAATTGAGTTGTAACTTTGACAAAAATCTTTTTCTAACTTGTGAAAAATAAACTAAATCATGGAAAGGGCCTTCAGAGAGAAAAGGTAGTCTAGGAAATTTTAAAAGCTAAAAAATCTGAGGGGCCCCAAAATCACAAAAAAAAAATGGGGTAGTGGTTGTAGTAGCAACACATCCTTAAGTGCTTGGAGTTTTAATCCATCAATGCAATCCTTCTTAGTTTCCGCAAGCCATATTATTACAGATCACCCTCATATTACAACTTTAGGGAGTGTGCACTTTAATTTTAACCATTACAAAGTTGTTTAGTGGTTGCTCTAGGAATAAAATCCATTTAAACTGACATCAACTTGATTGGAGACTTTATGTATTTTACTATTTTTCTTTGAATCGTAGCATCCATGGCTTCTTCACTGAATCATAGTATCCCTAATTTCCTCATGATTGTGTCCGAAAATTCAACATTTGAGAAACATAAATGTTGTTAATCTACCATAACTTTCCTTTTATCTTGATCAATATCATTAATCTCATCTTGATTGACATAATGTTTTTTGTATCTTCCTCTTTTTCATCACCGTTATCAATTATGTCTTCTTCTTTTTTTATTCTTCTTCTTCATTTCAATCCTTGTTGGAAGTTGGTATATTTGGAGATGCTTTATATAGAGGTGATGTCATTGAGAATGTAGTTGTGGATGAGGAAATAATATTACTTTAAGTACTTTGTTGTTTATGGGGATTACTAGATTTATAAATTTTCAACCTCTTTATGATAGACTCTATCTTGATGTTCATACTTGTCTCCAATTTATCGAATTGATTTTTTAATTCAGTCATCAATGTTCTAGTATGTGGAGTCATTTAATTTGATGTCATTTTGATCTGTATGGAGTGAATCCTTAACACCAATTTTGGCTTGTAGTGTGGAGAAATTCATATATATATCATTAAAATATATATATATATATATATATATATATATATATATATATATATATATATATATATATATATATATATATATATATATATATATATATATATATATATATATATATATATATATATATATATATATATATATATATATATATATATATATATATATATATATATATATATATATATATATATATATATATATATATATATATATATATATATATATATATATATATATATATATATATATATATATATATATATATATATATATATATATATATATATATATAATTAAAAAAATATTATTATATTACATAATTTTGTATCTTTATTGTAAAGTTGAAACTATAATGATAATAGTAAAAATTAATTATATATATGTGTGTGTGTGTGTGTGTGTGTGTGTGTGTTTGGAATGGATTTAGGGTTTGAAGTGGATGTGGATGTGGTGGAAGGCGGAGTGATCGATTGAAGAAGTAAGGGGAGTAGTGAAGAGGAGGAAATGAGAGGATAAGGAGCACACATGGGAGGTTGGATGGTGGAGGGCAGAATGGGGAGAATTCATAGCATGAGGGGAGAGGTAGCAGGTGTATTGTGGTGGACGTTTGGAAGAGGAGGATCACAAGAATTGGGAGATGGGGGTTGAGGAGAGAGCACACGATAGGGGTGTGTGTGTGTGTGTGTGTGTGTGTGTGTGTGTGGAAGTACAAGTGTGAGAGTGGAGGGATGCGTAGGGTGATGGAAACATGGTGGAAGGGATAAACATGGTGGGGATGTGTTTGGCAATGCGTAATGGATAATAATGCGGGAGTGGAGTTGAGCAGGTGGGAAGGTGGAGGCATACAACGTTGGGAGGATGTTCAACCTATGAAATGGCATGGGGAAAGAGAGTATGGATGATTGTAGTAGTGTAGGAGTTGTGGAAGAAGGATGGAGCATAAACGTAAGAGGAGTGTGGGGGATTTACTAAAAATTAGACAGGTGTGGTCATGAGGGTAGATATGGGATTTAGGATAGAGTGTACATGAGCTAATGGGGATCGTTTAAGTGGGACTTGAAGGACTAGAGTGTGTGGATTGAGCAGCGAGGGGTGGAGTGAGGAATGAGAACTTAGTGTTGAGAAGAAAGAGATGAATCTGAGCTCAAGGGGGGTGACCACCTTGATACCAATGTAACATAGAGTCTATGTGTTGTGGAAGAATCTATATATGGATAAAGAAGAGATCCATCTTCATAATAAATAATACAGATTGAATAAATGATTTGATGATGATATTTTTGAACACAAAAAATTGTCCACATAGATTTCTATGGTCCAAACCATAATTATACATCATAGTCCCACCATTATTCCCTTCATTTTGACCTTCACAATTAAATTTAATGACCAAAAAACCCTAAAATGATAAGGGTAAAAAACCATGGGAAAATACCATGCACAATAATGTACCATGGGTAAGAAAATCATGGATCATACTATACATATATTGTGAAGGTCTCCCCACAAGCATTCATTAACTTTGTAACCATCATAACTTTTGAACTTTCATTCTTCCTTAATTCCTTACTTCCCTCACCTTTAGCCACACTATCCCATGTTGCATGTCGAGTTCTCTCCTTGTAACCCTTGATCCTTTTCCCAATGACAACTCCTTGTTAGAGATAAATGGAGACCAAGATCATGGGAGCCTATGGACCATTTCCTCAAATGGTTGCGGTGGCTCAATTTAAAGGTATTTATGTTATCTTGTTACATTAGTTAGATAAAAATATTAAACTGCTGTTATTTCTTGTTGTAATATATTCAAGGTCAAGAAACCCCCATTGGATTCGCCAAAATTGTAGTGGGGATTTCTTCCCTACTATGTGCAAAAGAACCTACCCTAGATCAGCTAGATCTAAGGGTAGAGTAGACCATCTACTTGCGCCATCAATGAAACAAACATAGGAGGGAAAGGTAGGATCCATTTGAAACATCCAAGGAAATAAACTATGAGAATCGTGGTAAAAACGATGAAAAAAAAGAAAGAAAAACTATGATACAAGGGTATGTAGGTTGGTTGACTTAGGAATAGAATCTCTTGTGGTAGATCCCATTGCAGGGATTCTTGAAGAGGCGACCGTTGGAATCAGTGAGGAGATATGCCCCTTTGCTGAGATAGTGATGGATGACATAAGGGCCATACCACATGGATTTCAGCTTCCCTTTCCTAGTATTATCATTGGATTAATCATAGACGAGGACGAGGGTCATTATTCCCTATCACATGAGTTGATCCATATTGACGTGATGTGTGTTGGTATTGCCACCAACAACCAAGATGAGTACGACAATATTGTTGGCCTCCTGACCATCGCCCTTCACTTGGGTATTCATTTCCTTGATGTCTTCCAAGAATCCCAACTTCTTGTTGCCTAGTTGAATAATTTCTACCGGGTACGCTATCCCTACCTCTTTAGAAAGTTCCTGCACACTAGAAACTTAGTTAGACATTTCAAATCCATTTCATTCAAGCATATCCTAAGAAGTCTCAATAGTGTAGCAGACCAAATAGCTAATGAATTATAGAGTGGCACATAAATCATTGCATATAGGAAATAAAATGCATCATGCATCATCATATAGTCATGCATACATATGTTATATACACCATACATGCATAGTCATCATCATAACTAGAGACTCATAAAACCCATAAAATACAAAAATATGCATCCATATGAATTCATATCATATCATCATCTTCAATATAAAAAGAGAAGGCCCACATGATTTCTCATCTGATCATCCATATCACACCACCACCGCATCCGAGGCTTACGTGGCCCCCCTTTTGTATTGGCATGTTCACAATCCCTCCACTCCATCCATACTGCAAAATTGTCATTATTTTACTACCATTCACTGTCCCGCAAGGATGCCCCACCAATGTTCCACTATTATTTTTTATTCATATCATCCATGTTCACAACATCACCCCCTTTGGCACATTGAAAACTTCCTCCTTGTTCAACTGACCATTATAGAGTTTTTGTTAAGCTCTTTTTTGACTCCTTAAAGAATGAAAGATTGTCGAGCACACTTACCTCCTTTCACACTTGTTAAAGTATTTGAAAGTGTGTCTATGTGGATTTGTTTATCCCCTTTTTTCAGACTACATAAACTAATTAAAGAAAAAGACGACCCTAACACCTTCTAGCTAGGAACAATTCCCCTTGTATCCTTTTACGTTTTTTTGGAAATTGGGACCATAACTTACAAAAATCTCACTTATGGGTTGTATATAAGCTCTTTTCCAACCCTCCCATAAATAAAAGATCACCGAGCAAACTTGGTTTCATTCATGCTCGTAAAAGTATTTGAATTGTTTTCCAATCAGTATAGGTTTAACCTTTTCGGGCCTGGTTGGATTACCTACGAAAAATAAGTCTCTCTGTCCCTTTTGGCTGGGAGAGCTCTCCTTTGTACACTTTTATTCTTTTTTAGAATTAGGAATACTATATGAAAAAAAGACTCCATTGGAATCTTCTTCCTATTTTTAGAATCTCTAAACATGAAAACACCATTTAGCATTTACCATTCCTTTTGGTGCCCACATATATTGCATATAGTCTCCTATTATGGCATCTTTCCCCCATTGGGTAGCCTTTGTTTAGAGTACTCTGCAATGATTCTCCCTTGGATCCCCTAGATATCCCTTGTCCAATTACTACCCCAAGTATCTCCCATTGCATTTATCTCCCTAGTTCCACAACTATGATCCTCTCCCCATGAGTCATTATCATCTGCTTCCAGGATATCCCTGTCGTCATACTCTGAACAAAGGAAGTTTGAGTCCCCCATAATCCCCTGTCCCTTTTCCCCATTCAGTGTCTCAATCCAATTATTGTTCCATATTTTTGGTTGTCCCCCTCGTGCTTCTATCAAGGAAACCTCATTTCCTTGATAGTTGCAGGTCTCTCTCTGTGGACGTCAACACATCTATTCTAGAGGATAGACCCAAAGGTCCCTGTATCATGGTTTCATCCACCTCATTGATGATTTCCTTGGACCACCTGAAAGGAGTCCTCAATTCCTTTTGGATTGGTTGTGTCTCACGTGCTCGACTTCAGATATATTATCGTATTGTTGGGATTCGTACAGGGTATTGGTTTCTTGATTATTTAGTTGAAGACCCCAGTTGTCACCCGACTCTAGCACATTGGTGAGCATATTTTGAGATCCATACAATTTCATTTCCCTTGTGATCTCCAAGTTGTGTTGGTGAAAGTGTTCGGAATCCTCTCAGTATCATGCTTCCGTGTATCTATAGTCTTTGATGTTGTTTATTGTACCTCAAAGATTCTGACACTCAGTCATTGAGTCCATATATTTGTGTACACATTTAGGTTCAACAAAACATCAACTGCTGTGATATTTCATTCTAAGAGAATGCCATTGTTTCTATGTACCCGTTCTTCAGATCAGTATGTGTATTCAGCCTCCCATTGAGGCCACCATTATGTAATTCCAGTTGTATGTATTGATCGTCTCCCACTATTTGAGCCTTGATATCCATTTGTATATTGAGACATTGATGTGAGAATGGGTATGACCGCCTCATCCATATATATGTACCTCATCCTTTTTTTTTGAATTAATACAAATCAAAATCCACTGCAGTTCGAATGAGGAAACTCCGACTTCTCCATGGTTCCCTCTAGTTTCTCCACCATTGTCATCATTTCTCCCTTGATCTTATTATGTATGTTGGCCATATGATGAGATCCTTCCCTCACACATCACATGGAAATTTTTTAACACCAAAAAATATCCACATAGCTCTCTATGGTCCAAACCATAATTATACATCATAGTCCCACCATTATTCCCTTCATTCTGACCTTCACAATTAAATTTCACCAAAATTGGTCCAAAACATTATTATTCATTCCCCCATAAATACAAGGAATATGGGCATTTATTGCAACATAACCCCACTCTCTCCAAAAAGGAACAAAAAAACCCTTAAATGAGAATGGGTAAAAAACCATGGACAAATACTATGCACAATAAAATAGCATGGGTACGAAAATCCTGGATCTTACTATAAATACATTGTAAAGGTCTCCCCACAAACATTCCTTAACTTTTTGTTCATCAAACTTTTGAACTTGCATTCTTCCTTAATTCCTTACTTCCCACACCTTTCGCCACACTATCCCATGTTTCTCGTCGAGTTCTCTCTATGCAACCCTTGATCCCTTTCCCAGTGGCAAGCCCTTGTTGGAGATGAATGGAGATCGGGATCATGGGAGCCTACAAACTATTTCCTCAAACAGTTGTGGTAGCCCAATTTATAGGTATTTATGTTATTTCATTGCATTAGTTAGATAAAAATATAAAATTGATGTTATTGCTTGTTGTAAGTGAAGGTCAAGAAATCCCTTGCACCATGTACTCGACCCTTAGATCCGATTGATTTGGGATATGTGCTTTTTCATGTAGTAGGTGAGAAATTCCCACTACAATATTTACAATCAAAATTCTACCTTCAAAAATGGCTTAGGGACCGATTAGGAGGAGTCGTGTCCTCTTTACAATAACCATAATTATTAGTTGATTATTAATTTATATATAGTTTATGTATTATGTATTTATTATTATTATTATTATTATTTTGGTAACAAATCTACTAAGGGCGACGAGGGACCAAATCCATTGAGGTGCAATCTTTTCTTTAAATTTGTCTCTTTGAGAAATATTTGCACATCAAGTGATTTGATCCCTCTTGGCGCTTGGTAGATTCAGAGTTAAGATGGATCTATACTAGTTATCCTAGAATCACATTTTGATTCCATCTAATAACATTCTTACCATCAATGGGTTATATTGTCCATGTCAGTTGAAAGAACTCTAAGAAATGTTTGCACCTCAAGTGATTTGATCCCTCTTGATGCTTGGTAGATCCAGAGTTTAGATGGAGCTATATTGTTTATCCCACAATCATGTTGTGATTCCCTCTAATAACATGCTTACTATCAATGGGTTATCTTGTCCATGTACGATGAATCAACTCTAAGAATTGCTTGCACCTCAAGTGATTTGATCCTTCTCATTGCTTGGTATATCTAGAGTTAAAATGGATTTATACTTGTTATCTCACAACCAAGTTTTGATTCCCTTTAATAACATTCTTACCATCAATGGGTTATCTTGTCCACGTAAGCCAAATCAATTCTAAGAAAAGTTTATACCTCAAGTGATTTGATATCTCTCGACTCTTGGTAGAACCAGAGTTAAGATGGATATATACTGGTTATCTCATAACCAAGTTTTGATTCCCTCTAATAACATTCTTACCATCAATGGATTATCTTATCTATGTAATCCAAATCAACTCATGTGCATGGAAAATACAATTTTCTTAGTAAAATTTGATTCAATAAATACCCCTAATTATGATTATATAACTAAAACACATTTCATTAGTTATGAGAAGTACTCACTTTTTTGCATGGTTCATAGCCTCAGTAATTGTGGTTGGGGCTCGCTACATCCACAGTAATAATTTTAGGGGCCCACCCAAAGGAGTCTCTCCCTATTGGTAGATCCAGATTTAAGATGGATATATACTGGTTATCTCATAGCCAAGTTTTGATTCCCTCTAATAACATTCTTACCATCAATGGATTATCTTATCCATGTAAGCCAAATCAACTCATGTACATGGAAAATACAATTTTCTTAGTAAATTTTGATTTAATAACACCCCTAACTATGATTGTATAACTAAAACACGTTTCATTAGTTATGAGAAGTACTCACCTTTTTGTGTGGTTCAAAGCCTCGACAATTGTGGTTGGGGCTCGATATATTGACAGTAATAATTTTAGGGCCCACCGAAAATAGTCTGTCCCTATCGACTCCAGTTTTGAGAGCTTAACTCGAAGAACCTAAAGAATTGATTCATGAGAATTGAACCTCCAACTTCAATATCTACAATCTTTGGACTCAAATTTCCAACCAAACGAACTACCCCTCAAAGGTTGTGAAAAATACTCAATAAATTATAATAAATTTATATATTAAAAAAAATTGTATGTTTTCACATATCGATTAAAAACATCCATCCAACAAAATATATATATATATAATTACAAAAAACCTTGGAAAAAACATCACTCACCTTAAGCTTATGAAAAATACTCAATAATATATAATAAATTTATATATTAAAAAAAAATGTATGTTTTCACATATCGATTAAAAGCATCCATCCAACAAAATATATCTATATATAATTACAAAAAAACTTGAAAAAAACATCACTCACCTTATAATGATATTACGTGAAAGCATATTCCTTTTATAATAATGGAGAAGCTAATGATGTTACCAAATTAAATGAAGCATATTCTTTTATAAATGAGAAGCAAAGGTGGAAAACCCTAGGTTTTTAGCCACTTGACATACGTAAAATATAAAAACTACTTGCTCCATTTGTCACATCTATAAATCACTCAAATCAAGATACTATAATTGGAACTTATCATATCGATAACATTCGTGCACCATTCATAGGTAACGCAACCAATGGAGCATAATTTGGAGTGCATATAATATTCACCAAATAGGGAAACAGTCACGTGACCAACATGGGCCCTGTATTCCCTCCATCCAACAAACAAACACCTCAATTCATCAAATCAATCATAACTCTTTCATATATATATATATATATAACTTTATATTTATATATATATTCCCAACCATGTAAAATTCTTGAAATTTAAAAACAGATGCGATAATCTTGGAGACGTACAATCATTTATACTTTTGTCTTTGTCTTGCTCCATATTTTGTGCAAGATGTTTCACATCAATAGAACATTGACACGTTTCAAATAATATATAAAATTACACCGGGACAAGGGTAAATACAGAAGTAGGAACTAATTATTTGGTCTCTCCACATCACAACGAGATTCTAACCATTTCGAGAAGTCCCTCATTGCTAGTTAAGTGTGGTCTCACTTATGTCAACATCAATCAATTAATAATATATGTTTTATATTAAATTAGTGTTAAAAAAAGAATTGGTATGGGATTGTTTTTATAGTTTAAATATGAACGTTACATATTTAAAAATGAATGTTAAGCAGAAAGAACACTATATTTACATTTACTTTCATTTTTCTCGTCTTAATGTCGTTCAATGACACTTGATTAATTTTAACTAGGGCATAAAAACCAAACCGAAACCAAAGTTTGATGTAGTTATGATAATTTATTTCTTATTTATTAGTATTGTATTGCATGTCTTTTTTTATGGCTCTGTTGAGACCTAGAAATTCGTAGGCAACAACAGCAAGGGATTCTCCCCAGTCAACGTTCCCAACTAGCCCGTGACTGTTTGGTATGGGGAATCTGTCTGGTTTGCGGTTCGACTACCGTAGGTCAAGTAACAATAGGGTTTACCGGTTGCGGCTCGGTCCACCGTATGTTTTTGTATTTTTGACTTAATGTATGATATGCACGTGCCTAATTAACCATGCAGGGTGATAAAGATGCAAAGAGCAGTCACAATGTGATGCGCAGGTTCTTACCTCTCGTCTTAGAACTCACAAGCATCCAAATCATGCAAGAAACTAGATACTAACTAAACTATCTCTAGAGAGCTGGATTAATTCATGAGTAATGCAATATTGTTCATGTGTTATGGAAAATCATAGATAGCTGTTCTTATAACCAAACATATAAACATGAATAAAAGTATACATGATAAGATAGCTCATCAATAGTTTAAAAAAAAAAACCCATTACTCATGGTGGAAGACATCATAAAATATAGTGAAGAACATTCAAACAAGAACATAAGCTCAGGAAGTTAGAACGCTCTTACAGCTAATGAGACACAGTTGAAAACAAAATAGTTCACATTCAACATTGCTCATTTAATCACATTGATACATTCCACTTAGCACTTTCTCCAACAAGCAAAACTTTGCAGTCTCTGGTTTGTAAAACGAAATAGTTCCTCTTACAAGCAATAGTTTACAAGTTTTTGAGAGGGAAAAAGCCCTTGTAACTTCTAACTTTCAAATATTTAAACAAAAACGGTAGACCGCTTGGGTTCCCCCCAAACGTGTGACTTTTTGGTTCTTCGAACGTTTCATATCCCTCTTTTCATCTTTTCTGCGCAAGCTCATTATCGGCTAAGTAACTGACGGACCTTTCAGGTCTGCGCCTTTGTTGCTTTCAATTTTGTCTTTTACTTTTCCCACGCCCCTTGAGATCTTGTCTCCTATTGGTACCTTCGCACCGCAGCAATATGAAAAGTCTTTTGGATCTTCCTGCAATTAATTAATGTGCATCATTCACCGGGATTGTATTCTAAAACAAAACGCCAAAATTAAACCAACTAAATGACTAATCCACAAGAAATGGCCAGGTGCACCACTTGATCAGAGAATTTTAACAAATGCCGACCCCACTACCTCGTCCACCTACAGGCTCGACAGACACCATCCACGACGAAAAACGACAAACTCATCGGCGGCTAAAAATACTCACACCGGAAGGGTAAATTCATTCACCACTACATGAGTGGGTCTTAAAAGTGACGGGCACTGCGTAACCACTTAACCCTATCGGAGTCGGGAAAGATAAGACCTAAGATGCAGGCGGGAAAGTTCTCAATCGAAAGTCGGAAGGATGTCGACATCGGAAGATGAAAGCTTTTCACAGCCGCAATGGCAGAAGAGAAAAGACTACGGACACCCGACTAGCATCGGAGAGCGGAGCGCTTTAGACTTCGGGTGGCTAGCTGGTTTGGGAGCCACAACGACGGAAGCAAAAAGACTACGGACATGCGACTAGCATCGGAGAGCGGAGCGCTTTAGACTTCGGGTGGCTAGCTGGTTTGGGAACCGCAACGGCGGAAGCAAAAAGGACAACAGCCTCCGATCTAAGTGACCAAAAACTTTAAATTTGGTAGCGATTGAAACTGTTTCGCCTCTCAAACAGCGCTTTGCAAAGGACAAAAGGCCTGACCCATTTTCAACTTAGCAAAACAAGCTCTAAATCTGCGATCTACAATAATTCCAACGTGAGCAATTTCTGGAAACTAGGACGAAAGATAATCCTCAAAAACCATCCAAAATCAAAGCACGACCAAAAGGTTCAAGGATCCACATGATTAAAAACCACGCTAAATCATGAGGAGAGGACCAAAATTTTAAGAAATTTGGGGAAAATAGTTGCAGCTGCAACAATTGGCGACTACCTGGTGGACCTAGATCTCTGGACAATTTCCTCCTTAAGTAACAGACTGTTCAACAATAAACAATCACGTTGAATTCTTTTAGATATATGGATTTCCCAAATGGCAGATATATGAACTTTAAATCATTGAGGGTAGTCCAATTAGGAAGATGGAAACCAAGATTTTAAGGTCAAGATAACTCTTTCGAGGCCAGAAATATGAGTTTCATTTTTTTTACCTCTGTCTTTGGGTAGCTTCCAGCTTGGACACCACAGGATCGTAATCATAAGGTAAATAGAGATATTCATTTGTTCCTCATTCCCATGCCATTTTGCACTTTTTTTGGGTTTTTTTTTACTTTTGTCCTTTTGAGTCCTCCTCATGCCTTTCTTTCTGAATTTTTATTCAGGCTCCTCTATCCTTAGTGTCCTTTTGTGTGAGAGATGTATTTAATTTTCAGCTCACGGACGGAGAGGAACTTTTGGCAATTTTATACTCATATGATTTAGTACTTTGTTTTGATACACATTGCTTTCTCAGGAGTTTTGACCTTTCATAGCCTTTTGGCTTTCAATTCTTGGCATGGGATAATTTATATATAATATACTGTTTACCCTGCTTCCTTTCCATGGGTCTTTGGCTGTCACCCCCTAGGACATTTTTTTAAGTGTGAGATGGATGGAGCCTCGAAATAGTATTCCAGACCCTTTAATCTTGAGTTACTTTACAGGGATTAAGCATGACTTCAATGCGTTCATAGCCATTTAGGAAAACTTCTAACTAGAAGAAATTCTATCAGATAAAATCATAATACACAGTCTTATAATCAAGGATTTTAGTTAGTCCAGGATTCTAATGCTCTCCATGCAACCAAATCTTGCTTCTTTTATTGAAATCAAACAAAAAATCTAAACTAAAACAAAACTAAACTTCATGACTCAAAGACTCAAAAACAGCTAAGCCAGATTATTTATATACAAGATAGAAGAAAACAAATGAAACTCAAGAAAAAATAAGGCTTGAGAACTAAACCATTTACTGGCAAGTTCTCTTCCCACCCTTGCAGATCTTGTAACTTATAAGTGGAAGGGCCAAGTTTTGCCGCAATCTAGAAAGGACCTACCCACAACTGCTGGAATTTCGTGTGTTTTCCTTTCTCATCATGGGGGTGATCCCACTTGAGAACTAAATCTCCCACCTCAAAGTCTTTTGCTCCTGCCTTATGTTTGTCGAACCATCTCTTTGTTACCTCTTGCTGCTACTTAAAGCGCTCTCTGGCTTTAGATCGAGCCTCTTCTGTTTTCAGGAGGTTATATATCCATATTTGCAACACATCATCATCTGACCCTCTAGATTCTGGAGCTATTATGGAAGAGGGTAGCATGATATTGGGAGGAAGAATGGCTTCTTTACCATACACAAGGGTATATGGAGACACTCCTATCGAAGACTTGGGGGTGACTCTATCATCCCAAAGGGCATTTGGTAGCGCTGAGTGCCAACTCCTCTGGTTTTCTATTACAGTCTTCTTTAAAATTCTAATCAGATTTTTGTTAGAGGATTCAGCCAAGCCATTTCCTTGTGGATAGTAATTCGCAGAATAATGAAATTTTATCCCTTTATCATGAGAAAAAGCAGTTAATTTAATTGATGAAAAGTAAGTAGCATTATCAAAAACTACAGAAATTGGAACTCCAAACCTGGTCATGATATGGTCTTGCAGGAAGCTGATAACCGCGTCCTCATTTATCTTACGCAGCGAGATGGATTTGACCCAGCGAGTGAAGTAATCGGTTGCGGTCAGAATATACTTGTGTTGCAAGGAAGAGTTTGGATTTATCTCCCCAATAATATCCAACCCCCATTGCTCGAACGGCTCCGTGATCATCACAGGTTTCAGTGGTGCAGCTTCTTTAGGTTGTCTTCCACTACACCTTTGGCAAATATCGCACTTCCTGACATGTGCATGTGCATATTTGAAAAGCGTAGGCCAATAGTAACCGGCTCTGAGAATTTGGTGAGCTGTAGTATTTCTGAATAATGTCCCCCAGCAGGCCCATCATGCAAATCCGTCATCACTTTCTTTGCATCTTCTTTCTCTAGGCATCTAAGAAGAACTCCGTCGTAATTTTTTCTGAATAGTATTCCTTCAACAATTTGATAGGAAGCTGATTTAAGACGCAACGCTCTTCTTTGCTTAGAATTCCAATGTTCTGGCAATAGTCCTGCCTGTAGGTAATGCATGAGGTCCCTATACCAAGAATTGGGGGTTGTGAACAAAGGACATACATCTGTCAAATGTAATTCAACCTCGTCCTCCCAGGCGTGTTCGTCATTGTCCCCATTTTCAGTCATTAGTTTGCACAACCCCTGCCCTTTGACTATGGAAGCTGGCTTGAATTCGAGGTCATACTCTTGAAGAGCTATTACCCAACTGCCCCTTCTTTCTCCTAACTCTTTCTGCACAAAAAGGGACCTCACAGCTGGGTATGGGACGATCACCTTGGTTCGATTTTTTAATATGTAGGGCATGAATTGTTTCACTGCTTTGAATACTGTATAAGCTTGTTTATCGATCACTGGGTAATTTAATTCGGCCCCTTATAGACCAGTGCTCATGAAAGATATTGGGAATTCATCCCCACCATCTTCTTTTTGAGTAAGCACAGCTGCTAGTGAATCATCAGACGCAAAAGTATATAGAATAAAATCTTTGTCGAAATCTGGGCTTTTCAGGGAGGGTGCATGTGCAACCGCAGTTTTAATTTTGCTGAATGCATTCTTCTCAATCTCAGTCCACTTGAATTGTGCATTTTGCTTCACCATCTGCTGTAGAGGCTTGACAATCTGAGCGAAATCAGGAACAAATATTCGCACGAAGTTTACTATTCCCATAAACGATTGCATCCCCTTTTTATTATGGGGAAAGGGAATCTGTTCAATGGCTTTGATCCTTTCCGGATCGATAGAGATTCCCTTCTTTGAAACTATGTGACCAAGCAACTTACCCTCCTTAATAGAAAACACACATTTTTTGGGATTGAGTGAGATGCCATATTTCCGACAGCGTTCAAAAATTTGCCTTAGGTGGAACGCGTGTTCTCCTCTCCTCTTTGAGAAGATTGTAATATCATCGAGGTATATCACCACACTACACCCAATCAAACCGTGGAAGGCTATGTCCATAGCCCTCTGGAATGTGGCTCCAGCGTTTATAAGCCCAAAAGGCATTCTTCTATAAGTGAAAGTTCCCCATTTGGTCCTGAATGGCGTCTTCAACCTGTCTTCTTCAGCTACTAATACTTGATTGTAGCCCGAGAATCCATCTAGTAACGAAAATAGTTCAGACCCTGAGACCATTTGTAGCAGTTACTCCATGGGTGGAACAGGATAGTTATCTTTGTCTGAAGCACGGTTTAAATTCCTGAAATCCACGCACAGCCTGATTTCTCCAGATTTTTTCCTTACTGGCACCAAATTTGAGACCCACTTAGAGTGTCTAACCTTAAAAATGATTCTAGCATCCAACAATTTCTTAACTTCACTCTGGATCAGTGGTTCCAATTTTGGGTGCATTTTTCTTAAAGGTTGTTGATACGGCTTGACGCCAGCTTTGATGGGGATAACATGCTTGATGATGCTGGTGTCATATGTCTTCAAATCTTCATATGTCCAGGTGAAAACATCTTTATATTGTTTAAACAGACTGACGAACTTATCTCTTTCTGCTGGTGAACATCATTTGCCAAGATTCACATATTTAGGATTCGTCTCAATCCCTAAATTTATCAGCTCGAACTGTAGAGATGAGCTATGAGTCTTCACGTTGGCTGGTCTTCTGAACTTTTCATTTAAATCGAACATTCTTTCTAACGTTCTGACTCCTTTAGGGATGAAATTATCATACTTCAGCTCGGCTTGATGTTCTTCATCGTCTATAATTGCTCCTTTAAATACCTCATCATTTGTTAAGCACTCTATAATCTGTTGATCATCATCGAATACTCGTAGGTTGGTGATCATATCAGGTACCGAGGGCCTGAAAAGAAATTCAACAGAGCATCGATTATTAGTAGGCACGAGCCTAGCGGCTGATGTGGCTAACAAGTCAGCTGCTGTGTTTTTAAGTCTTGGAATTGAAACAATATTAAATGTGTTGAAACATTTGAGTAGATCCCATACCTCATTTTGATAAGCTTTTAGGTGAGGGGAAACACAATGTATTTGATTCTAGATCTGTTTAACAATTATTTCAGAATCTCCAAAAACTTTTAGATTACTTACCTTTAATTTGCTTGCTTTCTTCAAACCTTGCACCAATGCTTCATACTCAGCCGTATTATTCGTACATTCAAACTCTAATCTACATGAAAGAAAATGTTTATTATTTTTGGGGTCGATCAGGACACAGCCGGCCCCTGACCCTTCGAACGTCTTAGAGCCATCAAAAAACATAGTCCAGAAATTGTTACCTACTGTATGAGAATCTATTCCTACTGCTAAGTCTACTATTTTACAGTCGATTTCATCAGCCTGTGAAAATCGAAGGAGATCAGGATGGGTGTCTAACGTGTTGCTGGCTTCTTCTGCTTGGTAATTTCCTGGTTCCAACTCAATAAAATAATTTCCCAACACAGAATCCACTGGTTCATTCTTCTCCTCAAGTCGAGTAACGTTGTGTTTCATGTGAGGCTCCCTCAAAATATTAATTTGGTTCGGACTTCCTTTATATGGAAACCACAGATGCGACCAATTCGAGGCAAAATATCCATTTAGTTTGGTCGGCCAATCTCTGCTCAGAACAAGACCGTAAGCATCTGGTATATCAGCCACCACAATATTAATGACTTGGCACACTTTATCATTTGAGGCCAGATGGACTAGGACATCCTCCATCTCACCAATTACCTTTACATCCGTCCTGTCCAACTGAACAACCCTCCACGTGGATGGCTTAGGCTGCCCATTTATCTTTTTACAGACTGATATTGGCATGACGTTAACCGATGCCCCTAAGTCTACCAGGCAATTATGTACATTGTGATTAAAAATTTCGAAAGTGAGGAGGAAAGGTGGATGTTTGCTTTTAGACTTACCTCCATTGTTGTTTTCTCCGATTTCTTCTTCCTCTTCAGGCTGATTGTCAGTGGGTAGCCTCTCATCCGATGCTTCAAGTGCTTTCAATAATCTTTCTTTTTGCTGCGGCACTTTACACATTTCAAATAGAAAAACGTTTGCCTTTATCTTCTTTATGTAGTCCACAATGTCATAATCCATCTGCGGTTCAATGGGATGTAGTTTATCAGCATTCATCTTTTCCTCATTGGGCTTGGCCAGTGTATCATTCTGCTTAGGATCTTGGCTGGTGATGGTGAATTCGGGAATTTTATCAGCTGCAGAATTATTTTGAAATTTCTTAACATTTTTCTGCAGCCTTTTAATCTTTGGGAGTATGAGACTGTCTTCTTTAATCAACCTTTGGCTCCTTGTTGTTACATTGGTTTCCATGATGTCCTTGTAACCCTGATTCTTTTCTTCTTCAGCATCAATTAACGAAACAAAATTCCACAAAACCATGGTTTCCTCTTCTTGTTCCTTCGTTGAAGTGGTACTCTCTTTTCTTTCTTCATCTCCATCCTCTATTAATTTAGAGTCCAACAGCTGATTCATAACCAACTTCAACGAGTTTATCCATTGAGGACAATTCTTTTCAGAGTGTGGTTGTTGATGGAAAGTGCAAAAATTGTCCATGCCTACCTCTGTTAAATTCATAGATGCAGAATTGTGTGGAGGAGGTTGGGACTGATTGTTATCCTCTCTTTTCTTGTAATAGGGTTTGTAGAACTTTTGAGTTTCCTTCTCTTTCTCCAAGTCTATGATTTTGTTAGAAAGCTTCTGCATCATTTTTTCCATATTCTCAAAATCTGGTGATTTCTGTTCGGGATAATCTTCGATACTTTCTCTTTCAGCCTCCACTATTTCTGCCTCTTCATAGGTTTCTGTCAAAGTAGGCTTGGCTCTTATTTTGGCAAACATGGCCAGCTCAGGGCCTAAAGCTGAGGTATAATATTCAGTCAGGACCTTGTCCGAAGGTTTGTCAGCTTCAAAAAAATTCTTGAGGCATGCCGCAAATCTTTGAGTAAAGTTGTGCACCTTCTCCTTTCTCTCTTTCTTCAAGGCACATAGTCCTTTCATGAGGGCTGCATGAGTCTTTTGAGTCGCATACTTGCTTCTGAAAATTCTCTCGAAGGTATCCCAATCAGGGATAGAGTTTGTAGGCAACCTAAAATACCATGATGCTACAGCTCCTTTAAGGGTGTGCAGAAAAAGTCTGCAAACTACATCCTCATGCTCCCCCGCCCTTAACCCTTTTATGGCCAAGTAAAAACTTTGTAGGTGGTCATCTACTAGTATCTTCTCACTTGGGTCGAATTTGGGCAGCATCTTCTCAAAGGCTTGAGGTAAATCATGTAACAAAGGTGTTATATTTAAAGGTGATCTGGCTCTCTAGGCAGGTGGTGGATTCGGTGGGTTTGGTGGTGGATTAGCATTAACGCCTGCCATGAGTCTGGGTGGAGAGTGAGGAGGTGAGCAAACAAGAGTATGAGAAGGAGAACTATGAGGGGTATCTGGGCCTTCTTGATTCAAAGGCAGTACAACTTCCTGTAAGGCTGTTTCCACAAGTTCTTCCCAATCCCCAACCAGCACTGAGTCTTCCAATATAGGACGATCTTTTCTTTTATATTCTCTTCTGGGAAATTCAGGGATGATCGACAATCCTCCAATATTCTTCACTAATGCTTTGGTGTGTCTTCTCAGGTTATTAACAACCTCGTTGTCAACAAAAAACAATTGTTCTTTACTCCTTTCTTCTGGAATCGGATTATGAAGCCCATTGCTTTCAGAACTGTTACTGGTGGAATAATCTTGGGAAAATGGGTTTCCTCGGCTAGCCATTCACTGGTGGCCCTCCTTCTAGTTCCAGAAACTGTTGAGGCCTGGAAATTCACAGGCAACAACAGCAAGGGATTCTCCCCAGTCAACGTTCCCAACTAGCCCATGACTGTTTGGTATGGGGAATCTGTCCGGTTTGCGGTCCGGCTACCGTAGGTCAAGTAACAAAAGGGTTTACTGGTTGTGGCCCGGTCCACTGTATGTTTTTGTATTTTTGACTTAATGTATGATATGCACATGCCTAATTAACCATGCAGGGTGATAAAGATGCAAAGAGCAGTCACAATGTGATGCGTAGGTTCTTACCTCTCGTCTTAGAACTCACAAGCATCCAAATCATGCAAGAAACTAGATACTAACTAAACTATCTCTAGAGAGCTGGATTAATTCATGAGTAATGCAATACTGTTCATGTGTTATGGAAAATCATAGATAGTTGTTCTTATAACCAAACATATAAACATGAATAAAAGTATATATGATAAGATAGCTCATCAACAGTTTAAAAAAAAAAACCCATTACTCATGGTGGAAGACATCATAAAATATACTAAAGAACATTCAAACAAGAACATAGGCTCAGGAAGTTAGAACGCTCTTACAGCTAATGAGACACAGTTGAAAACAAAATAGTTCACATTCAACATTGCTCATTTAATCACATTGATACATTCCACTTAGCACTTTCTCCAACAGGCAAAACTTTGCAGTCTCTGGTTTGCAAAATGAAATAGTTCCTCTTACAAGCAATAGTTTACAAGTTTTTGAGAGGGAAAAAGCCCTTGTAACTTCTAACTTTCAAATATTTAAACAAAAATGGTACACCGTTTGGGTTCCCCCCAAATGTGTGACTTTTCGGTTCTTCGAACGTTTCATATCCCTCTTTTCATCTTTTCTGCGCAAGCTCATTATCAGCTGAGTAACTGACGGACCTTTCAGATCTGCGCCTTTGTTGCTTTCAATTTTGTCTTTTACTTTTCCCGCGCCCCTTGAGATCCTATCTCCTATTGGTACCTTCGCGCCGTGGCAATATGAAAAGTATTTTGGATCTTCCTGCAGTTAATTAATGTGCATCATTCATCGGGATTGTATTCTAAAACAAAACACCAAAATTAAACCAACTAAACGACTAATCCACAAGAAATGGCCAGGTGCACCACTTGATCAGAGAATTTTAACAAATGCCGACCCCACTACCTCATCCACCTACAGGCTCGAAAGACATCATCCATGACGAAAAATGGAAAACTCATCGGTGGCTAAAAATACTCACACCGGAAGGGTAAATTCATTCACCACCGCATGAGCGGGTCTTAAAAGTGACGGGCACTGCGAAACCACTTAACCCTATCGGAGTCGGGAAAGATAAGACCTAAGATGCGGGCGGGAAAGTTCTCAATCGGAAGTCGGAAGGATGTCGACATCGGAAGATGAAAGCTTTTCACAGCCGCAACGGTGGAAGAGAAAAGACTACGGACACGCGACTAGCATTGGAGAGCAGAGCGATTTAGACTTCGGGTAGCTAGCTGGTTTGGGATCCGCAACGGAGGAAGCAAAAAGACTACAGACACACGACTAGCATTGGAGAGCGGAGCGCTTTAGACTTCGGGTGGCTAGCTGGTTTGGGAGCCGTAACGGCAGAAGCAAAAAGGACAACAGCCTCCGATCTAAGTGACCAAAAAATTTAAATTTGGCAGCAATTGAAACTGTTTTGCCTCTCAAACAACGCTTTGTAAAGGAAAAAAGGCCTAACCCATTTTCAACTCAGCAAAACAAGCTCTAAATCTGCGACCTACAATAATTCCAACGTGAGCAATTTCTGGAAACCAGGACAAAAGATAATCCTCAAAAACCATCCAAAATCAAAGCACGACCAAAAGGTTCAAGGATCCACATGATTAAAAACGACACTAAATCATGAGGAGGGGACCAAAATTTTAAGAAATTTGGGGAAAACAGTTGCAGCTGCAACAGGCTCTTGCATTTTGGAATATATAAGGGATCCATATATAAACATGAAAGAAATTCTTGTATCTTATGTTTCAATGCCTGCTCTCCATCAAATGCTTTCTATAGCTTTTCGGTCTTTTTTTTTTTTCAGATTGGTAAGGATAATCAATATTATTTATTGAACATTATCAATTAAAAAAGGAAAATGAATATTGATGAAGTTATGAATAATGTTTATAATATTCAAGTTAATAGTGAAACTAATGGTTAGACAAACTCAAAAACACCTTGGGATGTGCGTATTTGTAAACTTTGTGACACAAAAGAGGCTGAGAATGAAAACCATTTCCTTTGAACACTTCCGCTCCTTGATACTAAAAAAATGACACAATTTACTCAATTAACTTAATTATTACCGAGGACCTCCTTCCTTACAAAAACCATTGTGATCTTGGCACTTTCAGTTGTGACAATTTTCAAGTATAGAAATGATAATTTGCGAAACATTTCATTTAATATTTGTGTTTATCTGATAGGCCATGTTGGTTGTGAGGAATGATAAACAATATATCAATTTTATGTTATGGTTGAGCTTATCATATGCTTAACTTTATTTTTAAAGCATGTTTCCTAATGGCCCGAGGGTTGGATACAAATAATTTTCATGTTAATCAACCATATGTCATTTGATGGAATAACTAAATTGAATGAATGATTCATAAAGGATTTATGAAGATGTTATTTTATGGAACTAAGGTAGTTGAATTAAGGCGAGTCTAGTCATACTTGTGTTTTCTCTATGGCAGTGGAACTCTCCCTTAACTATTTTGGTAAGGTAGAGAATGGGGAAGTTGTAAGGCTTGCTACGGACATAATGGTTTATTGGTTGTGGGGTGGTTATGTTTATTTGCATAGAATTTCCCTCTCTCCTTGTGTGGCATGTGTGTGTGCACTATTGCATCTAGGTGCAAAATCCAATGTCATCTCAATGTTAACATGTAGAAAAATAAAATAAAAGGTGAATTTAAAAGGCATTGCAAACACATCGTCGGGAACCAACAACAATTAAAGAGAATCATAATTCTAACTCTATCGAACTACCATGTGGAATATGCAATTGCAATGAGAACCCATTATTATTTCAATGATGGTTTGTTTATATTGCAACACAAATCTATCACTATTTTGACAATGGCTTGTCAATATTGAAGTGAGGTCTCTACTGTCTAGACAGTTTTTACATGTTGTCTTATTCTAAAGATGACAATTGTTTTTTTATTCCTAAAATAAATCATCAGAAGTACAACATATGTGTTGTGGTTGTTGACAACAATTTCACCATTACGTTTCATACATTCCTTGGAATGCTAATAGTTTCCAACACAATCTTATAACGATTTTTGTATCCAACTTTTGTAGATGTTATAATTATAACACTCATTGTCATGAACAAGTGCGATGATGATGATGATGAAAATGATGGTGATTATGATGATGGAAACAATAATGTTAATGAAAAATATGATGAATAAGATGATGATGATGACGACGACGATGATGACGGAGACGATGATGATGGTGATGATGATGATGATGACGACGATGATGATGATGATGACAATGATTATGATGATGATGATGATGATGACGAAGGTGGCAAATATGATGACGATGATGATGATGTTGATCATGATCATGAATATGATGGTGTTGAGTATGATGATGACGATGACGTCAATGACAAAGATGATGAGGATGACGACAATGATGAAAATGGTGTAGATGATGATGATTCTGTTAAAGTTTAAGGTTGATGATGAATATTATGACAATGACGATTATGATTATTATGGTGATGATGAAAATGAAAAATATGATGATGATGTTGACGTTGATGACATATATGATAACAATGATGAAAAATATCATGACGATGATGATTACGTTGAAGATACTGATGATGATTATTATGAAGACGATGAGGATGATGGAAAATATGATGACGATGATGCCGACAATGAAGATAATGATGAGGATGGGGATGATGATGAACATGATGACGACAATGATGCCGATGATTATGAGGATGACAAATATGATTCAACATAACTCATACATTTAAATATCATTGATAGTATTATTCAACCAACTCCACATATGTATCATCTAGTTCATTAATTATGTTTAAAGGAATGGCGACAATATCATCATCATCATCATCATCATAGTTTTCAATAGTTTGATATTCTTCCACTACGTTATCTCCTACAACATCTTCTTCCAAAAAATTGTCTCCTACATTTGGTTCAACTTCTTTGAATTCTTCATCTAGAACATCGACTGGATCCTTTGCATCATCTTCTTCTTCAATTTCATATTCTTCCATTACATTATACTTTACTAGCCTTCTTCTTGGATCATATCTAACAACATATGACCAAGCCTCTTTACCTAGAACCTCTTAGTAAAATGCCTATTCACATTGGCTTGGAAGAACATAGGGCTCTGTTATAGGCTCAATTATCCTTGTATTAGCAATGGTAAATACATTAGCATGCCAAAAAATAGTTCTATTAGGGTCACGCTCATTTATTCACAACCTGTAGTATTTGACGTCGAACTAAACTATTTTAAAGGATTTAAAGTCATAATCAAGCATATCATCCTTATACCCATAGTATCTATTTTGAGATACTTTTGGATGTCTATCACTTCTATAGGAAACATTAGTGACCTAGAAAAATGTAGTTATCCCACAATCAAAAGCTTTATTCTTTTTATCCAACTTTTTTATGCAAAATTTACGACCATCAAACCACATAGTGTCGTGGTGTTTCAACTGCAATATGCCAGACATGTAAAAAATGCATTTTCAATTAAAAAATATTTGTACTTGGAAAGTATCCAAAGAAAAAAACACACCATACACATTAATATAATAAAAAATAACTTAATAGGATGGGTAAATATGCTTGCATGTTTATCTTTTAAACCATATGCTAAATCAATTTCCCTCTACATAAGATTGGTATATTTATTACAATGTTCTTCCTTAACCAATGTTGACATCCCTTCCCATGGTAACCTACCCTAACATCGTATATATATTTCAATTCATACATTCATCCAATCAAATATTGTTTGCAATGTATAAATGTAGTGCATCCCATTCTCGACCAACTATATGAAAAAATAATAATTCACCAATAATTAGTTACCATGGTAAAGCCTAGTAATTGATGGAATAAAAGAAATTAAATAAGTATGATATACATAAAAAAGAAAAGTCAAATGTATTATAAATATCTACCATCTAATTACTACCATTCACTTTCCTCATTCTACCTTTCTCCAACAAGTACTCCCCTTCAAATTTCTTGATGTAGTTCACATTCCAAATGTAAGAACACCTACATATTTGTTGCTAATTTAGGAATATACTAAGTAATATACACCATGGTTTGATATACCATATATCCCTCCACCATAGAACCTTAGGACATACTCTTTGTCTAACCAAATCCTTCAACGATTTCAAGTTCTTCTCCACCATCCACATTGATCTTGTGTGTATAGGTCCACACATTTCAATTTTCTCAACTTGGTGTATGTAGTCTTCTTGTGCATTGAAAAATGTTGGAGGTATATACTTTTGCATTTCAGACATCAATCGAGGAATTTATGTCCTCTAATACTTTATATATTATTTATGGATTTATTTAAATCACAACCATTTACAAATCAAACAAAATATTTTCCATATAAATCACTACTTACCTCATATATTTTCCAATAACATATATAACTTGTTTGACGTTTTTGTCAAAATTGTCTTACAAAGATCAAGGTAGAACATATTGTAACTAAAAAATGAATCATTATTAGTTTCCATAGTAGACAAAAATACTAAAAATATGTATACCAATATATAAACATATATACCAAAAAAATTACCTTAGTGAATTAGGTAGACCAATTATGAGTTTTTAGCCCACCAAATTCACCTTTCTTTGTTAAGATATTATTTAAGTTTGAAGAAAATCCTGTAAGAAATTTATTTTTTCAAATGAACTCTTTTATAGAATTGATATGATGATTTGTCAATAACCATGGAAGTCTATTTCAGTATCCATCTCTATTTTAATTAATCACACTTTGCATTGCATGATTAACTTCCTAAATGCCACCACAAATTTTGACATTTTTTTTTGTCACTCCTACCATCTAAGATTCACCATAATGTTTCTATTACATTCTTCTCAATATGGATTGTATCAAACAAATGAGATATTTGTATGTAGTCATAGTAGGAAAACCTATTAAATTGTATGGGATAATTTTTCATTCCTCGTGAAATCCCATTACCTTCATGAAGAATAAAATAAATTATAACAATAATTTTCAAATACGATAAACAAAATGAAATAAAAATAAAGATTTCAAACATTACATATATGATACATAGGTGATTTTTGTAACTTGAAAATTTGATCTATTATATTCCAATTTCCATTAGAGAGGTGGCATTCTTCATGGTTTCAATCCGATCTCATATTTCCCATTGAAAATATGTTTTTCAGTAGTTTGATACTTATGACCTTCTTAGAGAGGAAGTGCCATATATATATATATATA
>LPNX010785840.1:619162-636759 GCA_001517045.1 Pseudotsuga menziesii
GAATCATGAATTGTCCATACAAGAATTCCATGGAATTGAAACACCTTTTGTCTTATTGGTCTAGAGACATCATACATAGTGATGTCATCCAATAATTTTAGTAGCTCGTCGATAAGAGGCTCGATATATACATTCATATCTTTAAATTGGTACTTACCTAATTCACTAAAAATACATGTAATTACTTCTATATGTATATGTACGTAAGTAAATAGGTGTAAGATATTATGCAACAAATAAGACAAATGAAATGTTACATTCAAAAAATTATTGTAAACAATTACTTGGAACAATCATTGCTAACAAATATTGGCCACAATGAGTAAATAGATTTCATCTCTCCAAATGGATTGATACCATTATCTAGCAATGAAGCCTAACAATACAGGGTTCTTCTTTTAAGGTTGACATTTTATCCTTGATGTTCCTAAATGCATAACGATCTGTAGGCATTCAAAGAACAACATCTCCACTTTTGTTATGTGCATGTTAATACATGATTTTTTCTATACTTTAACACCTGAACAATCACTACAAATGTGTAATTATGGGAATATGATGAAGAAACTTGCAAGGCACATTTTGGTTACCTGATTAGTTTAACATCTATTGATATCACATTGTGGGAATTATGTTTCCGATGCATATTTTCCATAATATATAATATTATCATTACCTAACATACATATATAGCTTGATATTCCATTCCAATATCTTTCATAATGGAATTTGAACCTTAGTATGTGCAAGGTAAACTATTTGATACTGGTACCAAAAATTCCCCTAACAACTACAACATAAAAAATCTACTTAATGTAAAGAGTGTTAATTGTAAATATTGCATCCTTTTTTTACACATTAATTAATTAACAAAATAGAGGAAAAAATCCAACCTTTATGCATATGTGATGACACATATTGCATACCTTACGATTTGTGTGAAACAAGTGTTTGAAAAAACATTCAAAGAATTTAAGTTCACCAACAATAATGTAGTAGAGAGAAGATTGCTTCTTGATCCTTCATGGAGGGGTTGTTGTACCTTCTGTTTGTGCCAAAAATTGTTTCCAGAATACAAAGAAATAAGCCAACACAATCTCAAATATTCAATTAAACAAAACTAGGTTTTTAGGGTTTTTGAAAGGTTTTTCTGGTTGTGAAGCTTGGTGACGAGAGGGAATACATTCATAAGCCAAATAGGAACTAAATCAAAAGTAAAGAAGAACTGAGATGTATACTATAATAACCATATATCCAACAGAACATAACATTGAAGTTCATCCACAACTGATAAGCACTACAAGCATAAAAACTATAAACCAACAATGAAATCATCAATTGTGTAGCTAAACCAGCAAGAAATGAAGCCAAAGAACAGACTGAAGGGTAAAATGGAGCATATATTTCATAATCAGTTCATCAAATACTCATGGGAGTCAAGTACATAGCTTATCAATCAGTCAAGAGACCTCCTCTAGCCATCCAAAAGTCGAACCCCTTGTTCTCTTTGTGACCTTCCTAAATACTGTTTTTTCAAAATTCAGTTAGAGTCTAAACCCTAAATGTTTTTAGCCTACTCATTGATAGGGTATTATCAAAATAATAATTTACAAAAATAAAGTATTCCTCAAAAACATAACAAATAACTGTTTTAGCTAACAATGCTCATATGTCTTTAGCAGCTTCTGCCAATAAAGCTATTCCATCTAAGGCTTGGGACTTTTTCCTAGCTTTCTGCTGCTCAGCTTCCATCTCTGTCATTCTTCCTGTAAGCTCCTTATTTCATTGTTGTAGATTTCTGATAGGTTGTTTTAATTATGCACACTGTAAATCTGTACTTCTTTTCCTTTTTAGGGCATCTTTGGAGACTGCAATAAGCTCTTGGTAGTGATCATTCACTTCTTCTAAGTCTTCCCTGAGTCTTTTATTAGCTGTAATCAAACCATCATTTGTTTCTTGCATATACTCTATTTGATGCTTATACTGCTTAATGGCTCTTTGCAAATTTTCCTTCTCTGAGTCAAATGCCTTGCTTCCTATTGTACTTTGTAGTTCACTAGGCAGCCATGGGATGTTTAGCTTTCTGAAGATTTCCTCATCCTCAGGCAGCAGCTCTGTAGAAGCATCACGAATACTTGGGTTTTCTTGATTATATGTTTCAGTAGGTGCATTTTCATCCTTTAACAGCTTGTTTTCTGAATAAGAAATTTCTATTTCCTCTTTCTGTTGTTCCTTCAATATTTCACCTCGTAATTCCAAAAACACAGTAGATAATTTGGTCTCGGTGAGGATGGATTCTTCATCTGATTTCAATGGCCTTTTTCCTTTTACAGGATGAGAAGATGAACCTCCTGGAGCTGCTTCTTTCTTCCCTTTGCTACTACCCTTTCCAATCTCCAGCTTTTCATCAGAGGAAGAATTATCAAGCACGGTTACCTGTTCTGTGTTTAACTTAGGGTTTAGTAGCTTTTTCATGTTTAGCCTCAATTTTTTTTTGGATATAGTTTTGGGTCTCCAGCCTGGAGCAAACTCTCCTACAATCTTTAAAATTTTTCCTTGATGCATGATAGAGGCAAATTATTTAACCTTGATCTTCTTTTTCTTTGGTATTACTGTCTTATCCTCCTGAATATAGAACTCCCTGTGTGTGCCAACCCTAGCCTTAGCACTGACAGTCAACTCATCTCCTTCCAACAAATATGCTTCATCTTCAGACAAGATGGTAATTGGATTTTGTTGTTGGACCTTAGTATTTTCCTCATCTCCTAACACCTTTTCTGTAAAAACAATTTTTTCATTAATGAGTGCTTCATTTTGAACAGGCTGGGCTTCCTTGTGTATAAACAATATATTTTTGTTCTCAATGTCAATTGGAGGGTGCTAAGATTCATTATCTCCTTTCGAAGGTTCTTCCACTTCTTCTAACTTGACAGATTTTTCATCTTCAGCCCTCACCGTTTGTCTTAATTTTCTAATTAGGGTTTGTTCCTTATCAATCTGCTTTCTGGTAGGCTGTCCTTCCTGGTTATTTTGGAATCCAGACCAAAAGAGAAATTAGTCCCAAGTCTTTCCTTCTTTCTGCAGAACACAGCTAATAATAAGCTTGATCAAACCATGGTGAAAGATGGACTGGGCAGTGTGGTCATGATGTTATTTGATCCTACTGGACATTTTCTGCAAGCTCTTTAACAGGAAGAAAGGGAGATTCATCCTTGTTTCACCACTAAGGTGTTGAAGAAACCTAAAATGATACTTGAAGACAAAAGCATACCGCCCTTCACATGTAATGTAGCTTTGTAGAACCTTGATAGGCTCTACCCATTCAGCTCTGAAATTATGGATGAGCACTCCCTTGCTCCAATCTGGAACAATGCCAGGAAATAGATACCTTTGAGCATTGAAGGTAAATGGCACCTTTTTGAACCAAAGTTCTCCTTCATTCTTGACCCCTATTGCTTCAGCCACCAACTCTACAATCAATTTGAACTTCAGAGTATCAAATGATACTATATCTTGGTTATAACATTGAGAAAATTTGTGAGAGACTTCGGTATTATATCCATCAATATTTTTAAATAAATTCAACCATCCAGCATTCTCAAAGAGTTCAGCACAACCTGGAAACTTGTCTATCCAATTCAGTTTAGTGGGCTCAGCCCTGTTGGTCTTCCCACTCTTCTTCATCTGCTTTCCCAAGGATTGATGATGTTTTTGTGTGATTTTTAGAACCTGATAGTGACTTCACAGCCTTATTTTCCTCAAGATTTCATAGTTTTGGCAGTCAATTCTTCTTTGAAATCTCACTGGCTGATTGTACTCGATTTTATACAATCTGTTCTATTATCAATTCAGGGAAAGTTTGTGCCAAACTAAGATAATTTAGGTCAAACAGAGCACCAAAGGTCTTTAACAGGTCTGTTGCTGAACTTCACTAACATCACATGCTGCTTATTTAGACCTTTTGGACTGATATCTCACTGCTGGGAGTTCGTTGAATACATGAATTTACGTTTTCCTTTAACAATTTAACATTATAAGGCTTAACAGAAAAAACCCTAATTTAACAAGCCATGACCAGGGTCACGCGGGATACCTCACTCCCAGTTTGCTGCAGGTGTTAAAAGTTGATTCTTGGACTAGTTGAATGTTGAATTGAAAGCTCCAGGTGTCTTTGAGTCATCAACTCACCTCCAACTGTCACGCTACAAAGCCCTAATTTCCTTCTTCAACTGCCAATTCCGATTCTTTAGCAATGTGTCTTCATTCCAGCATCTCCACTAGCTTCGTAATTCTTAATCAATAACTTATTTCCCGTCAATCTCGCCTCAATCCATTGTCTGTCATTATTTGACATGCCTTTACTTTTGACTGCCACGATCTCCCTCACGTCATAGCCAACACCTGTTTACATGATTATCTTGATGAAACACATATTAAAACTGCCTACACATGTGATTAGTCATCCCAGGAGCAAAATCATTGTATAATTTGGCATAAAAACTGACAAATTTTGCACCCGCGATTTTCTTGTAGCGCGCCAGTGTAAAATTTTAACCGTTGTGCCACAAGAAAGTTTAAAAATCAAATTTTGTGCTATTTGACCCCTAATTTAACTTTAAATTATTTTTATATGATAAACCTTGATCTTAGCTCTTATTCATGAAACTATTAATCAACATATACCCTATAGAACCCTTCAGGACATAAGAAAAACAAAAATAATGAAAAGCTAAAGTCAAAAAGTCAGAAGTTCACTCTAAATCAAAATTCCCTAGAAGTAAGCAAATGAGCAAGCTTCAAAACACAAACAAAATATAAGACTAATGAAAAAAAATTCATGACTTAACATCTGGCTCCAGCTGCGGGATGAAGTCCTCCCTGTGAGGCTTCAAGAACCTGTAGACCAGTGCCTTCTCTTCTACTACCTACTAGTCTTCAAAATTTCCATTGGGTTATGGAGTCCTTTTTCAATCCTTCACATACTGATATATACAATGAAAATCAAATCTCTTTCTTTGAGGAACCTTCCATTTACTTAATCAAAAAATTTCATCAACCCACCAAAACGTGTTTCCAACTCCGAATATATATATATATAATCAGAAATATTGGAAAAAATGAAGAGAAAAGATCTAACAACTTATACTCACTTTCATCGAATGGTGTCTCTAAAATAACTGATTTATAACTTAGTATTGACTCTAAATAATCTGCTACTTGATCATAAAAACTTCCAAAAGTTACCTCTTCCTGTTCTATGAAAAAGATAGGCTGTCCATAAGAATATTTTGTTCCACGAATATCAAGCAGGCATTGGCAAAAAAATACATCAGGATCAGCCTGAATTTTCTCCATAATTTTTTGGATGGTATCATTAATAATTTCAACACTTTGAACCTCCTTTTCCACACTGTCTTCAAGTGAATGACTATCGTGCATTGGCTTTGGCTGTTCAAGGTTAATAGACTGAATGTATTCCTAAATCTGTTGATCAGATTGTGACATAACACATACCTCACACATTTCTAGGTCTTTCTTTTCAATATCATCATCATATTTATTAAAAAAATAGAGCATCTTCATAATGATTTTGAACAGCAGATTTATCATAACCATGAATATAAGCAACTTCTGAAAAAATGCGAACAGCCTGGCCTTCATCGATTTTAGAATCAAAACAAAAAGGAATAGAATCTAATTCATCACAGAATTCTTGTCTTGGAACCCTAATCTCTTCATCATAACAAGGAGCATTCTGAGAAATTTTGAATGATGCTGCTAAAGGTTTGTCTTTTCCTTCAATACAAAGCCGATCTTTAGCACAACAATGATTTCCAACAGTTTGTTGAACTAGAGATTGATCTTCAAAAGGATTAGCATTCAAATGGTTATTAAGGCCGTTGAAATCATTATTAGAATATTCCAAACTATCTCTACTGATCTCATCACTTGAATAATCCTCAACCTGACCTAAAACAACAACTTGATTATCGTAATGATCATGGAATTCTTCCTTGACAGCAGTATCTGAAAATGTTACCTCTTCATCTTCAACAAATTCTGAAACTTCAACTTCTTCATGACATGTTTTGAACCCTTGATTGTACTTATCATCATGATTTTTTGAATCAGAAATTGTATTATAAAAATCAGCCTGCTCACAACAATATTTAAAAAAGAATTCGGCTAAGAGCACATACTTATAATGTTTTCAAAAACATGTGTGGAATTCTTTCAGTGAGGAAATGCTAGCAGCGGGAAGAGAAAAATACCAATCTCGTGCATCTTGCTCGAGTGAATACATGAACATTTTCATGAGCACATCTTCATGCTTTATATTTAACTGGACCATACATTCATGAAATATGATGAGGTGATCTGAAGGATTATCCTCTTTGCTTTCTCTAAACCATGGAAGACAATCTCCCCAAACATCCATAACAGGTACTGGATTTGGAAAACCTGGAATATCAGAAAAATTGAAAGGTGCAAACCTTCAAGCCAGAATAGCTTCAATGGACATCGGCCTCTGCATCTTGAAATAGTGGAGTTGCCAATCAATTTGTCAAGACAGATTTGATTTTTTCTCCTCACAAAGAGGAAGGGGTGACAGTAGTTCAGATTAATTAGGGCTGCATAAAGCTGGGGATGACTGAAACCTTCTAATTCTTATAGCTATTTTCAGTATCTATTCTGGGTCTGAAACACCCAGCTGCAAAGGTGAAATAGGTTTGTTTCTATTTCCAATTCCCCTATTAGCCACTATGACAACCTGGTGAAAAGTAGTCTATAAGATATGCTGGTTTAAGTTCACCTCTTAAAACCAGTGAAATGATAAGTATCCCAGGGAAAATTATGTTTTCAACTTCGTTCCTCGGCAACGGCGCCAAAGATGTTTGTGCCAGAAATTGTTTCCAGACTACAAAGAAACAAGCCAACACAATCTCAAATATTCAATCAAACAAAACTAGGTTTTTAGGGTTTTTGAAAGGTTTTTTTGGTTGTGAAGCTTGGTGACAAGAGGGAATACATTCATAAGCCAAATAGGAACTAAATCACAAGTAAAGAAGAACTGAGATGTATAATATAATAACCATGTATCCAACAGAACATAACATTCAAGTTCATCCACCTCTAATAAGTACTACAAGCATAAAAACTATAAACCAGCAATGAAATCATCAATTGTGTAGCTAAACAAGCAAGAAATGAAGCCAAAGAACAGACTGAAGGGTAAAATGGAGCATATATTTCATAATCAGTTCATCAAATACTCATGAGAGTCAAGTACTTAGCTTATCAATAAGTCAAGAGACCTCCTCTAGCCATCCAAAAGTCGAACCCCTTGTTCTCTTTGTGACCTTCCTAAATACTGTTTTTTCAAAATTCAGTTAGAGTCTAAACCCTAACTGTTTTTAGCCTACTCATCGATAGGGTATTATCAAAATAATAATTTACAAAAATAAAGTATTCCTCAAAAACATAACAAGTAACAGTTTTAGCTAACAATGCTCATAGGTCTTTAGCAGCTTCTGCCAATAAAGCTATTCCATCTAAGGCTTGGGCCTTTTTCCTAGATTTCTGCTGCTCAGCTTCCATCTCTGTCATTCTTCCTGTAAGCTCCTTATTCTGTTGCTGTAGATTTCTGATAGTTTTTTTTAATTATGCACACTGTAAATCTGTACTTCTTTTCCTTTTTAGGGCCTCTTTGGAGACTGCAATAAGCTCTTGGTAGTGATCATTCACTTCTTCTAGGTCTTCCTTGAGTCTTTTATTAGCTGTAATCAAACCATCATTTGTTTCTTGCATATAATCTATTTGATGCTTATACTGCTTGATGGCTCTTTGCAAATTTTCCTTCTCTGAGTCAAATGCCTTGCTTCCTATTGTACTTTGTAGTTCACTAGGAAGCCATGGGATGTTCAGCTTTCTGAAGATTTCCTCATCCTCAAGCAGTAGCTCTGTAGAAGCATCATGAATACTTGGGTTTTCTTGATTATATGTTTCAGTAGGTGCATTTTCATCCATTAACATCTTGTTTTCTGAATAAGAAATTTCTATTTCCTCTTTCTGTTGTTCCTTCAAGATTTCACCTCGTAATTCCAAAAACACAACAAACAATTGGGTCTCGGTGAGGCTGGATTCTTCATTTTCTTTCAGTGGCCTTTTTCCTTTTGCAGGATGAGAAGATGAACCTCCTGGAGCTGCTTCTTTCTTCCCTTTGTTGCTACCCTTGCCAATCTCCAGCTTTTCATCAGAGGAAGAATTATCAAGCACAGTTACCTCTTCTGTGTTTAACTTAGGGTTTAGTAGCTTTTTCATGTTTAGTCTCAATTTGTTTTTGGATCTAGTTTTGGGTCTCCATCCTGGAGCAAACTCTCCTACCATATTTAAACTTTTTTCTTGATGCATGATAGAGGCAAATTCTTTAACCTTGATCTTCTTTTTCTTTGGTATTACTGTCTTATCCTCCTGACTGTAGAACTCCCTATGTGTGCCAACCCTAGCCTTAGCACTGATAGTCAACTCATCTCCTTCCAACAAATATGCTTCATCTTCAGACAAGATGGTAATTGGACTTCGTTGTTGGACCTTAGTATTTTCCTCATCTCCTAACACCTTTTCTGTAAAAACAATTTTTTCATCAATGAGTGCTTCATTTTGAACAGGCTAGGCTTCCTTGTGTATAAACAACAGATTTTTGTTCTTAATGTCAACTAGAGGGTGCTGAGATTCATTATCTGAAGTTTGAAGGTTCTTCCACTTCTTCTAACTTGACAGATTTTTCATCTTTAGCCCTCACCTTTTGTCTTAATTTTCTAATTAGGGTTTGTCCCTTATCAATCTGCTTTTTGGTAGGCTGTGCTTCCTGGTTATTTTGGAATCCAGACCAAAAGAGAAAGTAGTCCCAAGTCTTTCCTTCTTTCTGCAGAACACAGCTGATAATAAGCTTGATCAAACCATGGTGAAAGATGGACTGGGAAATGTGGTCATGATGTTCTTTGATCCTACTGGACATTTTATGCAAGCTCTTTAGCAGGAAGAAAGGGAGATTCATCCTTGTTTCACCACTAAGGTGTTGAAGAAACCTAAAATGATACTTGAAGACAAAAGCATAACTCCCTTCACATGTAATGTAGCTTTGTAGAACCTTGATAGGCTCTACCCATTCAGCTCTGAAATTATGGATGAGCACTCCCTTGCTCCATTCTGGAACAATGCTAGGCAATAGATACCTTTGAGCATTGAAGGTAAATGGCACCTTTTTGAACCATTTTTCTCCTTCATTCTTGACCCCTATTGCTTCAGCCACCAACTCAACAGTCAATTTGAACTTCAGAGTATCAAATGATACTATATCTTGGTTATAACATTGAGCAAATTTAGGAGAGACTTCGGTATTATATCCATTAATCTTTTTAAAGAAATTCAACCATCCAACATTCTCAAAGAGTTCATCACAACCTGGAAACTTGTCTATCCATTTCAATTCAGTGGGATCAGCCCTGTTGGTCTTCCCACTCTTCTTCATCTGCTTTCCCAAGGCTTGATGATGTTTCTGTGTGATTTTCAGAACCTGATAGTGACTTCACAGCCTTATTTTCCTCAAGATTTCATAGTTTTGGCAGTCAATTCTTCCTTGAACTCTCACTGGCTGATTGTCCTCGATTTTATATAGTCTGCTCTATTATCAATTTAGGGGAAGTTTGTGTCAAACTTAGATAATTTAGGTCAAGCAGAGCACCAAATGTCTTTAACAAGTTTGTTGCTGAACTTCACTAACATCACATGCTGCTTATTTAGACCTTTTGGACTGATATCTCACTACTGGGAGTTCGTTGAATACATGAATTTACGTTTTCCTTTAACAATTTAACATTATAAGGCTTAACAGAAAAAACCCTAATTTAACAAGCCATGACCAAGGTCACGCGGGATACCTCACTCCCAGTTTGCTGCAGGTGTTAAAAGTTGATTCTTGGACTAGCTGAATGTCGAATTGAAAGCTCCAAGTGTCTTTGAGTCATTAGTTCACCTCCAACCGTCACGCTGCAAAGCCCTAATTTCCTTCTTCAACCACCAATTCTAATTCTTTAGCAATGTGTCTTCATTCCAGCATCTCCACTAGCTTCGTAATGCTTAATTAAGAACTTCTTTCCCGTCAATCTTGCCTCAATCCATTGTCTGTCATGATTTGCCATGTCTTTACTTCTGACTGCCACGATCTCCCTCACGTCATAGCCAACACCTATTTACATGATTATCTTGATGAAACACGTATCAAACCTGCCTACACATGTGATTAGTCATCCCAGGAGAGAAATCATTGGAGAATTTGGCGTAAAAACTGACAAATTTTGCACCCGCGATTTTCTTGTAGTGCGCCAGTGTAAAATTTTAACCGTTGCGCTACAAGAAAGTTTAAAAATCAAATTTTGTGCTATTTGACCCCTAATTTAACTTTAAATTAGGTTTATATGATAAACCTTGATCTTAGCGCTTATTCATGAAACTATTAATCAACATATACCCTATAGAACCCTTCAGGACATATGAAAAACAAAAATAATGAAAAGCTAAAGGCAAAAAGTCAGAAGTTCACTCTAAATCAAAATTCCCTAGAAGTAAGCAAATGAGCAAGCTTCAAAACAAAAACAAAATATAAGACTAATGAAAACAAATTCATTACTTAACAACTTCAAAAGAAAAGGTACATCATGAATATCATCAAAATTGTCACGATGCTTTTGAGCAAACGTATCTTGGATCAATGCATTTATCCTGTCATCTTCAACTATGTTATTATTATCATCTTCTTTTGTATGAAAATTAACTTGATATTCAATATTCACTTATGGTTCATCATCTTGTACACCATCATTTCTACCACTACTTGGCACATTCTCCAATGGTATACACTAAGGGGGCCTCGTCTTTATAAGTACAAACAACCAAGTAAAATTAGTCTATATAAAAAATATTGGAACAATATAAAAGTTTACAAATTTGATCAATATAAAGACATATAATGAATATCTAACCCTAAGGGATGATAGTCATACCACCATTTAGTGTGCCCATGTTTCCTACAATGTTTTTTAGATTTTTTTATAAAAAATATTTTGTGAGAGAATCCCTTAAATCAAGTGCAAGGGAAACTAAATTTACTATCACCCCTTTCTCTCAATGTTTGATTTGAAAACAAGACTCTGACCACTTTCACTAGAAACTTAAGACATCAAATTCAATCAGTAAACATTGACATCAAATTTGATTCGGTTACAATTTATTTAACTGACAATGCACTCTGTAATTATGTGATTTATCTTACTTATCTAATATATTTTACTTATGAATTCAACTTGAATAATCAATTTATCATAAGAGAAATATGAAATGAAAATAAGAGAATAAGAGACAAAAAAATGTTAACGAATTTCACCCATCTTGGGTTACATGTCCGAGTCCACTTCCAAATAGTGATACCACTCTCATTAAGCTCAAAAATGTTGAAAGTACAAAATATAGGCTTATAATGGAAGTTTCAAAGTCACCCTTTTGTTTTGCAACTCAGACTTAAAAATAGAAACCGCCACTGGATTTTTCTCGAAATTATAATACTTTTAATTATAAACTATACTATAGTTGGCTTGGAAACACAAGATATGAATACACCCTTCATATTTATAACTCAAAATCATAAATATAATCCAATACAACATTCATCTAGAAATTATAAAACTTTTGAGTATAAACATGACCAACTTCTTCTCAAGAACTTGGTATCTCCCCTCAACATGAATTTCAATACCACTCCCTATTTCATATTGTACTTCCCCTACAAATTTGTGTACCCTGTCTTGATATGCCTGACAAGTTAAATAGGGAAGGATTTTCCTAAACCCCACCCGAATTTTGTAGCAATGAATTCAAATAAATTAATTATGAATGTCCATAATAAGTAATTCATGTGGCTTCATGGTTAGAGTGTTGGAATGTTGGTAAGGAGTTCGAAGGTTCAAACCCCACTTACACCACCTTTTCCGCCACATAAAAATATATTAAAAAATAAATATAATACAATTAGATCTATGCAATAAACAATGTGTGTGCCTTAATGGTAAGGAAACAACTTAACAAAGTGGAGGTTATGAGTCTGATTCCTTCAGAGAGCATTTTGGATTGATAAGGACCTTTTGGCCTAATCAAGGGTGCCATGTAATCACCCATACATATTCAACTTCCCATTCACCACGTGTCATCCAATCAGCCATTTCCACATTAGATCTTCCATGTCAATTGCTAACTATGTTGCCACATGGAAGCTTTGCATTGGCCCAAATAGACCAAAAACAGACTAAATATGAAAGAAACATGGAATCCCCTTATGATTCCTCATCATAAATTTGTCACCATGCTGATGTCACCTATTCCACGTGTCAAGTATTGACTAGTCCACATCACTTCATGATCATGGCACATGTCATTTATTGGTTGGTCCATGTTGTGTATGGTCATGCCACATCAACGTGACGTCATTGTATGGATTCCATGTGTCACCCTTTTAGTGGTTCCAAATTATATGTATGACCTATATGGATAGGCCATGTGGAAACTAGTGGGATTTCCATGCAGCACCCCCATTTTGCGTGTTTTCCAGAAACTTCATAACTCCATATCTTCCTCATATGACATTTGTTTGAGGTGATTCAAGAACTGTTAGAAACATATCAATGATACATATAAAATGGTGTTATTACCATAAAAATTTGACACTATTAATTTTTTATTGTTCATATATTCTCTTGGATCATTCCTCCCCATTGAGAAACTTTTGGACCTCCAAAAGTACAAATCAATCAGCAAGTAAGTGAGGGTAAAGCTCCCTCACTCTCCTAATATCCATACATTATGCTTTTCTTGGATGTACCCCTTTGAGAACAACTTGAAGATACTCCACATCTCCCCAACTTAAGGTTTTTTTTACTCTATTAAGGACAACATATTCCTATAGCTCATCTAAGTACTGAGGAACAAAATCATCAATAGTAGGAATTTGAACATATTAATTATAATACCTAATCATAGGAGGTTCATAAAGTTTCAAATCATTCACTACTGAATTCATATGCATATAAGATGGCATATCTAAATGGAAAGCATTAGTACCAATGTTCTCCAAAATTTTGAAGGGACCATACATGATTGGTTTAGAATTTTTACCTTCACTTTCCATTCTTTCCTTGCTAATGTATAACCAAAGCTGATCACCAATTTGAAGTTGATCATCTACCTAATTCTTGGCATGCGTCTCCTTGTACTTGGCTTGGGTATTCTCTAGTTGTTTCTATACTAACTGATGTACCTATTGGATATTTTGAATGAACTTCTTATCTTTTTTGACATCATATTGTCCATTTTCTTCATCTTCTTCCAAAAACGCAAATTCCATATATTACTTTGACAAATACCCCAAAAATAATTCAAAAGGATTTCTATGAGTAGAAGAATGCATGGCACGATTGTAGGCATGTTCTACATAATGAAACTACTCATCCCATAACTTAGATGTTTATTGCAATATCCTCTAAGAAAATGTACCATTGTTCTATTTACTACCACTATTTGTTCATTTGTATGTGGATGAAAAGTAGTGATTTTTTTAATTTTAGTATCCATCAACCCCCATAAACAAGACCAAAAATTCCTTGAAACTCAACACTTTTAATCATATACAATAGAAGTAGGGAGTCCAAAACGAACCCAAACATTATTAAATAGCATATGTGTAGTTTGTTTAGATATGACTTGCTTCTTACATGGAATTAGAATACATATCTTAATAAACCTATCAACCAAAACATACAAGTAATCATGACTTGACTTGGACATAGGAAAACATCCCACAAAATACATGGACACACTTTCCAAGGTTGGGAAGGTATTGAAAGAGGTGTATACAAACCCATTTCATGTTGTTAGTATTATATATGTCACATAACACACACCCTTTTACATACTTGAAAATTGTATTATTCATTCAAGGCCAATAAAAGTATCTTTGCAAATTTGCTACTATTTTTCCTACCCAAAATGACCAGAAACTTGTGATGTCTAGGCCTCCCTAATCACATTAATTCTTTCATATTTGGGTATACAATTTTTTTTTAATATGATACAATAGATTGTTGTGCACATGATAATTAACTTCTTCATTATGATTTCCATTGATGAGATCTTCATACACATCCTTAAAATCATCGTCCTTAGAATATTGTTCTACAAAAAATTAATGTGCTAAAGAAGTATGTCTTAATATTGTGGATGCATTGAGTATTGGTATTGATATCATGTATTAAACCTTTTTATGTATGCCCTTTTTACATTTTATTAGCAAATGCATTTTTTGTAATAAATCCATCCAAATAAAAGTCCTTGATTGTTGTATCTTTGCTTGTGATTGCAAATACCGTAATGTTTAATGATCTATGTGTATTATTGTTTCCTTTCCCATTAAGTAATGCTTCCATTTTTCATACTTTGTACAAAAGCATACAATTTATTATCATATGTTGGAGATTTAATTACTACTTTTGTAAATATTTTATAATTGTAGCACACATGCTTACCTTGTTGCATCAAGACTACTCCCATGCCATATCAACTTGCATCGGTCTGTATCTCAAATGGCTGATGCAAATTTGGAAAATCCAAAACTGGTGAGTATGGAAAATCCAAAACTGGTGATGTATTCAACTTCTCTTTCAACATCTCGAAGGATTTCTGGTGCTTACATCTCCACTAAAATACATGTTTCACACTTGTTAATGCATGCAAAGGAGCTACTGTATGTGAGAGATTAGCAATAAATTTCATCTAATATTGTGTTTCCCCTAGGAAGCTTCTTAATTCCATCATAGTACTTTGCTTGGCCCAATTTAAGATGACTTCCACCTTATAGGGATCTACCTTTCACTGACAATCCCCTACAACATAACCCCAAGTACATTAGATATGTGGTTCCAAACTCACATTTAGACAAGTTTACACATAACTTCTACCTTTTCAATACATCAAGAACTTTCTTAACATGCATTACATGATCCTTCCAAGTGCAACTCTAAACCAAAATGTCATCTAAGTATACAATGACAGAATAATTAATAAAGGGTTTCAAAACATCATTCATCACTCGCATAAAAGTCACAGAAGCATTGCATAAAATGAACAACATCATTGTTGTTAGAGAATTTATCCTATGACTAGGGTATGAGATCACGAACATACTAAGTTTACATATAGACTATAATAAGGTGTATTTGAACACAAATCAAACTTGTATATTATCAAAGAGTGGAACAAACTTCAATGGATAGAATATGCATACCTTATTTCAAAGGTTGATCATAGCTTTCACTTCTCCCAAAACAATCCTTTGATATTCTACTCCAATACCTACAAAAGGAAAACTACCCTTCTCAAAGCACTTTCAGATATTACAATATTAGAGATATGAACATATAACAAGATTGAAACTTAAAGGAAAAGTGTTAGGATTTATAATCCTCCCTTGACCAAACTGTCTATTAGATTATTTTAGCCTAACTTAGGAGTCTTTATTTAATTATTGGGTCCAATAGTACCATTGGGTTCACTTGGCCTAATGGGGCCACATGTACCAGTTACTAGAGTGTGGGGAAAATATATAGAGGCTAACTTCCACTGACTGCACTTGCATGCATCCGTTTAGGCATCTCCTAGGCCAATCCTTACATTTTAGGAGCCACTGGGAGTCCCAGAACCAACCTCCTTTAGTTAGTTGGAGTTGGAACTAGTTGAGATTTGTTATTATTTATTTACATTCAGTTAAATCAAAATCATTTTAGTTAGCACCAATTATGCATGGATACATGTGGATAAGGCACCTTTTCTCAACTACCACTTCAGTTAGACTAAGTTAACTGATTTGAACTGATTGCTTGACTAGATTTGACAATGGGAGTTAACTACTTGGAATCCAATATTGATTGAGACATATTTAGTTATATAGTCAGTCAAAGTTAGTCACATCCAGTTGGGAGATTCAAATTCATCCCTAATGATTCAAATTATTTTCCTATGTAATGCTATTGTAACACCTGATTATGTAAGGAAAATAATACTATAGTTCCCTGAGCAATACTTGTTTGTTTCTTATGAGATTTAATTTGTCCAGTTTGTATAATTCATTCCTATTCACTACATCAATAATTTGGAAATTTCTCTTGATGATATAAATGGAACATCATTTATAACATGCTTCATGAATGTCTACTCTCCATTGAACACCAGAAGCAGCTGGGTTTCGACAGAAGTCCTGCAAAGAGTTCCTTGTTTCCTCTGAATTTATTTAGAGTGGCAGTGCAGGCATGACGGACCTTGAGAAAGTGTTCATGTCGAGAGGGAAGGATTTATTCTAACATATTTCAAGTATTTTTGGTTTTGCAATGATATTTTGCAGGTTCAACTTCATATGGATTCGATATTATTAGTTCCTCTTCTTACTCCATGCACAAGATATTCAGAATGGAAGTTGAAGATGATTGCATCTCTAAAGAGATAAGGTATCTATGAGGTATATATTAGAATTGATAAAGAGTCTTATGAATATCAGAATGATTGGCTAAATTATGATGATAGAGCTTTTGGAACAATATGTATGGCCTTTTCTCCAAGCTTGCGCTACCTTATTGATTCTATAGAATATCCAAAGAATCTCTGGATAGAACTGGATAGAACCTTTGGGAAGCACAATGAGGATTATTATAGAATTTTGGAGAGAAAATTAAGAACCACAATAGTTCTTTATTGAAAATTCTCGGCCTCATCTCTCTCTGATGAAGTTGTTCAAGATGAAGAAGAAGCAAAATCTTCCACATAGTCAAGTCGAATTGAAGAAAGTCTCCTTGGAGTGACTCATTCTCCTGCTGCTGTGGAAGTTTATGAGATCTATGATATCTCATCTTCTCATATGGCTGATCTAGAATAATACATTCGAATCTATGTTATTGAAGAAAAAATATCCTTCCATTCTATGCAAAAATTCTCCAATGATTCTTCTATTCTAAATTTTGTGCATAGTTTACCGGTGATTGCTCCAAGAAAGGGAGAGGGATTTGGTTTGTATGTCTCTAATGATGTTGTTGGTGTGAATATAAGTAATTATTTGGATATTTTGGAAATAATATGATATTTTAGGAGTGATCCATTCACTCTCATTGATCTAGAGCTTCCAACAAATTCCTACATGATTGCATGCACCAATACTCATAATTTTGAAGAAGGATAAAATTGTGCATTTACCATATCGGTAGAGAAAAACCTTGGATATGACATGAAACTATTTGTATATGATATTATATTATTTGGATGTCAATATTTCAGTTTCATGAGCTTCCAGTGTTGTTTGTAGACGGTCTCATCAATTTTGGTGTGAAAAATCAAGTATCAAAAGTCTCTTTCAAAATTACTGCTAGGGATTTGATGTCAGTATTATTTTATGAGTTTGATGATATTATATTTTATGTATATATATATATATATATATATATATATAT
>LPNX010785840.1:642185-704401 GCA_001517045.1 Pseudotsuga menziesii
GCTTAGTTATTATTACGTCGAGAGGCGCTCTACAGCCCAGTATGGGGGAGATCTTGTAACGTGATGTAATGTTAGTAACATTTGTAACATGTCGGCAAAAAAAATAGTGATAGTGAATATTATGGGAGAGATATTGTAATGTGATGTAATGTTAGAAATGTTTGTAACATGTCGGAAAAAAAATATTAGTAATAGTGAATATTATGGGAGAGATCTTGTAATGTGATGTAACGTTTGTAACTTTTGTAACATGTCGGCAAAAAATAATTATGCCGAGAGGCACTTTACAGCCCAGTATGGGGGAGATCTTGTAACGTTAGATAACGTTGGAAGAGATCTTGTAACTTGTAACGTTACATAACTTTATGTAACCTTATGTCGGGTATAAATAATGGAAAATTAAAATTAATAAAACGACTATACAAACACCATTATTAAAAAAAAAACTATAAAAACACCATTAAAAAACGACTGTGCATTGTTGATAAACACCAAGAGATCCTTAACACTGTCTGCATTTTGTAATCCGTAACACCGAGAGAGATCCATAACATTGTCTGATTACATTCCAAAGATCCAGAGAGATCCATAACATTGTCTGCATTTATATATATAGTTTGGAAATCTGTGTCTGAGTGGTAATGCATGATGCCTGCGATCTAAAATTCTCTATATAATAATCATTGTTGAGTTGTGATCCGATCTTTTGATCTGTGGAATGTATCAGTATCAGACCCGAACTCTGTACGAGATCCCTTTTTTCTGAGTTGATTCATTGATGATCTTCCCACCTGGTATTTTATCTCAACTCTGCAATCAATCTCGTTCTTTCTGCATTGGTAGATACAGGTCGACATAGTTTGTAAAAATATGTATTATGGTATTATATTAATAATTATTATATTGTTATAACCTATGCATCCTTTCCAAAATTCAGCATTAGGGTATTTGTGACAGATCTAGAATAATACAAATCTTTTTTCAAAATCTACATTGGTCCATAGAATTTATTTATTAATATTTGTTACATATTTAAACCCTATGCATTATTAATATGAAATGTATACTTTTCTTTTGAAAAAATTGGCCTGGATTTGTAAAAAGTATTATTATTCTTGCTACATATCTAAAAAAAATTTATATATTTCATTTCCCCAAAATGTTTTAGATATGTATTTCATTTACCCAAAATCTTTGCAATAATGTGTGATTTAACAATTTTCCCAAATTATGTCTTTAACATAGGATCTAATTTTTGTAAGTAGTTCCTTTTTGTCCTTTAATTCTGCATTCGTTTCCAAACTGGTTTGTATAAATATTTGTTTAAAAAAACGGACAGATTTGATAACTATTTATTAGCGACCATCTTTGGGCACTGTCTATTCAGAAAATTATCTCCTGCAGCCGCCTCAGGGTTTCCTTACTTGGACTATTAAACACCTTCTCCTATATTATTAATATATATTGAAATATATAAAATGGAAGCGTTTGAAGAAATTTGTGAAAAAAGTTACTATGTACAAAGTTGGATTCAAATGCAGGTTTGTCTCAAAAGATCCCATTTGTAAATTTTTTAATCTATAAACAAGTATAAATGATGTTGATAAAAATAATTTATTAGATTTTGATTAAATAATATTTATTAAAATGGTATTAGAGTATCCAAATGGTAAAAGTGTTTATGTGAAAACAAGCATATAAATGATATTGATAAAAACAAATATTCATTATTATTAGATTTTGATTTTAAACAATATAGGATATAATGTATATTGATAAAAAAATGGTTTTTTATTATTAAAATTTGATTAAATAATATTTGTTAAAGTTGTATTAGAATTTGATTAATATATGTTAAAAATTGTAATTTTGTTTGTAATGTTAATATTTTTTAATATTTTTATTACAATCAGCCTAGATCCAAACCTTTTTGAGTGTAATACTTGAGAAGATGTTTGTACCTTGGGAGAATTGATCCCTCTCGGTGCTTGATAGAGCCTAAGATTTGGATCTAGGCTGGTTTAGTTACATTCAGCTAGATCACAATCATTTAAGTTAGCACCAATTATGCATGGCTGCATGTCGATATTCTCACCTACCACTTCAGTTAGACTAAGTTAACTGATTTGAATTGATTGCTTGATTGGATTTAACATTGGGAGTTAACTACTTGGACTTCGATATTTATTGAGACATATTTAGTAAGATATTCAGTTAGAGTTAGTCACATCCATTTGGGAGATTCGAATTCATCCCTAATGTTTCGAATTATTTTCTTATGTAACACTATTGTAACACCGAATTATGTAATGAAGATAATATTGTAATTCCGTGAGAAATACTTGTCTGTTTCTTGTGAGATTTGATTTGTTCAGTTTGTATAATTCATTCCTATTCACCGCATCAATAATTTGGACTCTTTTCTTGATGATCTAAATGACACAACAATTCTAACAAAAAGCACAATTATGATCATAACTCATTGATAAATGAACAATGCTCAACACAGATTTGGAAGGAAATAAATATCTTTATTCATAGAAGTTTGGAACAAATTACATTCACCTAATCCTAGTCTAATATTCTTGAAACCTGGTTCTAATTCCTATTGCTTCTCTTCTCAAAGGAAAATCCTCCAACATAACCTTATCCCTAGAATAGTTCTGAGACATTCTACATTCACCTAGACACTTGCTCCTAACACTTGGGGCTGATTTTACCTTGCATAGTTTGATTTTAAAGGCTGCAATATATTAGTTGTTTGGGTGTTCCTCACATGGTTTGAATTATCAAGAACATTTGCTCTCTCATCAGTTGATTTCAGTTGCTCTACATAGGTCTAGTTTTCATCCAACAACTGTCTATATTTCTGATTTAGTTGAGCATATTCTTCTTCTTCCAAATAGGAATATTCCTCCTGACATAATCATTCAGTTTGGATTCAGAGGTTCACATGCACAAATTCAAGATGCTGCTACACAGAAGAACCAGAATACTGCTTTGTTGCTACATAGTGTTGCAAATTGCAACAAAAATATTTTGCAAGTTTTTAACTTGTGTTTCCTGATTCCTACTTATCTTGTGGGGGGGGGGGGGGGGGTTTCCATGATGTTTTCCCCTATTTCATCATTTTATTAAGAAACATTTTTTATATTTTAGATTGTATATGGGTGAATTTTGGCCTTGTTATCAAGGCCCATAGTTTTCCAAGATAGGATTCAAGGGGGGTGTTAGGATTTGTAATCCTCCCTTGACCAAACTATCTATTAGATTATTTTAGCCTAAATTAGGAGTATTTATTTAATTATTGGGTTCGCTTGGCCTAATGGGGCTACATGTACAAATTACTAGAGTGTGGGGAACACCGATAGAGGCTAACTTCCACTGAATGCACTTGCATGCTGAAACAAATATTTATTTGTTCATATAGTAATATTTACCAAAAGATCTGGAATATTAAATAAGCCATAATAAATTATTAAATTGATGATAAATATGAATTTATTTGATTGAATTACAATGGTTGGACTTATATATGTCCATTCGTGACTTTTCAACCTATGGACATGACTCTTTGATAATTATTAATTATTAATTAATAATTATCTCATAATATTATTTTTAATATTTATATATTTTATGTTCGTTACATTGCCTTCCCCTTAATGGAATCTTTGTCCTCGAAGATGTATTTGACATTTATGTCTGATTTATCTTACCATCTCGGAATTCTTTCCATTTTGTATTTGCGACCCTTGAAGAGATGAGCCAATACGAATTACGGATTCCCCAAGAGAATTGTCGCATAGCATCTCCTGTGGTCCATCCTAGATCTATTTTTATCGGAGCTCTGAGATCTTTTTGTGGAACGATCTGTCTCGATTGTTGCTTAGTATGTCGATATTTTCGCATATCCACATAAGTCTTCTGTGAATATTCATTTTGACCCTGTCGTTGGTCAAAATGACGATTATAATTAGGATGTCTGTAAGGTATAGGTTTCGTTTGTTCTTCTTTCCTTTGGACTGTGACAAGGACTGTCTTCACTTCTTCGATTTGATTTTTGGATGTATTTTCCTGGATTGTGCTTCTTGGTTCTTTAGTAGATTGTTCATGAATTGGAATTCTTTCGATTCTTTCCTCTTGCGATTTTTTTTCAATTTCTAGCTCCTTGATTTGGTTATGTAGTTCCTGATTACTATTAATTAAACACTGGTTTTCTTCTTGCTTTTTTAGTAATTTTCCTTCGAGGTCTTCACCGGATTGTTCCCTCTTGCTGTTGTTTTTCAATTTTTTGATTTTTGTAATCAGGGTTTTGTTGTGATTTCTTAATCTGAAAATTTCTTCAGAATTGTTGGATATTATTTTATTACTCTTTGCGATCTCTAGCTTGTGTTCTTTTTTTGAGTCGCTATTTTGTTGTTGAAGAACTTTTATCTGTTGTCGATACTGGTCGACCACTGATTCTTGATCTGTTAATTTCTGTTGTATGTGCGTCAGTTCTTCATCCTCGTTGTTAATGATTTTGTTCAAGCGGATTTTTTCTACTTCGTAATCACTTATTTCTTTCTTTATATCTTGATTTGTTAGTTTTTGATTGAAATCACTTTCGTCTTTTAATTTCTTAATTTGGGCATACAATTTTTCTATATGATTGTTTTGGTCGGAAATTATTTGTTCCTTGCGCTCTTGTGTCATCTGACGTAATTTAATCAATATTTCCGATTTCGTATTTTTGTCTCGTAATTCTTCATTCTCTCTTCGATAATGCTTTAACTTGGCTTCTAATTTCTCTATTTGTGCTTGCAAACCGGATTCCATGATATCTGATTTCTTTCACACTAGATGATGATGGTCTTCGATTTTTCTTTTGATTTTGTTTTTCCTTTTGACTTCCCCACCTAAGTTTAATCTCACTTGCTTTTTAATATCAATTATTATGCACCTTTTTTATCTTTTATTTCCCTTAAGTTTTGTAAAATGTGAGTAGATTGGGTGGTTGGGAGGAGTGATTGTTATCTTCCCCACCCAGGTTCAAATCTCACTTCTTTATGCACTATATCCAATAAGGGTTTGTTTTATAAAACCATGAGCTTGTTTTATAAAACCACGAGCCTTTGTTTTCTTCTTTCCCTTTTTTTAGGGGATCTTCTTTACTTCTTCCTTTTTTCTTTTCTTTTTTCTTTTTATCTTTTTACGTTCTTCTCCTTCAGATTATTTTCTCTCTCTTTTTTTTATTTTTATTCTTCCTTCTTCTCTTTCTCTTTTCTTTTTTATTTTGTTTTTACTTTTCACCTTTTTTTTCTCCTCGTTCTTTTAGTTTTTTAGTTTTTACTTTTTTCTTCAGAGGAGTGCAGGCGGAGGGTGGGCTGCAAAATGGTGGACTTCTCAATATATATATTTTTTTCTTCAATCAGTATTCTTCAGAGATTTTTTTTTTATTTATTTTTTATTTTTTCAATAATAATTTTTATATATATTTTTTTTCAATTTGAAATCTGGAAATGGCTAGAAGCCAAGACTGGTCAAAGACCAAGTGTACAGAGAAACTCTGAAATTACTCAGATAAAAAATCTTGGCTAAAAGCCAGAATGAGCACAAGCCTGAGAAAGGGCTGGTTCTCATACCACTGAAACAATTATTTATTTGTTCATATAGTAATATTTACCAAAAGATCTGGAATATTAAATAAGCCATAATAAATTATTAAATTGATGATAGAATATGAATTTATTTGATTGAATTACAATGGTTGGACTTATATATGTCCATTCGTGACTTTTCAACCTATGGACATGACTCTTTGATAATTATTAATTATTAATTAATAATTATCTCATAATATTATTTTTAATATTTATATATTTTATGTTCGTTACACATGCATCAGTATAGGAGTCTCCTAGGATAGTCCCTACATTTTAGGAGCCATTGGGAGTCCTGACACAAACCTCCTTTAGTCAGTTTGAGTTGGAACTAGTTGAGCTTAGTTTTTCTTTAGTTACATTTAGTTAGATTGCAATCAGTTCAGTTAGCACCACTTATGCATGGTTTCATGTCGATAAGGCACATTTTCTCACCTACCACTTCAATTAGACTAAGTTAACTGATTTGAACTAATTTCTTGTCTATATTTGACATTGGGAGTTAACTAATTGGACTTCAATATTGATTGAGACATATTTAGTTAGATAGTCAGTCAAATTTAGTCACATCCAATTGGGAGATTTGAATTCATCCCTAATTATTTGAATTATTTTCCTATGTAACGCTATTGTAACACCAGATTATGTAATGAAGATAATACTGTAAGTCCCTGAGAAATACTTGTCTATTTCCTGTGATATTTGATTTGTTCAGTTTGTATAATTCATTCATATTCATTGCATCAATAATTTGGACTCTTTTCTTTATGATCTAAATGACACAACAATTCTAACAAAAAGCACAATCATGATCATAACTCATTGATAGTTAAACAATGCACAACACATATTTGGAAGGAAATAGATCTCTTTATTCATATAAGTTTGGAACAAATTATGTTCATCTAATCCTAGTCTAATATTCTTGAAACCTAGTTCTAAGCCCTATTTCTTCTCTTCTCAAAGGAAAATCCTCCAACATAACCCTATCTCTAGAATAGTCCCCCTTTCCTCTACTCCATGTCCTATTTTTATTGTCAATTGGGAGGAGGAGTTATGAGGTTAGGGTAGTTAAGGAAGGTAGGTTTTTTTTCGTATCGACCCCAACCACCTCATAATTAATCAGGTTTTTATTTTTTAAGGAGTTTTCAAAGAATAAACAAGTGAAACAAAAATAACCTTTGCACGACACACGAGTTTCCTTAAGGAAACTTGCATATGCAACTTTTAAGGTAAATACATGGGTTAACTATGGATAAATCACACATAACACACGTGTTGTCAATGTGAAAGTAGCTTATATTCTAAAAAATCATAACGAAAAGGTGTTGTCACTAGAGGAAACATCATATGATTTAGACCAAAACCTCTTATAGCCATAAGGCTCTTCATTCCAAATTGTCCTTTTTTATGATGACATATTGAGTATCATCACTCATATGAAGAAGAGTCATTTTGAGGTATAATAGATGCCCCCTAATGTGTGTGGTTAGAGGGGAAGGATGGAAAAAATACATTACAATTAGGAAGAAAAGTAACTCAGAGGACCCATAATCTAGGATACAAAGAAGTACCTCAAATAGACATATAGAGGTCATTTTACAATATCATCATTGAGGATGGCATGTTCAATAATATGGAACACTATATCCTTTAGAAGATACATATACATCATTTGATATAGGCTACAAATCCACGAATGATTTACAAAGTGGATCACAACCACATGAATATAAATCTTCAAAGCTGGAATTGTGTCACAAAGTTTGGCATGATATTGCGTAACTTAGGTCTTACAAGAAAAAAAACCAAAGTATTCATCCAAATAAATATAAAAGAGTATGAATCCTAACCATGTGAATAAGTAGTTGACGTATAACATGGAGGATATCGTCAGAATATCGGTTAAGGAAGTGTACCAATAACCAACGCAAGGGAAACCACCAAGATGGAAAGTGGATCTCGAGGTACTATCCAAAACTATAGGTCTCCAATCTCGAAGTAACATTAGCTGGTACTGATCGAAATCCATTTGTTAAAAGGAATAAATTAATGGATCCCTCAACATGTCAAATGAGTAAATTTATAGAATGGATGAGGCATGATGGCGTAGATCAATCTCAGAGAGGATCAGAAAAGGATCAAGGTAAATAGTAGACTTACTAAGCTTAAGGATCCTTGAATAATGAACACGATACAAAAGTGACTCGAGGAATATTTACACTCAAGAGAAACAACTAGAAATATCTCCAATGTAGGATACACTAGAAAATTGATCACATACTTAAAACAAGTGATCAAATGGAGGAGTAGTGACTCGGAGTACAAGTTGAAACTAGAAATCCAAAACTAGGACCTGACTGTTGAAAGACCCAGAATGGTGCTTTTTTCAAAGAGATAAGTGAAATTACTTCCAAAGGACTTACAACTTATAGAGAGTTTTTCCTTCCTTTATTTCTTGTAAAAGTTTAACGAGTCCAAGAAAGAAAACTTGAGACCTTCTTCATTGTTGAGAAAGCTTGAATAATAGATAGAATAATGCTTGATAAATTATTGATCCATGGATTTTGCAAGCCCATATTAGTGAGTGCTCAATGGAGTTTTCATACTTTGAGATTCTGAAAACTACAAAGGTAACTCTAGGGGGGGAGTTTTTGTAAAGTTAGTCTCCTAAGTCCTAAAAACTATAAAACAATCCAAAGGAGACTCTCTTAGTTCAAGAGAACTAAGGTATTTATTTTTTGTACTTAGTTGGTAAGGTCCAAAAAAGGGGTAAACTATCACCAAACCAACGCTCCTTCGAGATCAAGCATAAATACTTAGTTTAACGAGTGCGAAGGAAAGAAATATCACTTGTGTTGTTCCATTATTTGTGATTATGGGTCAACCAACAGTAAACTCAATTCTTTTGTATTGAATTTTTAACGAGCATGGAAATGACATAAAGAACACGAAAAATATTTTTCATGGTTTAAAGCAAAGCATGAAAAATAAAATGTAAGCTCAAATTGGTTCCTTTTTCATAAATTTAGTCTCCCATGTCCGAAAAAGAGATAAACTTATATCTAGGTATACTCTTCTAGCCACAATGAACTAGAGAATTCATTTTTCGTAAGTAATCCCCATGGTATGGAAAAAGTTTAAAATTATACCAACTAGGATAATATTTCAATTCATTTAACAAGTTTGAAAGAACAAGTAAACTCAACAATATAGTCATATTTAAGGAGTCAAACCAGAGCTAAAAGGTAGTAACTCCATATGATGAGATCCCGATAAAGAAGGTGGTCAACAAAAATAAAGAGTACAAGGCTCATCTTTTCACATGTAATGGAAACTAAAGGAGGTTGTCGAGACCTAGAAACGTGCAACATGGGAACCATAATGATAGTTAAGGTTCTAAATAGGGAGAGCCATGTTAGGTAGGATCTAGTCCATGGAAGAACAAGACGATTGAAGTTACTATGAGGTTACAAATCGCATTCCATGGAGACAAGTGGATCCTATGGCTAAAAATGGTATAAAGTATAGATGCAATATGTAGTATGATGATATCATATCCTATATGTCATGAAATAATATGTGAATTTCCATACAAAAGTGTGAAAATAACCTGGAAAAATCTTTTAGTCATCCAAATCTAGGCAAAAAAATGAGACAACATTAGCTATAGGATTCAAAATCGAAAAGAAACTATATAAAGTGGGTAAAAATTTGAAATATTTTACCATAAAGAGTAAATTTTGTTAAAAACTAAGTTACTTGCATTTTTACCTTGGAGTGAAGAAAAGAAGACCTAGATCTTCAATTACTCGATGTGATCGATATGGTGGTCTATTTTTAGAATCACAAGCCGTAGGTAGAACTTCTCTCTCTCTCCTCTTCATTTTCATACCATTCATTTAATGTTTTATATACAATCGTTTGTGTTTCGATTGGTTATAAAAAATTAAAAGCAATATACGCAGGTGGTATCTTATGAACTCTTGTATTTGTGAAAAATACATGACTTTATAGGATACTACTCGCGTATGGTATGCTTTTTTTTAAACATTGCACACACATATGCTGCGAGGTGTGCATAAAAAATAGTTATTGACCCAAAATACTTGGAAATTTGTAGATATGGTGATTGAGTGGCGAGAAAGAGAGCATGAGGATTTGGACTGAGAATCCATGCGTGACCCATTGACCTTAAATGCTCTTCGTTGATGTGTGTTGCTCAATTTTTTCTACATGACCAACATGTATGCTCAACGAAGATTATTGGAAACATTGGTGAGATACTGGGATCTTAACCAATGTGTGTTTGATATCCAGGGTGAGGTATTGGAAATCACTGTATAATATATATATTTAACACTATGTTTGTCACATTGTGAGGTCCATGAATTTGGGTGGTTCCAGCCATGGTGGTGGTCCATTCAATGTACAAGAATACGTGAACATTTCTTGCATTCCTGGAGAAAAAAAATGGGAACTCAAGTTCCTATTGTGAAGATTACAAGTTTTCCACTAAAGGTCATTGTAACCATTATTACACAAGTTACTAGTGTATCGTCATTGCATTTTTCCACTCACAACCACATGCACCTAGATGTGGAATGACTACGGAATTTGGTTTTTGATTGGTGTTCAGGCCTTGTCATTAACATGAAAAAGAAGCTCAATGATTGTAAACTAGGAAAAAAGAAAAGCTTTGGATATCCTAGTATCTTGATTGCCTTCTTCTTTGAGTGTGTTCCAGGTTTAAGCTCCAGAGTTACTCTCTCGCATCCTCATCCATGCAATCTTAGTCTTACTAGATCGTGTGATGTCCTAGTGAGACATGGTGGTGGAGATATTAGACATGGTTATGATGATGAATTTCACTCATGGTGGAAAGTGCCAACTATTGAGCAATTTACTTATGCATATGGGATGGTTTCTGCTCTTCAGTATCGCGAAAGACGCCATGGCCAGCCAATGTGGCTCGAGGATGAGCCACAAAACTATGTTGGGGGCCTGTTGGAAGGGGTTTTGGGGTAAGTGAGTTGCATAGCACTGCAGAGGCTGCACAAGCTCACGTGACACTACGCAAGGCCAAGGTAGCACGATGGGCGGAAATAACCATTTTTGAATAATTTATACATCTTTTTATATCGATTGACCACATTTTGTGAATATAGCTCATTAGTGGTTAAATCACTTAGGAGTTAGTTAGAAGTGGACCTTGAATGTAAAGGCACAAGCCTATATATAGAATTAGAATTGCAAATGTGAGGGGGGACATAGACTGAGACTAGAGCGAGAAGTGATAGCAAAGAGCAATTGAGATAATCTTTTGGTTTCTGTATGTGACCTTGTGGATCGATCTTTCTCTTGTGGTGGCGAAAGATATTTGTATTTTTGGATCTGCTGTGCAGAAAGTAATATGACACGATGGATGTTGGATTGAAAAACTGTTGTCTTTTATATTTTTCTATCTTTATGCACTGCGACAACAATGTACGATGGTTCTATTTTATGAACGGGGAATGAAATACTGCTGCAATGAATGAATGAATTATGCATATAATCCTGTTGCGATGAATGAATAATGCAATAGGTTAGACTCTCCCATGGGGGGGCAGAGCAAGTGGTAAAGTGGAATTGTTGAAATTGGTTGTAATTGGAAGGTTTCGTGTTCAAATCCCCCCCAAATTTACCCGTGCGCCATGGTTCAGGCCCTGTGGATGCACCTAGGGGTATAGTGGTACCAGGATTGGATCTCTGGACCTTGTGTCATGTGAGTACTAGCCCGTCCCCAGTTTTCAATTCCCCTAGTTACAAAAAAAAGGAGTTAGAATATATAGTTGTAATGGTAGATCTACGATGAATGCTGTGATATCTGATAAAAGGCTCTGCTAGACCTGATAGTTATGCTAATCAATCGTTGATGCCCCAATCCTCATCCTTACTACTGAAAAATTGGTTCTGATAGCTCTCCCTCAAACATCTCAAGTGAGACTTCATCCGCTCTACAGGTGTTGCTGGGTAGGGTAAAACCTGTCTGGGTTGGTGCTCAGGGAGATCACGCTGGTTGAGCATCGACAGAACAGGGACCCCTGTCAACGAGGCTTTGTTGGTGGTTTTAAGCCAAAAAATGGTTCCATTGCCGTGACCTGTTTGCGGCTAAAGAGGAGGATATGTTGTGGCATCCGATGAAACCAGAGATCCAAGATTGGTTCGACCTAAGACTGCGAGAGTTCATTAAAGCTGAGAACCAGAACCCGAAGTTGACGGAAAATGCATGGTGGAAAGGTACATTCACGATGGTCCTCATGAATGGTTTTTCTATGAGTTTCTTGTCATACTCTATGAGTGGCTGGCGCTATTTACCTACAAGAAGCACAAATTCCATGGAGGAGAGTCGACGTCCTAGACCCCCGAGCTATTTCAGGAACTCCAAGAAACTGAAAATAGAGTGTCAAGGGTTGTCGAAGTTTGGTTGGATATTATTCTAGAAGGATACATCATTGAGTTCATAGTTGATACCAAAAATTCATACAACGAGAGTTCTACAATGGACCATGCGACATGTTTTTACTATCTCTGCAACTGTCAATCAAGATGCTTGTTTGTGAAAAGGGCATACTAAAGATGTACCTTGAGTATTAAAAGTGTGATGTTCAGAGGCTATGAACACCGCGATAGAGGAGGGAGATGAATGGAAAGATAAGGGGTAGATGGGTGTGAGTTTCAATGAGACTGTGAGGGAAACTGAGGAAGAGAGTGGTTGTACAAGGGGAGGAGAAAGGTTTTGAGTAGGGAAGAGGAAGAGGATATAGTAAGGTCCTACTGTGATTGGAATGCAAGACTGTGAAGGACAAGCACACGGGACAAAGAAGCCCTATAGCAACGAAGAGGAAGAGCAAACCCAAGCTACACCTAGGGTAGAATAAAGGTCAAACCCCGGTAGAAACTTGTCCACACCTTCGCACACTACTCCACCATCAGGAAAGTATGTGCATTCCATGTTGATGTGTCTGATGTGTCAAGAAACATCTAGTAGTAAAACAACATCTGTAGGAAGAAATCTAGAATGGTGGGAGATGATATGAAGCTACCTATGTTCCATGGAAATAGTACTGATGAACCAGAATAGTATTGGTTACTATGTGAGGCAGTTTGGACTTCCAGACAGACTATCGACGAGGATGTAAAGAAAGGTCAGTTAGTGACCACCCTTCGGGTTCGTGTGCTTGATTAGTACATGAGATTCATACAGGTACTGTAGGGGACCACGATGAAGACTTTGGATTAAATTCAGAAGGGACTACTTGAAGAATTCAAGAAACCCAAATAAAAATCACAGTACATAACAGAACTAAAGGAAATCAAACAATTCCTTAATGAGACAGTTTGGGACTTTGAATAGAGGTTTAAGACACTGATGGAATGGGTGATCTTTGATATGAGTGACGTCCAACACAAGGAATGGCTCATTGCAGCACTGGTCCTTGATATCCAACATCTGTTTATGCAGCAAAATATTGCGATACAGAGTGAGGCTCTGGAAATTGTAATGAAGCTGGAGGATTCACCTGTCAGAGAAAATAGTGTCGGCATGAATCAAATCCAGACACAGCTGGAAAACCTGACACTTCAATTGTAGGATATCAAGAAGGCGAAAGATGAACATGATGACTTATGGTGCACTCGGTGTCATGTGGATGGACACACGAAAGATACCTATCCTTCTTTTTGGAATTATCTACTCTCAGGAGCTCTAAACCCATTGAGATGCAACACTATGATGTGGTGTCGCATATGTCAAGTATAAGGGCATCGACATGAATAATGTACCTACATCCAGAAAATGGTTTCAATACCAGAAATCTTATATTGCACCTTCTATCACTCAGTTGGGCATGAGGATAAGGATTTTTGAGCTTACTATATGCTTCAAGAGTGGACATATGATTCGTACTTCGTGAAAGGTGAAGATCCTCACATGGTGCCACAACCACAGGTGATACAACCATTACCTCAAGTCTAGTATACGCCACCACCACCAATGCATTTTATTCCCTCGCAACCACAGATGTAGGTTGCACCATATCCATAGTTTGCACCGTGATCGTAGTACACTCAGTCCCCAATGGATTTGCCACAGCCGTAGTATGTCCAAGCAGCACACTACGTTCAGCAGCAGCTGAATCCTCCATAGTAACAAGTGGCACAACCCCATTATCAGAAACAAGTATCCCAACCATAATATTAGCAGCAAGGAGAATTCTGCGGAGGATTTGGATTCAGGGGAAGAGGAGGATGAGGTCGTGCATCTATCCAGTCTTACAAATGTGGGACATTTGGCCACTATCAATGAGAGTGTCCCCACTTACAATGTGAATACTGCATGGTGAATGATCATATTATAGAAAATTTCCCTCAGTTAATTGCGAGGTGCAAGCCAACAATGTTCCTTTATTGCAGAACTAGACCCAGTTCCAGGACCAAAATCAGATATAGAACCAGCAGCAACTCTAGAATCAAGGTCAACCCCAAATTCCAGTCTAGAATCAAACTATCAATTAGCCTATGAATCTGCCCAAGAACTAGAATCCACCTCTGAATCAGCCTCCACCATAGAATCAGAATCAAGGATCGACGATTGCGACCATTTTAGTAGAACCACAAACAAAGGATGTTGATGTTGGGATCATTACTCAAGGAGGTGCAAGGACTAGATAGGATGGACCATGACCAAAAATGAAACTAGCTAGTAAGAATAAATCACGGTTTGATATCACAGCCGAGAGAGATACCTTCTTTGAAGCTCGCGAGGAACTTGGAAGAAATCCTGGTAAGACACTTATTTTTGGCATGCCTACTGCTTTTGATTATTCATTAGAAGCTCAACTATGGCGACAGTATGGTACCTTGAAATATATCTTTGAGATTTTTTTATCCTTGGCAAGAGATCCCAATGCTTTGGTTGAGATCAAGAATTTGTTGCGCCGTCCGGATAGAGAGTTGTAGGACTCTGCAGTGAATTTTTTACAGAAGAAAAAGACGGGCAAGGAGATGAGAATGAACATCCAGATTGGGGACTATGAGATCAATTCAGTCATTCTGGATCTTGGTTCAGATGTGAATATCTTGAAAAAACAAATGTGGCATAATATGGGTGAGCCAAAGTTTGGCTGGTCCATAGTGCAGCTGAGATTAGCTAATCAGGCCAAAGTTCAACCAATCGGTCGGGTGTCGAATCTGGTTGTAGATGTCGAAGGTATGAGGACCTGTGCTGATTTCAATGTCATCAAAGTTTTTGATGTAGGGGAATCCTATCCTACACTTCTAGGAATTGGATGGGCCAATGACAACATGGTTGTGATAAACTTTAAGAAGTGGTTGATGACGTTTGAGAACCAGGATATCCGAGTCATTGCCCCTATGGATCCTAATGAAGGGAGATGATATATTGAACCTGTCAAGGATGAAGTTGTTAGAGGATGGGATCACATTTACAATATTTCTAAAGACTATATCCACCCTACTATTGACAAAGAACTAAAGTGGCGCAGCGCGAGCTTTGCGTCCTCAGATTCTGATGATGCACTGGAAAATTGGAAAAACCAGATGCACGAAGTTTCACTCAGAAAATGTGGGCTGATTATGCAGTCGCTATGCCATGTCGTGACTGAGATCATTGAGTTATCGATATATGAAGGACTAATAGAACTATCTAGGTTCCTCAATCAGTTTTAAGTGAAGGTATCTGATCCTCAACACTTGGTACCATTAGGGAAAGAATTGAAGGCCACCCTAGCACATTGGTGGGAAGTTCATAAGGATACCATTCATGAATGGGAACAGTGTCGACGGTTGATGACTATGCACTTTGGAGATATGGAGGTATATCAAACTAGGAGATATGATGGACATAATAACCCCTATATTTATCTGAAGGAATGCCAGATGCTGTGGATATCATGACCCAAGTATGAGTGGGCCCATGCCTTTATTCACACATTAGATGAAATGCCAAGGTCTTGGTATGTATCAGCAGAAGTGCGCAGAGAAATAGCTAATTTGGAGGAGCTAAATGTTTGATTTTCAAATACCTTTGGATTTGTAGACACTAATGCAGATGTTAATAATGCAATACAGATCATTCGGGATGTAGTTTTGAAAGTTGTCCTAGTCGCATATCCTGTGGACCCACATGCGCATTGCCACATGCAATCGATGATGAAATGTTACAACCTCTTTGGTGAATCAAAGGATGATGATGAGCTATACAACATTAATATTCCAGAGACTGATGGAAGTCAGGATGTTGCAACACCATATGTGCTGACAGATCCCATGATTCAACCGCTAAAGATTAAGAAAGTTGAGATTGGGACGAAGGAGAATCCAAAGTTTTCCAATATTGGGGACTACTGGGATGAGGAAACCATGGCGAAGATCACACATATCTCGCATGAGTTTCAATCCTGTTTTCGAAAAAATTCTCAGAAATGAAGGGGATCTTGGGTGACCTAGGGGAAATGAAAGTCCTATTAAAACCAGATGCAAAGCCAGTATGATGGAGGCCATATCGCTTGAATCCGTGATATAAAGAATGGGTCAAGGTTGAATTGGATAGGATGCTTAATGTATATATTATTGAGCCTATTGAAGAATCATAATGGATAAGCCCGATCATAGTCCAATACAAGAAAACTGGTGAAATACAGATTTGTGTTGATATAAGAAAGTTGAATGACACTTGCATGCATGATCCCTTTCCAACACCATTCACGGATGAGGTTCTTGAGGGAGTAGGTGGTCAAGAAATGTATTCTTTCATAGATGGATTTTTTGGGTATCACCAGATCTAAATTACAAAGGAGGATCACCATAAAACCACATTTGTCACCGAACGGGGTTGTTTTCAGTACAAAGTAATGCCCTTTGGATTGAAGAATGTACCTGCGGTATTATCTCGGGTTGTTGTTGCTACATTTAAATATTTTATTCAGAAATTTCTGCAAGTATATATGGATGATTGGACTATCTACATACTGATTAAGGATCATTTGGAAAATGTGTGCTTGATGCTGGAAAGGTGTCGACAACATCATATCGCATTGAATTCAAAGAAGTGCATCTTTTGTGCACCATTCAGGATACTGTTGGGGTATATCATTTGTAAGCAAGGGATTTTGGTTGATCCAATGAATATTGAGCTCATTTTGAGCTTGCCACCACCTACAAATATGAAGATGTTGCGTGCGACACTGGGACACATGGGGTACTATCGCAAGTTTATCTGTGGTAATGCTGCGATTACTACCCCCATGGAGAAAATATTAAAGAAGGATGTTGTGTTCATATGGAGCCATGAGTGTCAAAGTAGCTTCAACACATTGAAGGACAAGATAGCTTAAACACCCATACTTGTGTTCCCTGATTGGAACAAGGAGTTCCATGTCCACGTCGATGCCTCATCCATTGCGCTGGGAGTTGTACTTGCACAACTAGGGGAAGGAGATTTGGATCATCTGATTGCCTTTGCTAGTAGGAATTTATCCTTTGCTGAGAAGAATTATACGACAACAGAAAGAGAAGGGTTGGTGATGGTCTATGCACTACAGAAGTTCAGGCACTATCTTTTGGGTGGTCATTTCAAAATGTTCACTGATCATTCAGCTTTGAAATATCTAGTTAATAAGCTTTTGTTGGGGGGAAGATATGTCGCTGGATACTTCTCTTTCAAGTGTTCGATTTTGAAATCATCATGAAGCCAGGGTGTTTGAATGCTGGTATTGATCATCTATCCTACATTGAAACATGAGAATATCCCACTAATATTGACGATGGATTGTCAGATGCACAACTATTCCAAGTCGATATCGTAGAATACCATTATGCATCGATAATTCATTTCTTGGTAACTGGAGTTGTGTCGGAAGATATGACGACCAGTCAAAAGAAGCAGTTGGTAGTGAAGGCTTCGGATTTCCAGCTGATCGCTGGGCACTTATACAAACTTGGACCTAATGAAATCATGTGAGGGTGTGTTCTAACTCATGAACAAGGGCATATTCTGGCAGAAGCACATGCAGGTGTTGCCAGTGGACATTATGGAGGACGGGCCAATGCATGTAAGGTACTGTGTGCTGGGATATGGTGGCCTACTTTGCATAATGATACCATAGACTATGCATAGAGTTGTAATGTCTGTCAACGTGTCGAGAAACCATCATGGTGAGATGAGATGTCGCTTATACCATAGGTAACTTTGAAACCTTTTGATAAATGGGATGTCGACTTTGTGGGTCCCATCAACCCACCGGGGAAGTGCATTGGTGCACAATACATTATTACAACAACTGACTATCTGACAAGGTGGGAAGAGGCTGCACCAATTGTAGATTGCAGCTCTATGACTGCAATAAATTTCATATTTGAAAACATTGTGACACTGTTTGGATGCCCTAGGATATTGATGAGCGACTAGGGCAGTCACTTTATCAACCACACAGTAAAATAATTAACGAACGAGTTATAGGCGAATCATAAAAAGAGTACCCCATATCATCCACATGTAAATAGAACTGTAAAAACCTTCAACAAGATCTTGGAAACCGTGCTGACAAAGGTCTGTAATGCTAATCGGGATGACTAGGATCTAAAGATCCCTGCAGTGCTGAGGGCATACCACACCAGTTGCAAAGGTTGACGAGGCATACGCCATTCAAATTGGTATATGGGTAAGAGGCAGTTATGCCTATGGAATACATTGTTCCTAGTCTGTGCATTGCTGCAGTAACTGGCATGAAAGATGAAGAAGCACTTGAGGAGCGTGCAACATAGCTAGTCCAACTGGAAGAGGACCGTTTCATCGCAGGCTTCCATCAGCACATCAAGAAGGATCGACAGAAGGCATGGCATGATTGCCACATTGAAAACAAACAATTTTCCCAAGAATTTTTGGTGTTGTTGTATGACAGCAAGGTCATAAAGCATCCAGGTAAGTTAAAAATGTACTGGTTAGGCTTGTATCTTGTTCATTCAATCACTTCTGGGGTTGCAGTTCAATTGCAGTAGTTAGATGGAGCGGTGATGCCAAATCTTGTGAATGGTGGCCACTTGAAGCCCTATCGGACAGGGGTAGAAGGGCACACTTCCTAAAGCACTACGCCATGAAAAAAAGAGAGAGTTAGGATATATAGAGAAGAGAAGCACGCGCCAAGATGAAGTGACTGGGAAAGTGTAGGAGCTGGTAGCACATTTAGATAGGGAGACCACGATAGTCATAGTGCTGTGAGTTGGTCAAATCAGAAATAAATATAGACAATTAAGAGAAGTTAGTTGGTGGTGCTAGTTGAAGTGACACATGTTTATGACCGATTCGACCGTTAGCATGACAAGATTGCGTGAAAGGAGGTTTCCATGGGTGGAAAGAGTGGCTTGCATTGTACAATAGACTCTATGATGGTGACCAAACATCACATCAGTACTGAATCACGGGTGTCAAAGAGGAAAATGACGCCATGAATGATGGCACAGTTAATGATAACAGATCCAAGAGTAATGAGCACACACTTGAATGATTCAGTCACAATGATGCACCCGAGTGAGTCATGATGGAATCTAAGCCAGAGTTGGAATTATAAGATAAGGGATGATAGTTGAATGAACCTCATTCGGTAGTGCTACATTAAGAAAGGGTTATCAAGGAGTTGAGTTGGGTAGTTGAAGGAAGCTCCGCTACGTAAGGCAGTGGCTGTCAAAGGGGAAATGTAGGATTCCCTTGATACGGGGCAACCTATGAGTGAGAATCCTATCTAAGTAGCGATTGAGGAACAATTTGTGAGTATGTGGGTTATTTTGGCCAAGATAGAAGTCTTTGGCGAAGTCATCCTTGGCTATATTTCGACCAGTCGGTCTGAGGTGCCACCAATGACACCCATGAGGAATCCAGGTAGGATCAGAGTTCCTGCCCCACTTGACTAAGTCTACAAGAACAAGGAACCGAGTCCACTTCAAATAGTGTGGGATGAGCTTGAAAGGACCAAGTGGACACAAGCAAGCTAAGCTTGAAGGCATGAATGGACCAAGTGGGCAGAGGTAGGGATATTGAATTCATTGCTAGACACTTTGTGAAGGGAGACAATAAATCGAGAATGACATCGAGGACGAAGCACCATGGAATTGCAAGATATACAAGTTCAAAAGTTTTCTATAGTTGTAGTTGACATTGAAGGAAGCAGTTATGACCAACTATGGGTCGACACATATGGCAACAATTGCACACCCATGCATATGGGATGGTTTCGTCTCTTTAGGATTGCAGAAGACACTATAGCCAGCCGACATGGTTCGAGGATGAGCCAAAAAACTGTGTTGGGGGCCTGTTGGTAGGGATTTTGAGGTAAGTGAGTTGTGCAGCACCACAAAGGCTGCGCAAGCTCATGTGACACCACGCAAGGCCAAGATAGCAGGATGGGAAGAAAATAACTATTTTTGAATATTTTATGCATCTTTTTGTATCGGTTGACCACATTTTGTGAATACAGGTCATTAGTGGTTAAATCAGTTAGGGGTTAGTTAGAAGTGGACCTTGAATGTAAAGGCACAAGCCTACATAGAGAATTAGAATTGAAAATGTGAGGGGGGATATAGACTGAGACTAGAGTGAGAAGTGATAGCAGAGAGAAATTGAGAGAATCTTTTGGTTTCTGTATGTGACCTTGTGGATCAATATTTCTCTCGTAGTGGAGAAAGATAGCTATTGTTTTGGATCTATTGCGCAGAAAGTAATATGACACAATGGATGTTGGACTGATCTACTGATGTCTTTTATCTCTTTTTGTCTTTATGCATTGCGATGGAAATGTATGATTGTTTTTTTTTATGAATGAGGAATGAAATACTGTTGCGATGAATGAATGAATGATGCATATAATCCTGATGCGATGAATGAATAATGCAATCTGTTAGAATTTGTAGTTGTAATGGTAGATCTGTGATGAATGCTATGATATCTGATAAAAGGATCTACTAGACCTGATAGTTATGTGGATCAATAATTGATGCTCTGATCCTCCTCCTTACTACCAAAAACTTGGTTTCGTCAACTCTCCATCGAACATCTCATGTGAGACTTCATCTTCTCTACGGGTGTTGTCGGGTAGGGTAAAACCTGTATGGGATCGTGCTCAGGGAGATCACGTTGGTTGGGCATCAATAGGATGGGGTACCCTGTCAATGAGGATTTTTTGGTGGGTTTATGCCAACATTAAATCTCACAGAATATTTTCTACAAACTTCTAGGATCCTCAATTCTATTTTCAGACCTTCTGAGGCAAGTGTTTAAGAAAAGTTGAATTGGCTTCTACCCAAGTAAGCCGGCTTTGAAATTTCTTACCAACTTCTAGTAGTTATTTCCTGATATTAAGTGATTCATCTACTATTGCTTTCAATATTATCTCTTCCCTCTTGACCTTATATATCTCCTCCTCAAGTCTTTCTTGGACTTGATGGATCTTTCTTTGGATCATGCAGGCTTGGTCAGAGAAAGAGGTAATGTCAGGCTGCCATTCATTGGCTATATTAAGTTGAGTCTCCAGCTCTCTATTCTTAGCCTATAGTTCCTCTACTGGGGTTCTTAGTTCCCTCGCATGTCTGTTTGCTGCAGATTTCTATAATTCTAATTCTAAAAAACTTTCCTCAAAATATTTTTTCTCTCCTTCCAAAATGGTAACCTGCACTTATAGTGCATCCTTTTCCAATACTAAAGTTTGATACTCCCTTTGGAGCCTTTATTTTTCTGAGAGGATCACATCATGTTTCCTTTTTAGTTCTCGGGCTTCTCCTCTTTCCTTGACTAAAGTGTCTTTCATTTTAACATCCTTTCTTTATAATTCTCTACATCTTCCACCAACTTGTCAACATTATTAGCGTTGTCTTGCGTAGCTACTATATTCACAAATGCTAATAATTCAGGATCTTTATTAGTGCCTTCCATGACAGTTCTCTCAGTCACTGTGACCAAATCAGGTTGGGTGTATATTTTTAATATTTTCTCTGATCTTTTAACAACTCTTTTCCTTGTCTTATAGAAAAAAAGGTATCTAAGCATGCCATTGTATGCTGCTTAGATAATGTAAGGAACAAGTCCAAGTTCTGAAAGAGGAATGTGGTCATCTGTAATCATGCCACTTGATGAAGTAGGAAGGTCCATCGGATTGTATTGGTAAGTGTCTTAGTCCAAATTTTCTCTGTCCATATCCTCTTTCTCTTTCTTTTTTAATTCTGCACCTACTTTCTCATCTTCTCTTCATGCTCTTTATTTTTCTTTCTTTTGTAACCTTTCTTCCTCCTATTTTTTCCTTTGAGCGTCCTTGGCTTGTTTATTCTCATCTTCTTCCTGTATTCTCTAATCATCCTCTACTCATTTCCTTTCAGCTTCTTCCTATTGATTCTTCTTTTCTATTGTATTATTGCTACCTTTCCCCTATTGGTGCTGCTCTTTTTCTTGAAACACTTACTTAGAGCAGTCATGTTACTGGAGTTCTTGTATACCTCCTAATCTTTATAGAAATGATAAGTGTATTCAGAATGTACTCCTACAAATGTGCAATGGTCTAAAACGTTTCCCATAGAGTCATTTCTGTGAAAACTCTTCTCCCCAAAGTGAAAATTTTCTAAACCTTTTACAAATTCAGATGCGCTTTTGACCCTAGTGAATTTATAACTACCTATGTAAAAGGGCAGTGGTGGGAAGGCTACCTTTTTCATGTCAGATAGGAAGTTACCTAGTCCATCTATGAACATCTGTCTAACTTCTTTCTTTGTGGACTACATAGTCTGTGGCATATCTAGGGATCAATGATGGGGATATAGATCCTTCATACATTGTCAGGTAAGTACCTTCCTGAGAGAAATAATAATCCCCGTATTCACATATAACACTCATGGCACTTTCTGATATGTAGTTGGTCTCTTTGATGAAAATTAGTTTGTATAGAGGCATTATAAAATCATTGCATATAATCTTGTAGAAGCTTGAGTACTTATGTTCCCAATGAATTTTATGGGCATCATATATAGGGGTTTTGGTGTGATCCCATGTGCAACTGAGATTTTGGAATGGGTGTATGCATAGGATACAATCAATTAGGTAAGAGGCCATGTATAATTCTGACCTTCTTTGAGTCAATCCTCCTTGTGCGACAATGACACATGATGACAAGATGCTTGATATAATGTCCACCCAATTGAAAATCATGCCTTCAAAGACCACATAGTATATTAATGGGATTCAACTTAAGTTATACAATTTTCCATTTTCTCAGAAAAAGATCATATTCCGCATTAAGGTTATGACTCTGTAAGGAGAGTGTAAACTCACAGACTCATATTCTCCAATTTCCTTATGGCATAGCTGTCTTCCTATCGTCTTCATCCTTTTGGCACATTCCATAATTTCCAAATCCACTTTTTTAACCCACACATTTGTCATCATAACCTATGGGGTTGGTAGTTTGTATGCCCTGGATATGTATGTCAGAGTGAAGGAATAAAAATCTTCCCCTTCTGTGTTGGAAATCATCATCGTGGTCGGGTCTATTCGGGGTAGAATCCATCCGATTAGTTCAACACATGGGAAAATATCTAGGCGTGTGGATGCCTTAGTAATGCCTAATTTTCTTATATTTTCATATAAGGACATATCTTCCAGGCTCGCATCAAGGACATTTTGGTTTATGATGATATGATATATTTATCCCCACTTCAACTCCTGATCACCCCCTATGATGGCCTTAGTGTCTCCATATGTGATTTCCATCCTGGAGATATTCTCCACCTCTGAATCAGCCCTGGTGGCCTTAGCTTTCTTCTTTATGCTCTTCTTAGGCATGGTGTGAGGTGAGGACCAAAGATATAGCATGATCATAGCAAGAGGAGTCTAATTAATACTAATGATTAAAAACAACATACGTTTACATCAACATGGAATAATCAAAATGAGAAGCCAAGTTACAAAATATATGAATCATTGTTCTTAAGAAAACACTGTTCTTTTAAAAGATGAGATTACAGCCAGTGTTTAATATGATATAAGAAAACATAGCAGTATTTACCATTTCATTATTAGCCACTCAAGAATAGTCTCATGAGGGGAAGAGGGATCACTCCTAAGAGGTTTCCTAGTCATTTTATACTTGCAGAAAGGGTGTATGTTGAAACTTAAATGAAAAATCATCAACACAGGTGTATATATAATTTTGGGAGTTATACCTTTGTTTTTATACATTCATTTTCATGTTTCTAAACAATTCAACATACTAAGGGTTGATCAGTTCATCACTGTTTTTTCAAAGCATTAATGTTGAGTTCCTTTTGTGCTAATCCACAAAGTTTACAAATTTATTTTCTATCCTTTTATTCATTTAGGCTTAACATTATTAAAGCATCAAGACTAATTTCCCCAAAGGTGGAAGAATTATCAAATGAAAATGCGTCAATGGCTCAGTAAACTCGAAACCAAAGACATATTTGGGAACTTTGAAACCCTAGTTTTCATCTAAGACCAATGAAAACCTCTGACATGACGGCATCGAACCTATGGAGGAAAGAATGGAACGTATCCTTCCAAACACAATACTTCTGATAAATTTAACCTAAGAAATGAGCAGGCTGCGGGGCATTCATTTCGGGATAATATCATCATAAAAACAATGAGGTTCAACATACACATATAAATGGTTCGAATAATAAAACCAAATGGTGCGGAAAATGTTGAGACAAACCCAATGACTGTTGGGCTAGTAGGTGAAGAGTGCTCGATGAGGTTGAGGCTTTCCTTGAAACTAGAGTTGAGATAACTCTAGTAATCGACACATCGTAACTGGAAACCCTATGGGTTGTAGATACACTTTCACTAGAGAACAGGTCATGGAAAAGAGATAGAAACAAATGACCATGGTGACCTTTTAAAACCCTAAACCTTCATTAACATATAGTCTTTAAAATCTTCTAGAAGAAAACTGGACAAAGGATAGGTCTAGGTTCCTACCTAGAAAATGTCGATACGGGTACAATGCTTGGCATGGAAATGCAAAAGCTCCAAGTGTCCAGTGGTGGTTCGATGCACTCCAAATGGGGTTTATGGTACCAAACCGTAAACAACTAACAATGATTATATATAAAACATTTCCAAAATGGTAATTAATGCGGTGGTTGGGCATAATAAATGTAACGGGTTTGAAAACGTCATTTTGGCGCCAAACCCAAAAACTTGTCGAACAACACCGATGGATCATCGACAACTTTTTCCAAAATTGTTGATATATCGGTGGTAAAAACTGAGCTTTCATGACAGTGTCGGCTGAAAAGGATGAGTTTCCCCGACACTGTCAACAAAAAATCATCAAAAAATTCTGATGGAACACTGTCGACAAAACTCGTAAAATTATTTCGATGAAGCAATGTTGGCTGCAGAATCTAAGTTTTGTCTATAGTGTTGGTTATAAAATCAAAGTTTCATCGATATTGTTGGCAAAAATCGATGATAACTTCCTATAAACTCAAAGAATCCTTCCGATAGAAAGCGTCGTTGGTGAAGATTTAGCTTTTACTGTTGGTACGAAAGGGTGAGTTTCGTCGAGAGTGTCAACCAAATTCAAGAAACTCTTTCGATGAAACATCGACAAAACTCAAGAAACTCCTTTGATAAAATGTCGACAAAACTCAATAAACTCTTCCGATGTGTCGGTTTCACTTGGCCAACAAAACAACTTTGGATTAAAAGGATCAGAAGCAACTCATCAGTGAGTAGCGACTGTGTCAGGAGAACTTGTTGAGTTCTTCTAATACGTCAACAAAACTGAATGAGTTGATCTAACATGTCGGTAAAATATGTTGATTTCTTCCCATGTGTCGACGAAACTTGTTGAGTTCTTTTGACACGTTGAAAGAAAATCCCAAGTTTTTAAACTTAGTGAAATTACTTTTCTGGCTTAAATCAAAGAAAAACCAAGTGTTGGAATAAAAATCAAGGAGTAATACCTATCTAATAAAGGATTAAGATCAAAATATAAGGAGGGGCCCTAAAAAAATAAAAATTTTGGGAAGCGGTTGCAACAACAACAAGTCCCATAAACTTTGGTCTTTGATAATCATATTATTTTAATTCTATTGATATTACGCAGTATGCCCTTGAAAAGGGGATCAAATTCATGTACTTTACTAATTATTACCCATAAGGAAATGGATCAGTAGAGTCTTCCAACAAAAAATTAATCAATATTTTAAAGAAAACTGTGTCCACTCATTAAAAGAACAGGCACACCCAGCTCTTAAATTCCCTTTGGGCAGATCGTATAACTCCTAAAGATTGCATTGGGAACTCTCCTTACTACCATCTTGTTTATGGTAAGGAAATATTCCTACCATAAAACCACTTACTTCCATCATTGCAATTGGATAAATCCTTTCTACATGATGACTCATCCTCTCTTCATAACATAATTAACACATTGCTTAAACTAGAAGAGGATAGAGAGAAATATAGAAATTACTTGTACCAACACCAACAATTAATTAAGAGATGGTTTGATGAGAAGTCTTCGACCGACTGATATTTTCAGGTTGGGGATTTGGTGCTCGAAAATGGGACAAACCCCACAAGGAAAAAATGATTATAATAAATTTCAATTCTTTTGGATAGGGACATTTATTATTATAGAAAATATTGGCCATGGTACTGTCTGATTGTAGACACTGGAAGGTTTCCCTGAAGCCTATCAAGAGAACATCTGACTCCTCAAGAAGTACTTTACCTGAGGTAAGAATTTCCTTATCTGGACATAGGTGTGTTTCTTTCATTTTACTTTTTCTTTGGTTTGATTTGAAGGTTTTCTTTATTTCAAACATGATACTAACTAGGCACTTGGCCAGAGCTAGTGATTAGTCCATATCTAGAAATTTTAGATGAGATATTTGAAAGTGGATATGTTGGAACATATTTACTCAGTTTATATCCAAAAGAGTTATTTCATGGGGATACAACCAATAATCTGGGAAAACCTTTTAATTTTCAATGTTTTCCACCTAAGTCACTATATTTACAAACTATCACTGTGATGATTGAAGCTTAGGAGTGATTTGGTCTTCCTTTTATATGTTTCATCAATGACCAGCATCAAATCTCTATAACCTGGTCAAACTTGTTCTATTCTGGGTATCGCCTTTATCACCCTAAAATAAAATTCAACTAAATAAGTGTAAATTGGAATATATGGGGTCTTATCACAAGCCATCCTATCATGTTCATAGATATTCAGTGAGTGAAATTACCAAAATATGGTTACCAGGCCAAGGTAATGAATTGCAATTTACATTGTAATTAATACATAGTTTTGTTCTTTCATGATTAGCCACAAATTGTGTATTCAAGGACAGGGGGTCTTATCACAAGCGAGCTTGACCATGGTCATGGATCCTATTTTGGAATGAAATTACTGACAGGTGGTTACCAAGCCATGATAATTTATTTTAGTTTCAAAACTAAAAGACAAGGAGTCTCCTGACAGAGCTATTTTGTTCAGTTTCCAGGTAGGATTTGTGAATGGCATTGCACCTTACCAGGGAAATGTTCTTGTTTCAACTAAGTTTTGGTTAGTTTCTTTTGTTAAGAAAAAAGAGAAGAAAAATATGTAAATATAAGTTTGAAAATAAAGTCAATAATTAGTAATTAATCATTCAAGGTGACTGTTGGTTGGATAATCCTAAAGTGGATCAAGGATTTCTTAAAGTTCATCATAAGCTTCCCTCTTTTGATAGCATATTGGTCATAGGGATAACATATTGCTTCCAGGTTGATTTTGTCAGCTGAGTATCATTATAAGTGGCTTTGGGAGGGAAGGTAATACTCTTTCTATTGGATTCAATTGTATCCTTATTGAGTTACTCTTAGATTATAGACTTAAACAATTTTCTTGCTAGAATATCTCTCTTCAAGTTTTTAAGTTGATTTGTACAGAGATATCTGCTGAGGTGAATAATTATCCACTCATACATAGATTACTAAAATATTTGGAATATCGAATAAGCCATAATAAATAATGTAGTGTATTAGTGATAGGATAGATGATAAAAGATGATTACAATGGTTGATAACCGGCCTATTAAATAGGGCTTGGGAGTTGTGAATGAAAGGTCATGTCCTTTCATCTTAATTATGTTTATTATTAATTATTTAATTACTATATTTATTTTATGTTCGTTACATTGCCTTCCTTTTAAAAGAATCTTTGTCCTAAAAGATGTATTTGACATTAATGTCTGATTTATTTTAATCTGTCGTCTAGGAATTCTTTCCCTTTTGTATTTATGACATTTGAGGAGATGAGCCGATACGAATTACAGATTCTGCAGGAGAATTGTCGCATCGTATTTTTTGTGGTCCATCCCAGATCTATTTTTATCGGAGCTCTGAGATCTTTTTGTGGGACAATTCGTCTCAATTGTTGCTTAGTATGTTGATATTTTGACATGTCCACATAAGTCTTCTATGAATATTCATTTTGACCCTGTCATTGGTAAAAATGACGATTATAATTAGGATGTCTGTAAGGTGTAGGTGTTGTTTGTTATTCTTTCTTTTGGACTATAGCGAGGACTATCTTCACTTCCTTGATTTGATTTTTGGATGCATTTTCTTGGATTGTGCTTCTTGGTTATCCAGTATATTGTTTATGATTCCGAATCTTTTCGATTCTTTCATATTGCGATTTTTTTTCAATTTCTAACTTCTTGATTTGATTATGTAGTTCCTGATTACGATTATTTAGACACTGGTTTTCTTCTTGCTTTTCTAGAAGTTTCCCTTCAATGTCTTCCATATATTGTTCTCTCTTTCTACTGTTTTTCAATTTTTCAATTTTTGTAATTAGTGTTTTGTTATGATTTTTTAATCTGAAAATTTCTTCAAAATTGTGGGATATTATTTTATTACTCTTTGCGATCTCCAGCTTGTGTTATTTTTTAGGGTCGCTATTTTTTTATTGAAGAACTTTTATCTGTTGTCGATACTAGTTGACCACTAATTCTTGATCTGTTAATCTCTGTCGTATGTGCATCAATTATTCATCTTTGTCGTTAACGATTTTGTTCAAGCGCATTATTTCTGCTTTGTAATCACTTATTTCTTTCTTTATATCTTGATTTTTTAGTTTCTGATCGAACTCACTTTCGTCTTTTAATTTCTCAATTTGGGCAGACAAATTTTCTATATGATTTTTTTGGTCAAAAATATTTTGTTCCTTGCGCTCTTTTTGCGTTTTATGTAATTTAATCAACATTTCCGATTTCGTATTTATGTCCCGTAACTCTTCATTGTCTCTCTGACAACGTTTTAGCGTGGCTTCTAATTTCTCTATTTGTAGTTGCAAACCGAATTCCATGGTCCCTGATTTCTTTAACACTAGATGGTCGTATGGACTATAGATAGTCATCGATTTTTTCAATTTTGTTTTTCTTTGACTAATTGATCTTCTTCGTTAGGTTAATAACCCTTCTTTTCTTTCGCTTCTTCGATGATAGAAGATCTCTTTTTTTTAAAATAATAAATATTAATTATTTAATTAATATTATTATTGTTTTTTTATATAAACTATATAATATTTGTATATATTTTTTTAACAAATATTATAATGTTTCTATATTATAATAAATATAATATTTGTTTTTTTATATATATTACATTATAATATATTTGAATTAATATATTATATTATAATTTATTTGTTTTAATATATTATATTATTTTTTATTATAATATATTAATTTGTTTTTGTTTTTTTCTTTGCAGGACAGAAAGTGTGATGACGGCGTAGGGGAGGACGACGATGGCAAAGGCACACAGAGGAGGTGGTGAAGGATGGTTTGATGCGAGGGCGAGGGCGCAGCAAGGAGGTGGCTGGCGTGGAAGTGGAGAAGGAAAGGGAGGCAGAAGATGGAGGCATGGGAGGAGCGTGGAGTGGAGGAGGTAGTGGCTGCGCGCGGGGGTGGAGGCAGAGGAGAAGCGAAGGAGGGAGGTTGAGATGGCGTAAAGGTGGCACATGATGAGTAGGAAGGGGTGGAGGTGAGCACATATATGGACGTGAGGGGATATGAAGGGAGTGATGGGAACGTAGAGAGGCTGGCATGCAAATGAGAAGGTGGGTGAACTGAGGTGGGGAGAAGGATGAAGGATGAAGGGCGCGGGTGAAAGGAGGAAGGAATTAGTGGATGGGGAGTGCCAATGGGCATGCATGATGGGAGGAAGGTAGTAGAATGATGGAGCGTAGGAAGATGATGCAGCAGTAGAAGGGTGGATTTCTGAAATTTTTTTTTTATTAATTTTTTTTAATATATATATATAATTAAATATTTTTTTTTCATCTTCTTTGCGTGGATGGATAAGGGCCTTTTGGTTTGGTCAAAAATCAGAAATGAGAGAAACTCTCAATATGATGGCTAATAGCCTGAAATCAGCGAGGCTTGAGGAAAGGTCCGCTCTGATACCACATGAGGCGAATAATTATCCGCTCATACATAGATTACCAAAATATTTGGAATATCAAATAAGCCATAATAAATAATGCAGTGCATTAGTGGTAGGATGGATGATAAAAGATGATTACAATGGTTGATGACTCACCTATTAAATAGGGCTTGGGAATTGTGAATGAAAGGTCATGTCCTTTCATCTTAATTATGTTTATTATTAATTATTTAATTATTATATTTATTTTATGTTTGTTACAACTGCTTCGCTCACCGAGTCACCATTTGTTGTTAGCACATCAAATCCCATTTTGTTTGATGAAATGGGAACCCCATTCATCATCATTAAGGTAATTATTGTTGTTATTGTTTTACTATGGGGTATTATTCATTAGTGCTTTCATCCTTTTATCATGTTTGATCTTATTAAAATTCTAATTCAAAGCCTTGCTTTTTTTTGGTTTGTGAATTGCAGAAAATATCCTATTTTTCTTCAAAATTCTATTTACGCAATTCACATTTCGTAATATGCAAAACAGATAGTAGAATTCCTTTTTTTAAAGGTTTTAAAATTTGTTTGCCCACAACCCGCAATTCACAATGCGGATTGCGGGTGTTGAAATATTTTTTATTTTTCATTTTTACCTTCTTGTAACCCGCAACCCACAATGCAGATTGCGGATGTCGAAAAACCATTTTGCAATAAAATTTCAATTTTTTGGTTTAGCAATTCTGCAACCCGCAATGCGGATTACAGAAATAGAAAAAAAAACATAATAAAATCGCAAAACTGCACTTTCATGATTATGCAACCCACAATGAGGATTGCGGATTGCAAAAGCAATAAACTGATTTCTTGTCACAAACATTACCACACAATTCTGCAACCTGCAATATGGGTTGCGGATTACCGAAATAAAAAAAGTAAGAAAATTCTTAAAATTTCATCTCCGTGATTTCATTTCCCACCTCAATATTAACCATTGATCTATTTGAAATCTATGGTTTAAATTCATTTTACCGTTGGACTTGGTGGTTTAAATATTTCTATTTTTCATTGTTTGTTCATCATTTTTAACTTATGAATTTCACCTCGGTGAAAGAATTTGCTATGAATTTTCATCAGGACAATGAATTTTCTTTCCCTTAAGCGATTTAATAGTAAGTCTTTCGAATTTATTGCTCCCTATTAGTTTAAATTCAGTAATTTTGTTTGGGTAAAAATTGATTGTTTTCTTGTAAATTTTATCAGAATTTACCTCATACCCTGCAACCATGTCGAGGAAGAGAACTTCCAAAACTGTTCTCAATGAGAAAAAGGACAAATATCCCAACTTCATAATCTTCTTATACCCCAGTGGATGGGTATCTAAAACTTAGTATCTAGACTCATGTTAGAACTGTTTCTGGTTAGCAGTTGGAAAAGGAGGCAGACCTTAGGAGAAATAAGGTGGGAGATGGAAAATGTATAATATGACTAGAGGTATGTTGGAAAGAGATTGAAAAACAATGGAGGGGGATATTTCTAAGCTTAAAATCCATATATTTTGAAAAATCATGGTTTAAGTCTTAGGAATAGGTTTAAATCAAAACAATTTGCACCTATGTTATCATATGACAAGTTCTAATGGTGTAGATATACAACTGGGAATATCTATGATTCTAAATAAATGTGTTGGCTATATTTGCGTGAGGAAAGAAGTTTGGGTGGCCAGTGGAATGAGTTAAAAGGAAGCAGAGATCAACGATCATGCTTAAAAGGTAAAATAGATTTGCTGTTGATATTGATTATGTTGGTGGAACTAGTGTGGACAGATAAACTTTTTCGATCAGAGAAAGGCTTACATGTTGCATAAATCAATGGCATAGATCAAAAGGTGAAAGGGATCAATGGTCCACAATCATTCTGCTAGGTGAAAATGCATGGGGAAAGTGAAGTTGGAAATCAACAAAAAGTGGTATATCCCACAGAAATCAATGGTTGATATCAATTCCTTATCAATATCGACGGTTGTGGATCATTCCATCGATTGAAGCTGTGCCAATAAATAAAATATTAAAATCAGAAGAATGGATTAAAGGGCATGTAGGATCAAGGGTGGATATTTGGTGATGAAATAATATAGACCCCCAATGGAATTGGTTAAAGATAGAAAGTAATCAAAGTCTAAGATACATGTTGATCAAGATCTACGACAGAGGTTGACTCCACTGGAAAAAGGTGCACATTGTTTGTACAAGTGGATTTGATCAGAATGTTTAAAGTTCGGTATTGATCGACGATTGAGATTCATGAAGGATGAGATCAAGGGTCAACTATCAATCTGCTGATGAAAGGTGCATGTCAATTATTTGTAGATGAGTAACAGTAAATCAATAAAGGGATATATGGTGGAAAACAAGGGGATTATGGATCTATTGTTGTGAAGACATATGCTTCCAAGAATTGCAGGGGAGATAAGGATTAGATAGGGAAGCATAATTGGGAAGGTAAGGTTAAAATAGTGATCAAGATCAACGGCTAGAGATAAAAAGAAATCAGATCTATAGACAGAGGGAGATTCAATTGGGAAAGATATATGAATAATAACAAAGTATTGTGAAACAACAAACACTATAAAAAGAAAGCACGTGGTGGAGGAACATTTGTCTGTTCGTGCATTGGAAGAAGAAAGCTCAGTGTGCATAGAAGAAGCCAACTAAGACAAATTCAAGTTCACTCATTAGCTGACCATGTAGGCCACTTTTCACCTACCAAATAGTATAAAAATGGATAGTGGAGGAGAAATGGAGGATCAAGCCCTAGAGTTTCAAAAAATTGAAGAAGTATTTGAGGATAGAGATAGTGAAGTCTTTGGTACCCTGTTATAATTTTGCTCAATTAACTAGATGCAAACTAAGTTGAAAACATTTAAAGAGAAGGAAAAGGACATACATGGTGTTTACAGGTTTTTTTTCTTCTTCTTCTGTCTACAGAAAACCCTAAGTTTTCTTTATTTCATTGACTGGTGCGCTTATAATTATTCCTCTTCATAGAGAGTAATTATGGATGTGGCCAAGACTAAAATTATGTGTCCTATTAGCTGGTTAGTTGTCCATGATTCCTTTCCAGTTCCTTCTACATTCACCTAAATCTGTGAAGATTTCAATGAAGAAAACTTGGTCCATTCATTCCGAGAAGCAACCATTGAACAAAAGAAATCATTTTTAACTACCTATTTCAAACCATACATGTCCTTAAAAAATCAATCCTTCTTTGTAAACACTAATTTGTTTAATGATGAAACCAAATTGATCATTTCACTGATGATTTAGTTCTTAGGTCTAGATACAGACAAGTATGTCATTGAGTTATTAATGAGTATCCTTTTAAAAATAAGTACCAGTCCGGCTGAGCCTCAGTCATCCCAATCAAGTTGTCTTAAATATGATGAATTCCTAAATGAGAGTATTCACTCGCAGCTGGTGAATTTCCACAACACAGAGCATTTCATATTTCAATCACACCTAGTAAGAATGTTTTTATTCTTTAATTAAGGGAACTTGCAGTTTTTGAAAATGGTCTTGATTGATGAAATTAATAGAATTTTCTTCAAATATATGAACTTTCTAATGGCTGAAGTGTACAAATTCTTTTTCCAGCATAAGTTACCAAGGATGTTGTCTATTGTGAAAGAAATTATGTAGTTTTCACTAGGGAAAATAATTGGGCATTGGTTTTTGTTAAAAGAAGGTACTATCATTTGGGTATATGGATTCATCCATGAACCATATATCCTACCTGCATTCCTCACCCCCATAATTTTTTCACTAGAATTGATCAAACAGTAGCTCATTGTTGAGAATGAGCATTTTATTAATTTCAGGAAAGCTTCAGAGATCAAATTTCCCTAGGTGGTTGGAATGTTTATTATTAAAAGTAAAGATACATTACATGTAGTAGAGATTTTATTGAAATATATGGGGTTTCAAATAGATACTACCATAATCTATGACCCTCATCACATCATTTCCATAAGGAGGCAGGCAAATAAGAACAAGCCATTTGAACACCAGGAAGTTGAAGGCTTGGCTGAGAGTACAAACTAGTCATATTATCCTTTATTAACACAGAATGAATAAGACATGAAATAAGGCTCTACATCTTCAATGTAGGATACTAATGTTACACAGTCAAATCCATTGGATATTTTCCCAGACCATAGGTAATTAATCCTGTTTATAGTCATTTTGAAATGACTAATAAAAGAACCTTTTCTGATGCTATGGAGACATAACATGAATTTAATTCAGCAACATCAAATAAATAAAAGGTTGAGATGGAAGGTGAAATGGTAAAGGTGATAGAGACTGAAGGGAAGAAAAAACATATGAAAGTGAAAGGCCCATATTTTAAGATAAAGGAGTATGATTTCTTAGGGACTCCTGAGGAATCTACAACTCAATTCAAGACCATAGCAGAGTTGTTTGATAAATACAAAGATGATAAAGAAATATCAATAAATGAATCCCTAAAGTTATATGCTGATTTGAGAAAAAATTCAAGTAAGGATGTTTCTTTGGTTACTATAAAGGATCATACTAAAACACTTTAAACCTAGCAATAGCCACCAAAAAAAAAGTAGCAAAAATGAGAATGAATTTGGAAAACATCCTTGTACCCAACATGGTCCATTTGCATAAGCAAACTCGAGAGGTAATTTGTAGTGATTTGCTTAAGGAAACTTTGAAAGTATCCAGGTTACAATCTACTAAGAATAAAATTGAGAATCAATTAAGAAAGGAGAGGATAGAAAACAAAGCACACTTGTAGCATATTAAAAAGATTCAAGGAGATTTATTAACTACTAACAGTGAAATAGGCAAGGATGATCAACTCAAAATTTGCTTACAGAAAAATAAAATACTATTCAATTGCTGAAAAAGAAGTTGAATATCCATGCCACTCAGCTCATTCAAGCTTACAGAAATGTAAAAAGAGAGAGAAACACTGAACGATGAACCGATAACTACAAAGAAAAACTTCTGAAGTTTGTTGAAGAGAAGAAAGAATGGGAGAAACAAAGGATGTTACTGACAGACAATGTAAAAACCCTCAAGCAAAAGCAAGTGGAGTTAGAAATGGAAAGAAATGAAAAAGAAAATGAACCTGAAGTGCAAATTATTCCACCTCCTGCACAAAATAATGAGGAATCCATTGTGCAGGAAATGTCCTAGTTTAGCTTGAGGGACTTGGATATTGTTGGGTTGAAGAATCAAAATAGAAATTTAGAAAATGCATCCCTAAAGAAGGAGGAGGGGAGAAATGATATGGAGAATAAGTGTAAAGAATGCCTTGAAAAAAATGATAAGCTGATGAAAGAGTTGACTGGGAAAATTCATGTTCAAGGATCCAAGAACATAATATGGGATATAATCATAGCTGAAGCAAGAAAACTCAGGACTTATCTCAATTACATATTAGATAAAGAGATTGTTATATAGGTTGTTAGATAGAGTTGTATAGCAGTGAAAGAATTTTTGAATAAAAATCCCATTGACACAGCTAATAACACAGTTAGTTTCTAATCTGCAAGATATAGAACAGTTGGTGGCGGGGTATGGTTAAGATGCCCCCTAAGCTGAAAGGTCGCCGGTTCTAATCCTGTCGGATACCAAAAAATCCAACCATGTTAAGGGTTGGTGCGGTCCAGGCCGGGTGCGATCCCCGGGTGATTTTGATAGCTTAGATGCCCCTGGTTCATGGTTTCTTAGCTAATGACAACCTTGCTAGTCAGGGGGGTTCCACCACGTTTCTTACAATAAAAAACATAGTTAGTTTTATAAATAGATTTAGAAGATGATTTGAAGACTACATGGATAAAAGACATGATTTTATTTATCACCTAGGCAAGGAAGGTCGTAGTTAAAAATCAACATCATGACACAATACAGGACAAAATTGGTATAATGCAACATCAAGTCAATATGTTTATTGAATTATTTACACATGTATTTAAGAAGGGTTTGCCTTTATTATGGGAAGAAAGTGGTAAATTTTTTCTCAAGAAGAATACCATGTACAATCGGTCGATGGATACTGGACCATAAAAAGTTTGAATATATGTAGCAGTCTTTTTTGGAAAGTCAATAGTAGAAAAACGGTCTGAAGATTTTTAAATTTTGCATGCTTTCAAATACACTTGTGCGTAGTTTCCATAGATTTCTGATGTGGACCATGTGGAACTAAGGGTACTAACAAAGAAAATGGCTAGCTTGGAGTTTCCAACTGCCAACCAATGGAAGATAGTTGAAAAATATGGAAAACCAAATATAGGCTGTGTGGATAAAGATTTGTTGAATATTTACTAAATACCATTTGAAGATTAAATTAGTTGACAATTGTAGTTTATTTTATGAGCATTTATTAGTTAGGGAACCAAAATGAAAAATGTAAATAGACAGTTATTTTCCTATTTTTAGCATAGAGTTAGTTATCAACTCATGGAGAGTAATTTTGTATTTAAGCAATTTTTTACATGGTAACAAGGGTTGGAACTAGTGAGAGATTGTGTATTGTAACAGATATTCAACATCTTAATAAAATTGCATATTCATGCAGGCCTTTCATAGATATTCTTGTGTTATATTCTTTACAGACTGTACTTTCTTTCCTTTTATGTACAAGTGTTTCTAGTTTAAACTTCCAATATGTTTTCCTTTCATGCTTGAATGAGTTTACAATGGTTTGGAATTCATATCCATATGCTCTATTCTATTACTTTTAAGCATTCACAAAACATTTTCATCTAAAGTAAATGGTGGATTCATCCTTGATAAATTCCCACATTAATCGATTGTCTCTAAAATCCCTCTATATCACCGAATAACAAGAATTTTGACTATGAAGTGATAACTACCCTGCCTCTATTAAATTTCTTATGCAACAACACTAATGTTTATTTTCATACATGACTCCATGCCCTATGAACACTTGTTTCAACCATCATCAATATTAAAATTTGTCTCTTGTTTTATATATATGTACTTGTGAGATAAATATTGAGAGATCCGTTTCTAGAGAGAAAGAAGACAACTTTCTTTCCTAAAGCTTAGTTCTATGGTTACCTTAGGTTCGCCCTGTCACAACCGGGGGTACATTCTGAGTGATAAAAATTGGTCTAGGATTTACTCTATTTTCGACAATGATGACTTCTCCGAAATCTAGCATGACCAATCGACCTTCATGAGTATAATCAAATCACAAATCCATTCTATAGTGGCTTGGCCTGCATTTATGCCCTACATATACCCTATGAACTGGATAGTCGACCACGCAAAGCCCTAGAACTTCTCTTTTAACGACCAGGAACACATCGAGTTGACTTCCTTTCATCTAGAGGTATTTTCCAGAGCCTATTCCCTCAACCTACCTCAGCAATTTCTTAACAAGCAATTCCTTGAGGATTCTGCCACACAATATAATTTTGAGGAAATGATAAAGTCCTGGATGGGGAACCCTGCAGAATTCCTTCATGTTGTTGGCAACAACAGATCCCATTCAGTTGTGAAAATGGGATCCCCATTTATTCATCACTAAGGTAACCTAAAAGGTTATGATTTTTTCTTATTGGTCTTATTCATGCTTACTGTAAGTACTATGTTCTTTCATGTTTTAATTTTGAATAAATTTGCATCAAAGCCTTGTTTTTTTGGTTTTGTGTATTGCAAGAGAAACCTCTGTCATTTGTTATTTTTTCTTTTCTGCAACCCACATTCAGAAATCCACAACACGGGTAGCAAATGTCATTTTTTGGAGGTTTAAAAAATTATTTTCCCGCAATATGCAACCCACAATGAGAATTGCGGATATTGGAAATTTTTTTGACTTGTTATTTTTGCTTTTCCGCAACCCGCAACTCGCAATGCGGATTGCTAATGTTGAATTATTTTTAGTTTTTTATTTTTGTTTTCCCCCATCCCGCAACCCGCAATGCAGATTGTGGATGTTGAAAAATATTTTCTTGAATAAAATCTCAATTTTTGGTTCCGCGTTTCCGCAACCCGCAATGCGGATTGTGGATTGCGGAAGTAAAGAAATCATTTTTGGTCGCAAATATCATCCTACAATTATGCAACCCACAACGTCGATTGTGGATTTTAGAAATAAAAATTTAAAAAGTTTGTTAAAATTGATCTCCACAATTTCATTCCCCGTTGTAATCATGACCATTGATATTTTTGAAATATATGGCTTAGAGCTATTTTGCCGTTGGATTTTGGTAATTTAAATCATTCAAATTTCATGATTTGTTCACAATTTCAATCTGTGATTTTTACCTTAGCGAAGCATTTTACTATGATTTTTTTCACTGATCCCACAAATCCTCTTTCTTTCAAGCTAGTTACTAGTAAGTTTTCAAATCTATCAATTCTCAGTGGTTCAATTTCATTATTTTTATCTTGGGTAAATTTTAATTATTCCCCTCTAAATTCTTACCTGAATTTACTTCCTATCCTGAAACTATGTCACAGAATACAAGGTCCAAAACTTCTCTCAACGAGAAAAATAATAAGGACCCTAACGCTGGGGTTTTCTCTGACACTAGTGGACAAGTTTTAGAAACCTATCACCTGGATTGGTCCCAAATTTATGCCATCTTTGATCCTGACGAATTTTCTACCATTTCCCACAACCAGTCAGCTTACAATAACATAAGCAAGTCCGAGCTCCACTTTATAGCGACCATACCTCCGTCTATACAGATCCGATTAAGTGGGTACTTGACCATGCGAACCCTTAGTACCACTCTTTCAATGATCACACACAGAGCCAATTTGATTTTTTTTGCACATAGGTGTTTGTAAGAGCATACGCCCTCAACCCAGCACAACAATTGCTTAACAAGCAATTCTTGGATGCTTCCATGACTCAATATGATTTTGATAAGATGATTAAATCATGGATGGATAACCCTACAAAGTTTAGCCCAAATATTGACAAAGCATATCCTATCTCTTCTTTTAGGGAGCTGTTTTCCCTATTGGAAGTAATGCTATGCATATTGTATGGGTTATCGAACTGTACTGTGTTTAAAGCCGAATGGGCACCCATTGCCCATGATCTCCTCACTACATGGGAGTCCTTCAATTGGGCTCATATTCTTTCGGTCCTTTTGAAGGAGGCCATCGAGAAGTATAAAAAAATTACAACATCCAGGAAACCTTATTTTTATCCTTCGTCTTATCTTACAGATGTGTTCTACACAACATCTCCTTTCCCGGCTATTGGATGGATTTTAACAAAGAATTCATCCCATGTCCATATCTATTGTTCATCTCCATGGGAGGATAATTTTTTTCCCCTTATTTCTGACATCTGCAACAATTTCATTGGGTCGATGTACCAGAAAATATTCAAAGAAGATGCCCCTACATTCTTTGACAAAGCAAAGGCACTGATATCCACCATGGGGGGTTGGTATGTAGGTGAATACTTCTCCTACCCCAAAATTTGGGCCAGCAACACTGTTCATTGTAATCTCAGGATAGTGCTAGATATGATGGTGCTACATGAAATCTCTTTTCATATTGTCATTGATGGGTATTTTCCAAAACTTATAGTAGCCAAAAGGAAGGGTTGGCCCAATTTTTCCCTTGGTTTAAGATTCTTGACTATACCAAATTATACACGTGCTTACATTCATGGTAAGGACATCACTACAATCAAGTTGGGGGAGGCTTCCAAAAGAATGCATGACCCCAAGTAATTATTGGCCAATCATTTTGTTCAAGAACACATGAAGACCACATGTGTCCATTATCAAGACCCCAATGACTCAATCTACCAAGGGGCCAATGAATTTTCTGAAGTGGTAAGAAGAATCCCTTCCCCTTGGGAGAGTCTTCATTTTCCAATATCAGAAGGAGCTTAAAAAAACAATCTTACACTACAAAAAGATTCAATTGAATGTGGAAGAGAATTCCAAGAATAAAATAGTTGAAAAGGAAGCAAAAGGAGTCATTCACCAACACCTCTTCTACTCATGTTGATCAGTCAATGGATAAGGGTAAGTCCATCATTGAATATCCCACAAGATCCCAACCTTCATCTACTCTCTGGGCCTTGCTAAGGTCAGTAGAGATAAATAAAATCCTAGAAAAAATGAGCTCAGAATTGGAAGTGCAGGTAGTAGCTTCTTTTCCACAGTCAAAGAAGAAAAACGTTTAGGAAACCCTTCCATAAGTCCAAGTACATGTAGCAGATCCAGAACCTCCACCAAAGAGGTGAAGGATAGAGAATCCAGTTCTTCAAGTTGATCCCATACAACAGGTTGATCCACCACCACCTGCAAGCATTGATGTGCAGGAGACCAAAAGTGATCTTGAGGAGGATACCTCTCCCTCCACTTATTTGTTCCTTTCCACAGTTCCTACAATTTTCCCATCAACAATTTCAACAAATTGACTAGTTGGGGATATTTTTGAAGCTTTAATTCTTGAACATTATTTTTTTGAGATTAATCTCTCCCAAATTCTTACTTATACTATGGTACACCTCCAGTATCATTACCTATGCCTATTTCTACTCATTTGTCTACTTTACCCATTTTTGAGTAATGTTTGAGTTACCAACTACTTCCACCCAATTGACATATTTACAAAGCTATTCATCAGTCTCACAACTTGGTATCTCTTCTATCCCTACCACTTATTCCGAACCTATCATGTATGTTCCTACTTCCATCTTTTCACCCCCCTCTTCTTATGACTCCACACCTTCTACTACTATTCTCTAAGTCAGTGTAGCAATCCCTGCCCTTGACACTTTCCAACATGCCTCTATAGTCACAGTCTCAGAAGTGGCCATTTCAAAATATGAGGAAATGAAATACTTTGGTGATGATGTAGTTGTATTATTAGGGTAATACTTTAAGAGTAGAAAATATAAAGTTGTGGTCAAAAGAGGATCCAAAAGATCTAGAGAAGGGACCTTTAAGCAAGGTTTAGTGCCAAATCAGATTGTATGGAAAAGAGCTTCCACTGATGTTAAGTAGGAGGCTTTAGAGGCTATGGATTCCATGGGATATTTTTCAGGAGAAAATTGTGGCTCATTTTCCTTTCTCAATAAGGAATTTAAAGAAAAGGAACAAGAACTGTAGAAGTCCAAGCAAGATCAAGTACAGGAAAATGTACAACGACAATAGGAATTGCAACACTTAAAAAATGCATATGAAGATAAGATGCAATAGCTCCATGACCAGAATGATCTTTTCAAGAAACAACTTAAAGAAGAACAAGGTTTGAATGATAAACATACTCAAAGGATTGCCACCTTTGAAGAGAAGCTTAAAGATTTTAAATTTATATGTGTTAGTTCTTCATTCTTTAAATTCAAAGAGGAGGAATTCAAGTAGTTGGCTTGTAAAATTCACGATGACCTTTATCAGAGAATGGTTGGCCTCTTTGAAGGACCGAGTGAGGTTAAAGAAACATGCAATTCCTTTGGACACCAATCGTACCTCCTCTATGATCATAATCAAAAGAGGAATGAATTAGTGAGATGTTATGAGACTCTAGTGGATTGGAAAAAGTACATCAAAGAAAGACTTGATGATTTACCAGCCCTCGACAAGATAAAGCTGAAGAGAATCAAGGTTTCAATAGAAACATGGGAAAATGTATGTGAACTAGTAGAGTCCATCATTCAAGATGGACAAGTGTCCTATAAAAATAGGTGGTTCACCTCAATAATGTTTCTAGGTTTTATGGACCTGCCACTATTAGATCTGATAGTCGACTCTATTGTTGATGTATTTTTAACTTCAGAATGTATTCACTTGTATATATTATGTATTGTACTCCGATGTTTCTATCAATAAGAATCAATAATGTAAACAAGTCATGTAAAGTCATTGAGGTTAACCCTCCATTGTAATTCGGGGCAATAGTCCCCATAATTGAGTTAAGGTTAACCCTCCTTGTTGATTGGAGGGAAAAGTCCCCACAGTTGTGGGGCACTAGGGTTATTAGACTCTCCTAGAGAAGTTGGCCCTGGTAAGTAATTGTTAAGTGAGCATAACTTGTTGGAGTGGCCATAAAGTGAACGAAAGAATATAAATAGAAGTGAGGCTCTCCTCATTTCTACACACACACTCAAGTGAGAGAGAGACAATAGCTGTGGGAGATCCTATTTTATGTCTTTGGGTTTTACTTATGCTATTGGTGCTCATTCTATCTTTGAGGAAGTTGCAGGGTTTTCTCCTTTATGGTTCCCCCGAGGAAAATATCTTGTGTCTATTGTCTCTTGTGATTATTTCTATGCATGTTATTCTCTCTGATAAGATCCTAATATTATATTGCTTAAATGATAAAAATCTAACATGGTATCAGAGCTAACCTAAGAAGAAGACATTGTGCAGCTACAAAATCTAGGGATTCTTACTTTTTTAGTCTCTCTCCACAATCCATCAAAAAAAGGATTCTAGGATAACTCTCCATTAAAGGGCGCATCTTTTTGTCAAAGCAGAATTTGATTCCGTGCATTTTCAGTTTTTGCTGCAAGAAGTTAGGGATTTTTACAGAAGATGAATTTTTGAGTGAGCATAACATAGGATTACTCTCCTCATGAAAATCGAAGTTTATATACCTAGGTGAATATTTTTGGTTGGGTGAAACTACGAGAAAGTCAAACCCTAATTTGACCCCGGGCCTAAAAAACCCTAAAATACTGAAACTGGTAGTTTTGATACATTCTCTATATCTTCATATTGGAGAAATATCAGGAGCTGAAACTTTCACAGGCCGAAGATAAATTACTTATGTACCCTATTTCAAAGTTTTAGACTCAAATTCACTATATTATAGGATATATGATTCCTCCAATTTAGGGTTTCATCCTCTCCCACGATTCATCCCTAAACAAGACACCTAGGGAGAATTTTTATATCTCCGACCACAAAGGTCCAAATGAAATTTCTCAAGATGTTCCAAAAAGGACATGGACTTTAATTTATGTGGTAAAAGTTTCAGACCCTAATGATGAAACAGGCACACGTGGAATTCCGTACAAGTTCGCTATGCTAAACAGTCTTGAAATATGTCACCTTGGGAAAACTCTCATAAGTCCCAATTGGTGAAACCAATTCTGGTAAAACATCTAGTGTTGGAAATTATATAGACAATTTTATCACAGTACAAAATTTCATACATAGAGGAGCAGTAATTTTGGAGATAATGTAGAAACAGTATCAGGCATTTCTGTAGAAGAAATTGGAAAACTAGGGCTTCCTGTTCCAGGAGCTTCCCTCCACTGTTTTCAGAAAAAGGAGTACATTGGACATCTCGCCTTGAAGAGGTATACATTTATATCCAATCAGATTTTAGATATTTCAAGTTTTGAAAATTAGGGTTTCTCTGACAAACCCTAGATCAGCCAGCTTCGGAACCAGGACAGACACCTCAAATCGGTACTAATCTTTTGCTATTTACAGTTGAGGTTCTCATTTCAAAATAAATAATTACACCAACTTGATGACAAACTTGGTGATGCTAACGAATTCCAAGCATGTAAGTATAGGATCTCACGTTTTCTTGAAGGAAATGAATTGGACACCCACATAAGTAGAGAGGTTTCAGTTCTAGAGGGAGATGAGGCTAAAAGCCTTACACAAGAAGAACTTGGTCAAGGCCAAGAAGATCATTGCTGATTCAATCATGGATCACCTTATACCACAAGTGTATTTCCTAAATACACTGAAAGAGATGTTTGATTCCTTGACCAAGCTATTTGAAGGGAAGAACATAAATTGGAAGATGACTTTAAGAAACCAGTTGAAGAATGTGAAGATCCAGAATGCAAAGACCATGCAGTCATACTTTACAAGGGTCTCTCAAATCAAAGAACAATTTGAAGTAGTAGAAAAAGAAGTAGAGAATGCAGAATTTGTGATAACCACCTTGAATGTCCTCCCAAGATCATGGGATTCATTCATTCAAGGAATGTGTGCCAAAAGGAAGTGATTACCTACAGCAGAATTTAGGAAGAGTGCACACAAGAAGAAGCTTGACTCATAATAAGAGGAGAGAAGATGGGAGCAACTAAAGATCAAGCTCTCACCATCCAAAGAAGATCCCTCAAGCAAATGAGGAATACAAAGGACTCAACTCTTGAAGAACCTCTTAGCATTTGGATAAGAAATGATGAATGAAGAAGATGATGAAGCTGAAGGCTCAAGAAGGAGTCTACCCACAAAACAAATAAAGATAAGTATTCAATTTTCATTTCATGATATTATTTTGTTATGCTTTTGTTTATATTCAGTTGATGTGTCATGTATGATAGAATGTTTGCATTAATGACAGTATACTACTAATATGCATGTATGTGATGGGTAAGTATACCATGGTTCTATACAATTCTCCATTGCTACTTATCTAGAATGAAACCTCTTTGCTGACATATTGGATTAGTTCACAATATCAATGTTGTCCTGGTATAGATGGAAGGCATCTAGAAAGTTTCTGTAATATATGGATGAATGTTGTAGTGGCTAAAATAGTTGCATGATTATGTCTTAATGCAAATTTTTTTTTTTCATTATGAACATACCTTATGAAATGTTTCTAACCACACAACTATTGCATTTGACTTTTAGGAAATATCACGTACAATCACCTACAAGAAAAGAAGGATGAGACTTGTTCCAAAGAACAAGTGACAACAGTTCAAGAAAGAATCCAAGATGAAGAATAATATGATGATACTTTCAAAGAAAGAAAGAGGCCTCAGAGACACTGTTGAGCGACATCATTGATACAGAGCCTTCCAGCTATGAAGAAGTAGCCAAGAATAAAGGGAAGGAGAATACAAGTTCAAGAAGAATGATGTCTAGGATGCAGTATCGAGACCTGAAGGGAAGTTTGTAATGTCTTCCATATGGATCTACACAATCCAGCATGCAGTAGATGGAAACATCGTGGGATACAAGGAAATATTCATAGCATGAGGATTCTCACAGAAAGAAGGCATAGACTATGGAAAGACATTTGCAGCCAGTGGAAGATAAGACACATGACCGACATGATCATGTGTGCAAATGAAAGAAGGCCTTGTACGAGCTCAGAAGACACCCATGGGATAACACATACATGAGGAAGTTGAAGATCACCTAGAATGATGAAAATCTTAACCTTTTCTACAAGGTTGAAGATGAAAGCCAATAGAGGATCTTGGTATCTAGTGACCCTAGATGGATACATAGAATAATAGTAGCAGAGGAAGCTACTTGTCACTCCAGTACCATATACATAGAGTACGAAAGGCAGAGAGAGAATAATGCTCCACTTTAGAGGGAGTGACTGCATAAGATACCGAGGTTCGACATGGTATGAAAGGATGGACAGCTTACTGATGGCTCTAGGCTTTACTAAGAGTAAACCGGATTCCAACCTTTACTTCAAGGTTGAAGGTAAAAGACCAGTGATGCTCCTGCTATATGTCGATGATTTGTTCTTGAGAGAAAAGAGGAACTCATTAAAGTTGTAAGAAGGAGACTTGCTACCGAGTTTGAGATGAAGGACTTGTATATGATGCACTACTTTCTAGGCATGGATGTGTGGCAGAGTACAGATGGAATATCCTTGGGATAAGGGAAGTTTGTATTAGAGATCTTGAAGAGGTTGAGGATGATGAACTGTAAGGCCATGACCACACCTATGGCATCGAACCAGAAGCTATTGTGTGTTGTTTCATCAGAGTCGGTTGATGCCATGATGTATCATCATATGATTTGTTCCTTGATGTACGTAATGAATACAATACCAAAAATTTTCTTTGTTGTGAACACATTGAGACATGTTCACTTGATGGTTGCAAAGCATGCAGTGAGGTACCTGAAGGGTACAATTGAGTATGGGATCAAGTATGATATGAATCAGAAGATTAACCTAGAGGGTTATGTGGATTCGTATTGGGCAGGCAATTCCATTGATAGGAAGAGCACTTCAAGGTGCTACTTTAGTATGAGATCAGGTGTGATCTCTTGGTTTGGCAGGATGGAATCCTGTATGGCGCTGAGTACAACCATGGAAAAAGATGTTGCCACTTGCTATTTGGGAGGTAGTATGTTTCTTTTGAAAACTACTATTTGATTTGATGGATATGAATTGTATTTTTTTGTATGATTCAGAGAGGAGTAGTGAAGCTCCAGTTTATGATCCAGATCCAGATCTCTCGAAAGAGGGAGTTCTATCATAGCTGGTGAGACAGGTTGTCTGAGCATAAATTCTGGCGAAGCTCGTAGGTTGCTCAGATGTAAACGATCATGTAGGTTTTCCTTGTATGTAACTGGTCATGGCAAAGCTCGCAGGTTATCCTTGGATGTAATTATCCCTTATGTGATTCTATGCTAGAAATGGCCAGAGTGAAGTTTTATTACTTCAGGGAGAAGCTTGGTGTTCTCCAGATCGAGGTTCCTTCCAAGGGGAAGTGATGATTTTGTGTTCCTTTTTGACATGGTGATAGGATTGGTTCCTTCCATGGTTAGATATAAGTGTTGTTCCTTTCTGACATGGTGACATGATTGGTTCCTTCCATGGTCAGATGTAAGTGCTGTGCCTTTTTGACATGGTGACAGGATTGGTTCCTTCCATGGTCAGATGTAAGTGTTATGCCTTTCTGACATGGCGGTAGGATTGGTTCCTTCCATGGTCAGATATAAGTGTTGATGCCACATCCAGTATGAAAAAGGACCGGCTCTATGATGATACCACATCCAGTATGAAAAAGGATTGGCTCTGTGATGATGCCACATCTAGTATGAAAAAGGACTAGCTTTGTGTAGATGCCACATCCACTATGAAAAAGGACTGGCTCTGTGATGACACATCCAGTATGAAAAAGGACTATCTCTGTGTATATGCCACATCTATTATGAAAAAGGACTATCTCTGTGTATATGCCACATCTAGTATGAAAAAGGACTGTCTCTATGATGACACATCCAGTATGAAAAAGGACTGGCTATGTGTAGGTGCCACATCCAGCATGAAAAAGGGCTGGCTTTGTGATGACACATCCATAATGAAAAAGGGTTGGCTCTGTGATGACACATCCAGCATGAAAAAGGGTTGGCTCTATACATGTGCATCCAGCATGAAAAAGGGCTGGATCTGTAGAGGACTACATCCAGTATGAAAAAGGACTGGCTCTGTAGATGTGCATCTAGCATGAAAAAGGGATGGCTCTGTAGAACTTCTCGTGACGAGTATAATTGAGATAGCACCAGTGATGATGACCCGGTGATGATCCAATAGTGATGATTTAGATCAAGTGATGATCTAGACTTGATGATGATCCAGCAGTGATGATCCAGATCAAGTGATGATCTAGACTTGATGATGATCTAGTCATGCTCTAGATCAAGTGATGATCCAGAATTGATGAAGATGACTTGACGATGAAGATGACTTGAAGTTGAATATGACTTGATGATGATCCAAATGATACATAGAAGAATACTTGTGCTGATAAATTGTGTCGAGAGAATACCTTCCTATTTAAGAGGGAGTGTTGATGTATTTGTAACTTTTGAATGTATTCACTTGTATATCTTGTGTATTATACCTTGATGTTTCTATCGGGAAGAATCAATAATGTAAAAAAGTCATGTAAATTCATTGAGGTTAACCCTCCATTGTAAGTTGGGGAAAAAGTCCCCACAATTGAGTTAAGGTTAACCCTCCTTGTTGATTGGAGGGAAAATTCCCCACAGTTGTGTGGCACTAGGGTTATTAGACTCTACTAGAGAAGTCGGCCCTGGTAAGTAATTGTTAAGTGAGGCTGACTTGTTGGAGTGGACATAAAGTGAACAAAAGAATATAAATAGAAGTGAGGATCTCCTCATCTCTACACACACACACACTCACTAGGGCACATGAGTGAGAGAGGAGAAGCTCTCTCAAGTGAGAGAGAGAGAAAAGCTATGGGAGATCATCTTTTATTTCTTTGGGTTTTACTGCTGCTATTGGTGCTAATTCTATCTTTGAGGAAGTTGTGGGGTTTTCTCCTTTATGATTTCCCCGAGGAAAATCTCTTGTGTCTATTATCTCTTGTGATTATTGTTGTGCATGTTATTCTCTCAGATAATATCCTAAGATCATACTTCTTAAATGATAAAAATCTAACATATATTCTTCTGAAGCTCAAATTAGAATAGATTTAGAGGTATTTTGAAAAGGATAAGGATAATATTCAATAAATTGATCAGCTTCACCTCACTCAAATAAAGGATTGGATTGAGTCACCTCTGACATCATAGATGAGGATTGAACTCTTCCTCCAAGAATGGGGAAAGGTCAAGAAAAGAGAGATCGAATCTTTTATTTGCAAGGCTCAACTGTAACTTCAACATTCTCATTATCATGATGCACATGATTTATTGGATGTATTTTCGAAGTGGCAGTCTACCCTTGCCAAATCTTAAAATTGATATCTTGTAACCCCATATCTTGGGTGGATTTTCTTTCTTTGTAAAATATTGTAATAAATATTTAAAGGTAAGGGATGTCTCCCAAAGGGGGGCTCGTGGGAGTAATTCTACAGGATAACAGGAGAAAGAACCACCAAGGAAAGACTTGGGAAGCTATGTAATTTTGCAGGATCGTAATTTTTTACAATTTTAACAAAATTTACATTGTCTCTTTTATCATCTGTTGGATATTCATTAAAAAACTTTAGTGGATTCTGGTTACTCTTTTATCTTCCTAATAAATTGATCATATGTTGCTATTTATCAAATATTCTAACTACTGTATTGATTTTTCATTACAATGCTAATGTGTTGTTCATGCATTAAATAGATTTCTTTATTTAATCCATATGTTATTAATTGCAACCATTAAACAATTACTTATTCCCATACTAATTTTTGAATTGGAATTATTCTGTTAGAACAGTTATATATATATAGATAATACTTTGGATAAAGAAGTACAATTTTCATTGTTTCAGTTTCATTCAAAATTGGCAAAGAACAGGCCTGATTTATATTTATATATGTTGGGTTAATCTTTTCTTGTCGCAAATTATACATCTAATTGTTATACTTAAAATTATCTACAATTATTGTCTCAGTTTGCTTAGACAACCTAGTCCTCAGTTACCACAAGGATTTCCTATACCTTCCCTCGAGGAAGAGAAGATCCATTTTGATCTGAAAACCCTTGTGCCAATGGAGGCCATGCATCCATAGGATTTAGTTATATCAAAAAACTCAGGGATAGAATCATCTCCGCGTGGGATTGCTTTGAAGCCTTTCTAGTTGGACTATCTCCTCATGTTGATTTCCTTGTAGTTTATCCAACAACCTAAAAAATCGGGCGATAAACAAATGGTGCTAGAAGGAGGGCCATATTTAAACATGTCAAGAAAAAACACAAGTAAACCTCCTTATCCTAGATCACCAATTATCACTAGAATCCATATTCAAGCTTCTACGTATACAACACAACCTGTAGAAATCCAGACAACAGTCCCTGTTACCCCTTTCTTGGAACAATTTAATAGAAGACCAAAAATTATCTTTGTGTCACCAAATAGGGGAACCCTCAGCCTCAAGCAATTGAGAAAAACTACTCATGATATCACTGTTATTATAGATTAGAGGAATGAAATAGTTCGAAGCCTCAGAGACCCCTTGTCTTTGAATTTTTCAGCTAATAAATCGCCTATTAGCACAAGCACTCAAAACAACACTAAACAAAGAGTAATTCCTGACATGAAAACATATCAATTGTTTGAACAGACAAAACATCCTTAATTAAGTCCCAATATCATCCTGCAATCTGGTGGGCCACCACCTACACCACCTACTTCATCTTCATCAACATCTAAGGACACCTTAGATAGTAAAACATCCTCAAGTACTTCTTCTTCAAGAGAAAGACCAATGGATGAAAAACTAAACAGACCCTAGATAGATCAGGATGCAGCCTATGGAAATTTAACCCAAGTGATAGGACAATTACACTCACAAAATTGCTAATCAAACATGCAAAATTACCATCAAAGGAGACTGAAATTGGAGCATAACACTAATCTGTATTGAATAAGTGTACAATAGCCAACCTTGTGAATTCATAGTCTACTGCAATATATAATTACATGAGAGATTTGAATACATAAGGATACCATTCGAAATAGTAAAAAATTAGGCTTACTAAATCTAGTCAAATCCCCCATAGGTGCATAAAGTAGTTTCCAAATCCACATAGAGGCTCACAAATTAGCAAATTCAAGTAGGAAAGCTAATAAGGGATGGAAAGAAAACTCATACATGATTTTATTAGGAGAAAAGGATGGGGAATTATTTGGACAAAAAACAAGTCAACTACACCTAGTCTTGCTTTCCCTTTTGCCTTAATTCTCAATAAAACAGACAACTTTGAAGAAAAAGAAGATATGCACTTTGGAGGATCTGAAATAAAGAAAACATGCTAAATATGGTTTCCAGGAGGTTTCCCAAGTGCTCCATGACTCAATTTTAGCAAGTGTTGACTTCTATGACATGTAGAAGGCAACTAGCATAGAGTGGAATATAGGAGACTAGGTAAATAAGAAAAAAATGATTTAATTAATGTCTAAGGTAGGTAACTATGGGTTGATTATTATAACAACCCCCCTTAAGCATAAATTTATGAGTAAATGTCAGAAAAATATAGGGCATAGCAACAAGGCTTAGTCACCCTTTACATACTGCATGTCCATTTAACCAAGGAAAGAGGGAAAAACCCAGTGGGAAAATCCTCCCTTAAACATGGACAATAAAACAAAATTTGAAATAACTGTCATCAATCATGCTTCATAGCATGATCAGAAATCCCCAGTAGTGATTTGAGATTGCTGAATGTCTTCTCACAAAAAACTTTGGTGAAGATGTTTGCTACTTGTTCTGAAGATGCACATAAGAGTAGGTAAATGGTGCCATCATGCACAAGCTGTCTGATGTAGTGCATATGGATCTCAATGTGTTTGGTTCTATGTCTCTAAACTGGATCATTGTAGATTCGACTGGTGCTCTGATTATCACAATAGATAATAGTTTAAAACTCTGATTCAAAGCCACACTCACCAAGTATTCCCTGCAACCACAAAAATTGAGTTGCTGCATTTACAACTCCTCTGTACTCTGCTTCTGTAGATGAGAGTGCTATGGCACTCTGCTTCTTTCTTGACCAGCTGATTGGTCCTTCTACATGCATGAACACATATCCTGATGTTGAATTTCAATCTGTGCTGTCACCTGCCCAATCAAATCAAGATCAGATTTAGCTTTGTAGAAGATCCCATGAGTTCTTGTTCCTTAAACAAAGTTAAGGATCCTTTTGGCTTCTCTCCAATGGATCTCATGAGGCTGATCCATGTATCTTGAAGCCACACTAACTGCATAATATATATCAGGTTGAGTGTGTGCAAGGTAAAGCAAACACCCAATCAACTTCCTATACAGTGTATTATTTACCATAGGAGAAGAACCTGCTTCTTCAAGCTTAACTCCTGAAAGGAAGGGAGTCTTGCTTGGCTTGAAATATTTCATGTTTAAATTTTTCAGAAAATATAAGGCATACTTGGACTTATGTACATTGATTACATGTTGGGATTGAGCAATTTCGAGAACCAAGAATTGTCTCAACAATCCCAAATTAGTCATAGAAAATGCATGGTTCATTGAATCCTTCAAGGAGGCAATCTCTTTCTTTGAACTTCCTGTAATTAGAAGGTCATACACATACAGGACAATAATCATCAAAGAACCATGAATCATCTTCAAATAAACATTAGTACCAAACTTGCATCTAACAAAACTCAATGACAGCAGAAAGCCATCAATCTTGGCATACCAAGCCTTCGGGGCTTGCTTGAGCCCATACAATGATTTCTTTAACTTGCACACAAAATATGGATTAGAAATAAACCATTGAGGTTTATGTATGTAAATCTCTTTAGTGATATCTCCATTTAGGAAAGCACACTTCACATCCATGTGATGTACCTCCCACTGCTTCGGAGCTGCAATGGCTAAAGCTAGCCTTATGGAGTCCATCTTTGCCACTAGTGGAAAGGTTTCATTGTAGTCAATACCATGTACTTGTGAGTATCCCTTGGCTACCAATATTGCCTTATATTTCAAAGGTGAACCATCAGCAACAAACTTAGTCTTGAAAACCCACTTACATTGAACTAGCTTCCTCTCTGGGGGAAGATCAACCAGTTCCCAAGTGTTGCTCTTCTAGAGTGAGCTGAATTATTATTTCATGGTTGTTTGCAATATTCGATCATGTGAGCATATTCATATGTTTTTGGGTCTGATTCAACCATAAGTTAGCACTTCTCTGCAAACAAAGGGTCTTTCATACACATGACACTCTCAAACCGAGATCTAGTCCTCCTAGGGTCAATAGGATTTCCAGCTAGTTCCCCAGCTGCATGAATGGTATTTGCTGCCCATTTTGGTCTTGTAGGATTACCAATATCTGGAATTAAATCATAATTATCAGACATATTAGAATAAGCAAACTCATTTGTCTCTCCACTTACATTCAATGGATATGGTGGTGAAGAAGACTCTCCAACTTCAACTGCTACTAAAGTCTCTTCTTGGAACTGAAAACTTCTTTCAATGAAGGATTTGTTAGTGCTCAAGTTGATCAGATTGTAATCTTTTGAATATTCATCATACCCAACAAATAGGCACTCTTGGCTTTGGGGTTGCAAAACCTTTTTCTTTTCAGTTGGAATTCTAGCCCAAGCCTTTGAGCCAAAAATCCTGAAATGGGTCACATTTGGCTTGTGCCCATTCCAAGATTTGAAAGGATTCATACCATCAAGGTGTTTATGAGGCACCTATTTTGGATTTAGGATGCACAATTTATAGCCTCGGCCCAAAACTTTGGTGGTAAAGTCTTAGCCTCCATCATGCAGGTTGCCATCTCCTTCAGTGATCTGTTCTTTCTCTCAGCAACACCATTTTGCTGTGGTGTGTAAGGGATTGAATGTTGCATCTGAATACCTCCATATTTACAATATTGAATGAAATAATACTTGAAATACTCACCACCATTATCTAATCTGAGGATCTTGAGTCTCCTCCCACACTGGTTTTCAACCAAGGCCTTAAAGACTTTGAAGAGGTCAAAAACTTCAGTCTTATGCTTTAGGAAGTAAACCCAGCAATACCTGGAAAAGTAATTTATGAAGGTCAATGCATATTTGTCTTGAATCATGGACATATGAGGAAATGGACCAGCAGCATCGCTGTGGATCAACTCAAGAGGTGCAGAGGTTCTCTCATGACTAGCTCTCTCAAATTTGTGCTCTGGGTGTTTTCCTAGGATACAACCTTGACAGACTCCCTTGGAAAAATTAATCTTTGGTAACCCTATGACCATATATTTTTCACTCAAATCATAAAGATACTTATAGTTAATATGGCCAAATATTTCATGCCAAAGCTTGCTTTCCTCATTAGCATGAATAAGAAGAGCAGAGGGGTTTGAGTAGGGTAGAAAATGGGAAAACATGTATACCTTCGAAGTGTGATCAACAACACCTTTTGATATGACTTTACCATTCAAAATATCTGTGATTTCAACATCACCAGGAGAGAATATGACCTTATTTGGAGACCCTATGCGATTCATCTGATACACTGACAAGAGGTTAGAGGAAAGACTTGGAACATACAACATATTATTGAACTTACCATGGTCAAGATCAATCCTTCATTTTCCCAAAATCTCAGTGAGAGATTCATATCCCAAAAATATTGGTGGACCTTTCAACATGTCAAGAGAGGAGAATTCCTCCTTTGTCGAAACCATATGTCTAGAAGCTCCAGAGTCTATGATGAAGCTAGGTGAGCTTGATGTGCCAGCAACCAAAGAATGTACTCTCTCTCTATCCTCTAAATTTGATCTTCCTTCCCTCTTCTTTGAGCAATCAGGAAGGGAGATGTTATTCTTCTCCAGGATTTGGGTCAACATGTCAATTTTATTCTTCATATAGGAGCTCTCAGGATGATAGCCCTTACTGCAGTATGCGCACTTGCTCATTTCTCCTTTTTTATTCTTCTTCTGGAAGTTCTTCTTGGAACCTTGGGGATCCTCTTGAGACTTGTTCTTTTCTCTCTTTTACTTAGGTGGCTTCTTAGCTTTCTTCTTTCCTTTTGAATCCACCCTTGAATCTCCAGCAACCAAATCTTGGTCTTTGGAAGGTTTGATAGTGCCCACCATCACCAATTTATCTTGTTCATGTGTGAGGGATTCCATGAAATCTGCAAGCTTAGGCATCTTCCATGCTCGAGCTGTCAACTTGGTGGCATGGAAGATCGAAACAAACACTAAATAGTCAGAGCCAAGCTTTGAGAGTATGTCCAAAACTAGTTTCTCTTCTTTTCAATTCCACACTGTTTTAGCTACAAAACAAGGGCTTTAAACTTGGAAAAGTAGAGTTGCAAGGATTCAAAGCTACTGGGACTCAAGGAGATCAATTTATTCTCAATTTGATGTCCTCTCATCTCATCTGTCTTACCAAAAATCTATACAATTTTCTCATACACTTCATTAGGTGATGTCAATCCATCAAGATGGAAGAGGAGGCCTCTTGAAATGCTCAGACACAAAAGACCATAGGCCTCATCCCTCCTATTGTGCCATTTTATTTTCTTTGTAGTTGCATTGGGATTTGCCTTAGTTTCCATAGTCACCCTGTAGATACCTTTATCTCTCAACAATATATCCATCTCAGCTTTCCATTCAAATAAATTAAATGGAGTCAAGATGATCTTCTGAGATTGGTCCATAGCTCAGAAACTGTGCCCTTTGGTCAGCAGAATATGCTCCCAGTCAAGATGTAGAACCTACAATAGCAATATGGAAGGATATAAATTGATATACAAAGGATTTTATACCATGTGGAAATTGAACCCAAGTGATAGAACAATTACACTCACAAAATTGCTAATCAAACATGCAAAATTACCATCAAAGGAGACTGAAATTGGAGCATAACACTAATCTGTATTGAATAAGTGTACAATATCCAACCTTGTGAAGTCATAGGATGCTTCAATATATAATTACATTAGATATTCGAATGCATAAGGATTCCATTCAAAATAGTCAAAAAGTAGGCTTACTAAATCTAATCAAATCCCCCATGGGTGCATAAAGTAGTTTCCAAATCCACTTAGAGGCTCATGAATTAGCAAAGTCAAGTAGGAAAGATAATAAGGGATGGAAATAAAACTCATACATTCTTTTATTAGGAGAAAAGGATGGAGGATGATGTGGGAGAAAAACAAGTCAACTACACCTAGTCTTGCTTTCCCTTTTGCCTTAATTCTCAATAAAATAGGTAGCTTTGCAGAAAAAGTAGATATGCGCTTTGGAGGATCTGGAATAAAGAAAAAATGCTAAATATGGTTTCCAAGAGGTTTCCCAAGTGCTCCATGACTCAGTTTTATCAAGTGTTCACTTCTATGACATGTAGAAGGAAACTAGCATAGAGTGGAATATAGGAGACTAGGTAATTAAGAAAAAATGATTTAATTAATGTCTAACATAGGTAACTATGGGTTGATTATTCTAACACAGCCTTTGTCCCTGGACAACAACATAAATTTCCTAAGAATCCTAAGCAGTGGATCCCTAAATTCAATCTAGATGAAAGATCCTCTGTTGAGGATCATATTAAAACGTTTATGCAAGTGATTCGATTAAGGAAGATAGTACATGAAGACATAGTGTGTAGGTTTTTTTCCCTATTATTTTGAAGGACAAGCTTCCACATGGTAATTTTCCTAGGATTCTGGGTCTATCAACTCTTGTGATGAGTTTGAGAAGTTGTTTCTCCAAACATTAGGGGATGACAGTACCCCTGAATATTTGGTCATGGATCTATCCTCTTTGAGGATAATGGGCAAAGATAGAGTAAAGGATTTTAACCAAAGGTTTTCCTATTTGAAGAATAGAATTCCTACTATTATAGCCTAATTTTGTTTCTCATTTTAAAGCATTTGCTTGTTCTCTAAAACATAGTTTTTCGTTCATTTTTGAGTTTGGACTTTAGGTTCCTTCAAAGTTTTCTTTGATTTTATGCTATATTTATAATTGACTTCATAGGTCTTTCCAATTTTGGTTTTATTTAGTGAAATTTATAGTTTTTAGGGGCTTGTAGGATGTTTATACAACTTAAAGGTTCTAAAAAATATCATAAGGTTTCATTTAAATCCATTTAACCAAAGTTTAACCCTTGGCTATTAGTGTTGTTTTGAAAATCATTAAAACATGTATTCTTGTAGCGCAAGCTCAAAAAAGTTAAACACGCGCGCTACAAGGAAATGGTGCAATCTGAAAAATCATGATTTTGGCTCGAGATTTTCAAAATTCGTGCATAGGAGAGGTCATTCACACCTATCAATGAGTTTGATACGTGTTTTTCGGCCAGAGTAATCATTGTGACAAGTGTTGAGTTCAAGCAAGGAATCATTTGGGTGAGTTGCGGTGGTTTGGAAATTATGAGATACAGAGTAGTGGAACCTTAATAATCATGCACGATGAGGAAACTTCACCACTAGCTATGCATCTCCTGAAACACATGAAGACCATAGAAGTCATGGAAAAGTTCTGGTAGTTTGGATCAAAGATTGAAGAAGGCCGAAAATTTAGGGATTTTTAGGATAACTATTTTAGCACTGTCGTGGCAATCAAAAAAAGACTTAAGAATGAGATTGGACACCTGGGAAGACAAATAAACATATTTCTAGCAACTGAATCCATTATTCATAAAGGTATGAGGCGAACTACTATCATATTCCATGTATTCGGGTTCATATTGACAGAAGTTTAGTTATGGAGAATAACTAAGGATGCTTGTATATAAACTAAATTGTTGCTCAAATGCCGAATTTTCTCTGTCAATGGAGTTAAAAGACTTATCAATTTGATACATAAAATTCAGCTCAAGGGTTTAGTTTCTCAGCATATGATTGATTGTTTAAAATTGCCAATATTTGAATAGAATTAAGTTCTTTACTAAAGGAAGCAATTTTTAAGTTCAATTATCAAGAATGAAGAGGAGTGGGAAAACAAACAGAGTTGAACCCTCAGATATGTCTTGGGTTCAAGCATTCCCCGACTGTGCAAGGTTATTTTCAGAAGCAAGATGGTTAAATCTTTTTGAGAAGATTGATGGACATCACATAGAGGTTTCATATAAGTTTGCTCAGGGATTAGATAAATATATTGTTACCTTTGACACCCTAAAGATTGAGCTGACTAGAGAACTAATAGCAGAGGCTACAGGGATTCTAGATGAAGGTGAATATTGCTTCAAGAAGGTACCTTTTACCTTTGATTCATAGAGTTACTTGATTCCAAATGTGGTTGCAGACTGGGGTAAAGGAGTACATATCCATAAGTTCAAAACAAAGTGGAGGGAAACAATAAAGATTCTGTAAAGTTATGTAACTTGTGAAGGAAGATATGCATTTGTATTTAAGTATCATTTTAGGTTTTTGCAGCATCTTAATCATGAAGCAAAGATGAAACTTCCTTTCTTTTTCCTTAAAAGTCTGCAAAAGATGTCCAGCATGGTAAAGGAGCATCAAGACCATACTAAACAGTCTATATTTCATCATGGTATAATAAAGATAATCATAAGTATTGTGCTTCAAAAGAAGGAAAAAACATGGGATTATTTTCTATTTTGGTTTGGGTTTCAATCTGAAAAAGAAGACCAAGATTAGAAAAGGCAGCTGAATAAAGGAAATAATTTGGTCAAGAAGCTGAAGGAGAAGGCCATGTCGAGATAGAAGAAGATAATGTATCAGGAAAGTCTATGACCCAAAGAGATGAAAATGTTGAATATGAAAAACAAACTAATATTTAGGAAGATGAAATATCAAAGGCAAAAATGAAGGATTTGAAGCATGTAGAAGATAGCCTTCATGAAGAAGTAAACCAGGAAATAAATGAAAGTTTTACAGAATAGGAACAAGTCCCTATAGAAGTACAACCAGAAGATAAAGAAAATTCATTGTTTGATGAATCTAGGGTTGACACTGAACAGGATGTACAAAAACATTCTGAAGAAGGGGTAATGTCATGAGGGATAAAAAGAAAGGTAGTTTAGCTAGCCTCTATCAAACATCAAGGAAAAAAATTGAGCATGTTAGGGGATATCGGGGCAGGTTGGAGGCCTAATACCAAACCCAAGAATAAACTTAGATTGAATATGAAAAAATTGCTAAACCCTAAACTAGCTCAGAATAAAATTACAGTGATTGAAGATTCTTCATCTCAAGAAGAGTTAGAAGAGAATGATAATTTAAAGGTAAAGGAGAAGAAGGATAAGAAACAGATTATTTCAGAAGATAAGTTATCTTTCACTGAAACCAAAATTTCAGAAATATTTAAGGGAGTTCAAAAGAAGGTAATTTTAGATCATCATCAAGATGATTCAAAGAAGCGGCATTCAGTCATATCAAGTTTTTGTGTAGAGAAAGAAAAGGTTGCAGAGCCATCAGCCTAATGCAGTGTTGAAGTCAATGAATCTTCGGGGGTTCCTGTGTCTATGGCAGAGAATCTAGAGGAAAATGAAGAGATTTTAAAGAAATTTAAAATCCCTTGGATGCCAAAAGAAATGCATCTAGTTTCAGAAGGGAAGTGCATTGATTCAGAGAATGAGAATTTGCATAGAAGTATTAAACAATACAAATATCAGATAGAATACCTGCATGAAAAAAATGAGGGGTTAGTGATTGCTAACAAAAGATTGAGAGAGGATTTAGAGGAGGTAAATAGATACTATCAAGAGTTAATTGTAGTTTCTAAGGAGGATTTGAAAAGGAAAAGACAGACACAAAGTCTGTAAACAGAATTGAAGCAAACCATTCAAGACCTAACACAGCAAAATCAGGAGCTTTCAAGAAGAGTCGAAGACCTAGAAGCTGATCATCAAAAAACAAGAAGGAAGACTCAAGCTTTAGAAGGGATAGCTCTTTTGGCAGAGGCTGCTAAGGATTTGTAAAGTGCTTTAAAAATAGTGGTTATTAGTTAGTCTTTGAAAAAGTTAGTTCAATTTGTATGACTATATTTTTATTGAGTAATTCGGTAGTATGACCTAAAAAGTAGTTTTTTTCAGTTATGCAACTGTTTTTGGGAAACCAAGATAAAAGTAAAGCTGGAAAAATACTAGGGGTTTGAATTTTTGTACAAGGGGAGGCTATCAAGCCACTGTTTATGGAGCTAAGTGTAAAAAAATATTATGTATTTTGAATGACTGATTATGGAATATATGGAAACTATAAGCCCTATTTATCTTATTTGCTGGTTTCATTTCTGATTGGTTTAATCACTGAGTTGATATATCCATTTCTTGTTTGAATTTATTATTCATGAAATGCTTGTTAACTGTGGATGAAATTCAGTGTTGTGCTTATTGATTCTGGTTTATGTTTTATATATTATGCATCTTAGTCCTTCATTGTGCATGATTTAGTGTTTGTCTTAGCCTTGTGAAGTTTTTACCCTCTTGTTTACAAACTGTACAACCAAAACCCTAAAAGAAACCTGTTTTATTTAATTTTGTATTTTGTTTTATGAGATTGTGTTGGCTTGTTCTTTAGTAGTCCGAGAACAATTTCTGTCACTAACACCTACCAATATTCTTCCTGCCGAAGAATTATTGGTTGCATACTACATTAAGGGTAATCTTGCTCCCATATATATGTCGATTAAAAAGGCACATAAAAATACTCTGCAAGAAGCCATTTTTAGTGGAGAAAGACATGTTCTGCTTAAAATACAACCCAGATGCTCAATCAGATCAACCTTATACATCTCGTAGGAGGAAAGAAAAATTTCAGAATCCCAGTTCCCAAACCAAGGACCCTTTCAAGATGGACAACATGAAGAAGTTGCTGCAAAACATTTCCAATGACATGGTATATATCAAGGGAAGTAACATTGAAAAATAAGAAAATAAAAGAGGTTTGGCAAGGCCACCTTTTAGGAGACCTTACCAGTGTCCTCAGAATCAAACTCCTATGAATACTTATGCGAATCTAACTTTTGATGAGATTTTCTCTATTTTCAAGGCCCTAATTATTGGATCCCAAACTGTCCATGACGACAATAGGGACATTCATCAAGGAGCTACAAATTCTATACCTCCTAATGAAGAACAAGATCAACACTTAAACACTATAAATTTTTTTTCAGAACTACCAATGGCAGAAGAAGAAGATGAATCTGAATCTATATTCAATGTACAACACTCCTACAATAGCAGGCGTAAAGGCCAAATGACGCAGGAAATTCCACCATCAACATCCACTCCCAATGCAGGTAAAGCAACAATTCCAAAAGAGAAGGTAATCCATGAAATAGAATACAATCTAATTTATGATTTAAAGAGGGATACATCTAATATTTCATTGTTTGAACATTTGAAAATACCTTCAATGAGGGAAAATCTACCCAAAAGTATGAATTTAAATCAATATAGAGAAGTTTAAAACAATAATTTGGAAAGTTGTGCAAAGCCTGATAGTTAGAAGCCTAGTATGAAAATGACCCCTCCTTTCTTACTCACTTTTGAAATTTTCAATAGGAAGGTCCATAATTGTATGATTTATTTAGGGGATTCATCTAATTTGATGCCATTATCTGTCTATAAGAAATTGAATGCAACCTTGGAACCCTGTCCCACCCAATTAGTCTAGTTGGATAGATAAAAAGTTAAGGTGATAGGTGAATTAAAGTATGTACTCTTGAAATTATCTGTAGATCCTAGGATTCATCGGACAATTGATATTGTTATAGCTGATATCCATGAAACTTATTATATGTGGTTGAGCAGAGATTGGTCAGAAAATCTCAAGGGATACTTTTCCATTGACTGGTTCCATTTGTGGCTACCTTACAATGGGAGACTAAATCAGATCAAAATTGTAATGGAACCTTTTATGAAACAAACAGTCACAGATCTTAATGATCCCAGTGAACCTGTAGTTTTTTTTAGCTCAGATATAGCACATTAGACATTTGATTCTTCTGCTTGTAATCTTCCTACAGATTCCTCTCTTATTGAGGATGTTGATAATTTGTATGAAATCAATAATTGCACAGTTGTTCCAAATTAAATTGAGCACATAGATATGTGGATCAACACACAACTCAGAAGATAGATCATACCACTTACTCATCAATTGAAGAATTAAACAATGCAAAAATGGCTTGCAATTGTGAATGCTTTCATTAATCAAAAGTAATTAGATAATTAGTTACAATGAAGTACAATGGCTAAATATCCACATGCAATTCAAATCCATGTGAGGAAATTTGAATTGGTTGGACTCTACTTGACTGAATGTTTAACTAACCTTGTATAAATCATTATCGGAGTTCATTGAAGTTCAAAATCCAAAATCAAGTGTCTAATTCAGTGTTGACTAGTCTAACTGACTAAGGTAGGTGAGTAAATGCGCATCACCTACATGCATCCATGCAAACCTAGCACTAACTGAATAGAACTGAGTGTAGGGAACTATAACTGAATGTAACTGACTCCTAATTGAGCTTGACTAGTCACCAATTGAACTCAAATAATGGAGGTTGGTCTCTGCACTCCTAGTGGCTCCTAATTTGTTGGGATTGATATAGGATGATTCTAAACTAATGCATGCAAGTGCAATCAATGGCAGTTTCCCTTGATTAGTGTTCCCCACTCTTTAGTAACTGGTGCATGTGCCCCAATTAGGCCAAGTGGATCCAATGGTGCTAGTGACTAAAAATAGACCGAAAGGACTCCCAATTTAGACATGAATCCTTATTTAGACATAATGAATAAATTGGACAAGGGAGGATTATAATCCTAACAACCCCCTTAATGATAACTTGGACAATTTGTGGGTGCTGGTTGTTGATGTATATGTAACTTCGGAATGTATTCTTCTATGTATTTTATATTATTGTAACCCGATGTTTATTCCGGGATGTTTCTATTATGTATTTGAG
>LPNX010785840.1:705455-717203 GCA_001517045.1 Pseudotsuga menziesii
GGTAACTAAGACCATAGGTCACCCATTACAACAAGTAAAGTAAAGTAACTGCTCAACACAAGGAGATGGGGAAAAAACCACATGGAAAAAAATCCCCCCCTCTAACTAAGCAGATAGATTCAAGATTCAAGTTTGAAAAACTTGAAAATGCGTTGCTGCAATCTCTGTGATGTAGCAGAGCAGCATGCATGATGATCTGTGCATAGGTATCCTAGGGACTAACATATAGACTTCTCCATATTCTCCCAAAATGATGATGGAAGGAAGGAGGAATGTAACCTTTGCCTCTTGTTGGATGAAGATTTGTATGATATAATCTATTTTTCTGAATGCAGTGAGATTGATCATCCCTTTCCATGTAGCATCTCATAGGTAGTTTGTTTCATCTCTCTGAAGGAGGTGAGATTGCATGACATAGCGTAAGGGTCTTTCCCTTATGAGTATCAGATGGATTTCTAGTCATCTTCCTAGCTTCCCACTTGGGATTAGGGACTAGATATGGATCTGAATCACCCTAAATCTCAATCTCATAAACTGATATAGTTGGTTTTGCAATACAAGTGGAAACTGCAAAAGAAGTAGATGGAATGTTTATACCTTCCCTTGCAAGTATATACTCATAGTGAACTGGTTCTGGAAATGGCATGAAGTGTGAGAACTCATATGCCTTGGAGGCATGATTTGCAACACCCTTTGCTATGGTGTTCCCAGTAGAGTTATCTGTGATCTCCACTGAGTCAGGACCAAATATCACTCTCTTTGGGGAGCCAATATGAGTCATCTGGTATGCAAATAACATATTTGCAGCTAAGGAGGGCACATAAAGCACATCTTTGAGATTTCCATGTTCAATATTGATAGAACCCTTCCCTTTGGCTTGAATGTTACCGTTATTTCCCATCTGAATACTAGGACTATCAAAATACTGCAAGGAAGATAATGATTCTCTGGATGCAACCATATGATTGGAAGCTCCAGAATCAATGAGGAAGGCATGTGCTATTGAGTAGCTAGCCTTCAGTGCATGGCATGTCTCTTCATGTTCTTCATTTTATTCTCTATGGTCAGCCTTCCTTGCATTAGTAGGTATAGTAATGTTATGTTTCTTCAAAAGAAGAGCCATCTCATCAATTTTTCTTCTCATACAGGATCTTTCTGGATGAAATCCCCTTCCATAGTAAGAACAGAGTGTCTTTCCTTTGCCATTCTTCTTGCTTCTCTTCGAACCTGAAGGCTCATTTGACTTCTCTTTCTCTACAGGAGACTTGTCCTTTTTCTTCCCATTATCATTGGATACCTTATGTTCTCCTGCAACTAGTTCTTGCTCTCTAGAAGATCGAATGATCCCCATTTGGATCAACTTTTAATGCTCCTGAGTGAGATATTCAATGAAGGAGTTAAGAGTAGGCATCTTCCAGTTTGGAGTAGAGATATTCACAGAATGAAATTTGGATACAAATACTGAATAGTATACACCAAATTTGGAGAGAATGGCAAGGATGATCTGATCATCCTCCTCAACCTTGCACAGCTGCAATTGGAACACTAGATGCTAAAAGTTGGTTAAGAAGTCATTTAGTGTTTCAAAATTGGATGGATGAAGAGAAACCAGCTCATTCTCAAGTTGACATATCCTTAGATCATCCTTCTTGTCAAATAAGGAAGCAAGATTATCCCAAACCTCCTTGGGAGTCTTCAACCCATTGATGTCGAAGAGAATATCTTGATATATTGAGAGGCACAAGCATATGTATGCTTCATCAATCCTATTCCAGTACTTTTGTTTATCAACATAATGAATTGTCTCTCTCTCTATCTCCATTGTGAGTCTAAAGAGTCTTTTGGAGCGTAGATGCATCTCTATGTCCTACGTCCACTGGTGGTAGTTGAAAGGAGTGAGAAGCTCCAGTGGAGGACCCATTTAAAATGAAAAGAAGATGACTAAGATGCTGTAGTTAATGCAGTGAAGGATGCTGAGCTTCTTGTAGTGAATGCAGTGAAGGAGACTGATAAACCTGTAAATCACACAATCAAACAGAAAAAGTAAGGTCGACATTATGCACTTTTGGAATTTCCTTCACACCCATATTAGTTGATCAAGCAAGCTTGATCAACAATTCCTTTACTTTGGGTATTAAGTGGTAAATTCTCCGCTTCTGGTGCAATACTGGAAGGAGCAAATTTGCTCATTTTTTTTTTTTGATCCAAGTATGGATCTATAGTAGGAGAAGTTCCTTGTCCTACCAAGGCTCTAATACCATATTAAATTGAGCACATAGATCTATGGATCAACACACAACTCACAATATAGATCATACAATTTAATCAGTAATTGAAGAATGAAATAGTGCAAAAATGGCTTGCAACTGTGAATGCTTTCATTAATCAAAAGTAATTAGATAATTTATTACAATGAAGTATAATGGCTAAATAGCCACATGCAATTCGAATCCATGTGAGGAAATTCGAATTGGTTGGACTCTACTTGACTGAATGGTTAATTGACCTTGTCTAGATCATTATCGAAGTTCAAAATCCAAACTCAAGTGTCTAATTCAGTGTTGACTAGTCTAACTGACTAAGTTAGGTGAGTAAATCCACCTCACCTGCATGCAACCATGCAATCCTAGCACTAACTAAATAGAACTGAGTGTAGGGAACTAGAAATGAATGCAACTGACTCCTAATTGAGCTTGACTAGTGACCAACTGAACTCAACTAATGGAGGTTGGTATCGGCACTCCCAGTGGCTCCTAATTTGTAGGGATTGATCTATGAGGCTCCTAAATTGATGCATTGTTAGCTGGAATATTTCACCTCCTACGGACAACAAGGTGTTCCATTTGTCTGAATGGTTTAGATCCAGAACAAATAGAGGAAAGAGGTTGAAGACTGTCCCTAGACACCGTAGATACCTGGAATGTAATGCTTCGATTGTTACCCTGTGTACCTGCAATAAGATTCAACACACAAACATATCGAAACCACCAGAATATAATCTACTAATCTATGTTAGTGACTAAGGAATCAAACAACATACATGTGGAATCAAACAACAACAATATATGTGGGATAGAAATCAACTTGGATTAAAGAAATATGAAGAAGTTTATAACCAAGCCTTAGTGTTGACATACATCTCCATGAAACCAAGCATTCTCATCCCCATAAGCTCTGACTCTAGCTCTCTCTATGCTCTCCAATGATATGGACCAAGTGATCAATCCAACAGCATAACAATACCTTAAAATTTCTCCCCCTCAACCATGGCCATAAGATTGTATTTATAAGGATAGATGGATAGGGTAGGTTGAGAGATTAGTGGGTGAGGTGGCCTCTAAGATCCTAGGATGAGGGATCTCGAGCTCAACTGACCCACAACATTAGGGATAAGGGAGGACATAAGGCTTATCATCTAGAAGCCTCGAGAAACTTCTCTTTTTCCCTTTTTACCCAGGGTACCACATTTCTCCTTCAATGACAGAGCAGTTCTGGTAATAATTGCTTATGGACCAAGGGCCATAAGCGGTGGCATCGCTTGTGGGAAATAGGGAATGGGCGGTGCGAACAAGGGTACCGGTTCTTGGATAACAAGGTAAGCGCGGTACTGGGAATTTGTATGAAAGATTGACATTTAGTATGGGTTTCCACTCCAGAAGCTGGGATTCAGGGCAGGTAGGTATGTCAAATGTCTTATCACATGTCTTATATATTCTGCAGTCGCTTTGATTGTTGTATTCTTTCTGCATTCAAAGAGAGTTTATGTTTCTTGCATTGGATTTTGCATTATTTTCTTTGCTTGAAACCTCTTGCTCTTTTCTGTAGGTGTTATTCATTGGAGTTGGAAATATACATTTCATTTTCATGTGTAGGCTTTGGTTTGTTTTGGACTTGGAATGCATGAGCAATCCATTTTGTCTTGAGTATTTCTTTGCTTGGGGTGATTCTTGTTTCCTTTTGCATGCTGATTTTTTCAGTGCTTGGTAGGAAAGGTTGGTTCTTTGTTTCCTTGTTTGTTTCAAAGAGAAGTTTTATTTTTCTCTCTCTTTTGCTTTATTCGCAAGTTTGTTGAACGATTTTCTTCTTTTTTTGTGCATGGTTTTTTACTTTCATTCAGAAGAAACATCTATTTTCATATTTATGTGCATTAGAGTTAGATTTGTTTGGAAACGTTAGTGAAATCATCTTTCCATCAAGTTTTTATGCGTCTTTTTCAAGCATGAAAAGATAGGAAACATTTTGATTTATGTTAGATGTTCTCTAGATCTGTTTCTTATTTGCCTTTGAAGATTGTTTGGGGTGCATTGATATTTCACTTTTCGTTTGAAAAGATAGAATTGCATTTGCATTTGAGTGTGCATTTTTGGAAGAAAAGTAAATCTCTCTCCCTCTCTTAGGTAGAATTTCATTGAAGAGGAAAACTTGCATTGTCATATAGATCAGTGTGCATCTTCTTTAAATTCATGTTTTCACTCCATGGTTCCACCTAAACGCACAAGATAAAATTAACGGTAGTACTAGGTTAAAACTTTTAACAATTTGAGTGATAAGACATTTGACATGCCTACTTGCTCTGAATCCTAGCTTCTGGAGTGGAAACCCATACTAAATGTCAATATTTCATACAAATTCCCAGCACCGCGCTTACCTTGTTTTCCAGAAGCGATACCCTTGTTCGCACTACCCATCCCCTATTGCCCACAAGCGGTGCCATCGCTTATGGCCCTTGGTCCATAAGCAGTTATTACCAGAACCGCTCTGTCATTGAAGGAGAAACGTGATACCCTGGGTAAAAAGGGAAAAAGAGAAGTTTCTCGAGGCTTCTAGATGATAAGCCTCATGTCCTTGCTTATCCCTACTGTTGTGGGTCAATTGAGCTCGAGATCCCTCATCCTAGGATCTTAGAGGCCACCTCATCTACTAATCTCTCAACCTACCCTATCCATCTAGCCTTATAAATACAAGCTTATGGCCATGGTTGAGGGGGAGAACTTTTAAGGTATTGTTATGTTTTTGGATTGATCACTTGGTCCATATCATTGGAAAGCATATAGAGAGCTAGAGTCGGAGCTTATGGGGATGAGAATGCTTGGTTTCATGGAGATGCATGTCAACACTAAGGCTTGGTTGTAAACTTCTTCATATTTATTTAATGCAACCATGAAATCCTAGCACTAACTAAATAGAATTGAGTGTAGGGAACTAGAAATGAATGTATCTAACTCCTAATTGAGCTTGACTAGTCACCAACTGAACTCAACTGATGGAGGTTGGTATCGACACTCCCAGTGGCTCCTAATTTGTAGGGATTGATCTAGGAGGCTCCTAAATTGATGCATGCAAGTGCAATCACTGGAAGTTGGCCTCAATTAGTGTTCCCCACACTTTACTAACTAGTGCATGTGCCCCAATTAGGCCAAGTGGACCCAATGGTGCTAGTGATTAAAAACAGACTGAAAAGGACTCTCGATTTAGACATGACTCCTAATTTAGACATAATGACCAAATTAGACAAGGGAGGATTATAATCCTAACATTCCAGTCACTAGTACTATTGTCCATAATGTATATAATCTCAATACAAATTTTAGGTTAGATTTGTCTTCTTGGAATTTGTTTTTTTATGGATTTAAATCCAAATATGGTACTGGTGCAAGTTGTGTACTAATAGATCCAAAAGGAACCAAAATAATAATTTCCTACTGACTTGAGTTTGAATGCACAAATAATATTGCTGAATATGAGTCTCTTGTACAGGCACTCAAGAAAGCTATAGATCTGGGCACTCAAGTGATAGAATGCTATGGTGACTTCAAGATTATCTTCTAGAAGGTAAGGAACAAGATCCATTTCTTATCACCTCATTTGATTAATTATCATAAATTAGTTAGGGACATGACTAATTCCTTTAAATTATTTAATATTAAATATGTCCCTAGATCACAAAACTTTGATGTGGATCTATTAGCTAATACCGCATCCAAGCTCATTTCCCCAGAAGGTCTTCCCCTGATACTTTTTCCATTGAAATTATGTACAGACTCTATGTTCCTGATAATGTGACAGGTTGGAAGGTTTTTTATGGTGACCTAGAAATTTTAGAATTTTTAACAAACCATGATACCTTTAAGGATGTAGCTATAGATGAGGCTTAAAATGACAAGTATTTATCTCATCATAGTTCCCCTTCCAACCTTATCCCTAAGTCAGTTATAAATTTGGATAGGTATTATGACTTGCAGGACAAATTCAAAGGTAACTCTAACTACAAGACACATAGTTCTTCCCTCAATTTTAAAACTGTTAATCTTGGAAATGAGAAAAACCGTCAACTTATCAACATAGGGGTTAGTTGTTCCCAAAAGAAGAAAGGGATTTAAATTAAACTTAGTAAAGAATTCAAATATGTGTTTTCATGGACATTTGATTACTTGAAAACTTTCGGCATAACCACCATGTAGCACAACATCCTGACTTTGAAACCTGATGTAAAATCCTATTAGCACAAGTTGAGAAAGATGCACTCCAGTGTTGAACCATCTATAAAAAAGGAACTTGAGAAACTAATGAAATCTAGGATTATTTTTCTAGTAAGGCATACACAGTGGATCTTCAACTTAGTCCCCATCCGCAAGAAGAATGGGAAAATAAGGTTGTGTGTGGATTTTCAAAATTTAAACAGAGCATATGAAAAGGATAATTCCCTTGTTCCTTCAATGCAAAAGATATTGCAAAGGGTTGCAGATGTGAAAATGTTTTCCCTGTTGGATGGTTTCTCTGGTTATAATCTGGTATTGGTCGCATCCTCCTATCAACTCAAAGCTTCTTTCAGAGAACCTTGAGGAACATTTTCCTACAAGAGAATGCCCTTCGGATTGATCAACGTTGGTGTAACATTTCAAAGAGATATGGATATAGCATTTAGAGGTTTGATACAAAATTATGTTGTTGTTTATTTGGATGATATAACAATTTATTCAAATAAATGACATATCATATGTTTTCACTGAGACAGGTTTTTGAAAGATGAAGAAAGTATGGGATTTCCCTGAATTTGAAGAAATCAATTTTTATGGTAATTGAATGTAATATTTTTGGTTTTATTATTTCAAAGGATAGAATGATAATTGACCCTGAAAGGATAGATGCCATTGCAAAAATTGGGCTTCCGAGTTTGAAGAAGGCCATGCAATATTTCCTTGGTAAGATCAATTTTGTTAGGAAATTTGTGCCAAATTTTTCTCAGATTGCTAGGCCATTGCAGAATCTAATTAAAAGGACGCTTTATTTAAATTGACTGACATTCAAAAGGATGCATTTATCAAGATTAAGAAATCTATTACTGATTCTCTTGCATTAATGTCCTCATATTTTGACAAAGATTTCACTTTGTACACATTTTCTACAAACGTTTCTTATGCTGATGTTTTGATGCAGAAGGAGACAAAGAATGTAGAAATCCACATTTCATTCATGATATCCACATTCAAAGCGACTGAGTTAAACTATACACAAATTGGTAAATAATCCTATGTTGTTTATAAGTCTGTCAAACATTTTGGGCCTTCTTTATTGAAATCTAAAATGAAGGTGATTTTCCCCTATGCAGCTATAAGAAATTTTCTAATTCAGAAAGAGCTAGGAGAGAAGCAATCCCATTAAATGACTGCACTTTAGGAATATGATTTGGAGATAAGTCCTACCAAAATTTTCAAAGGGAAAAGCTTCTGCTTTTTGGCTACCCAATCAAATGATCCAGAGTAGGAACAATATTGAAGACAAGAAGTAGACATGTATATAGAAACAGTTAATGTTATTTCTGCTCCATGTTCAGAATGGTATGATGATAACAAGTTTTATCTTACCCATGGGTATGACCCTTCGAACTTGAATTTTAAGAAGCATAGGACTTTAAGGTTAAAGGAAACACCTTACCAATTCATTGATAATGTGATTTTAAGAAGAAACTATGATGTTTTTTTCCTCATATGTTTAGAAAAGACAGAAGTTGACAATGGCCTATTTGAATTGCATGCAGGCCCTGCAGGAGGATAACTTTTTAGGAGAAACAATTTCACACAAGGATTTGAGTGTTGGCTACTACTGGCCTACATTGTTCAAATATGCATATACCTTCGTCCTAAAATGTGAATTCTTCTAGAGATGTGCTGGTAAGGTAAAGAAACCAGCCTTTCCCCTCCAACATGTTACTTCCCAATTTCCATTTTAGCAATGGGGATTGGATTTTTTTTACCTATTACTCCTCCATCTTATTTGCACCATAAGTATATCTTAACTTCAACAGAATAATTTATTAGGTGGGTAGAATCAATTCCCCTCAGAGTTTCGAATACAAAATCAGTTATATCTTTTATAGAGATTAATATTGTCATTGGGTTTGGAGTCCCTAAATATCTAGTGTTTGATAATGCATCTTATTCCAATTCCATTGATATTAATCAGTATTCCATTAAAAAGGGGATCAAAGTAAAGTACTCCACAAACTATTATCCCCAATGGAATGGATTAGCAAAGTCTTCCAACAAGAATTTGATCAATATTTTAAGGAAAAGTGTGGCTCATGCACATCACAAGAACTGGCATACTCATCTGTTTAATTCCATTTGGGAAGATCGTATAGATCCTAAAGTATCCACTGGGAACTATCCTTAATTCCATTTTTATGGAAAGTAATCTATCCTAGCATCAAATCTCCTCTTTCCATCATTGCAGTTATCTCAATGTTGTCGGATAAATCTACTAAAGTGGACTCAAGCCAGATCTCCCTATTCCAAGTGGATCTAGAACGAATTAAGTACATAATAAAATCTACTTTCCTAGATCAAAATAGAAATGCAAGTTAACGGATAGATCACTTACTTGAAATACACAAATCCCCTTCTCTCTTTGTTGATCCAAGCTCCAGATCCTTCATACATTAGACGAAATTTCAACTCAAAATGGGCCTTTTAACTTCAACTCAAATTCCATGTCATCATGTGTTATCCAATGAAATTTCTTTAAATTTGAAATACCGTATAGGTCTTAAACACTTTTTTAATATAAATTTGGGGATAGGTATCATAAAAAAAACTACTTTTTTTGTTTGTATTTTCGACATATCTCCCTGTGTTTTTACTCAAATTTCGATCAGGAGAGCTCATGGGATGTGGAATTAAATTCCGCATCCAATGAGTACCCACTCGGCATACTTTTGATGGACCCCGCTACCCCAAAAACAAGAAATACCTGAAAAAATGTGATGATGATGTCATTATCACATTTTTTCAGGTATTTCTTGTTTTTGGGGTAGTGGGGTCCGTCAAAAGTATGCCAAGTGGGTACTCGTTGGATGTGGAATTTAATTCCACATCCAACGAGCTCTCCCGATATAAATTTGATTAAAAACACGGGGAGATATGTCGAAAATAAAAACAAAAAAGTAGTTTTTTTCTTTTCTTCCTCCAAAATTGGTAAATATTATTTTATTAATTTTTTTTAGGAGGCCCATTTTGAGTTGAAATTTCCTCTAATGTCTTGAGTTGCAAAACCCTATAGAGCAAGTGGAAACAAACAAATAGTACATGCATATCCAAACATGAATTGATGTAAGCTAACAATTAAGGAAGAAAAATATAAACATCATCAACAACAACAATTTTTATGGAAATAGATTTGCATTAATGTAATCAAGGAGATACATAGAATTACATAAAGAAAGAACATCATAGCCTAGCCTTAATGTTGCAATATTCCATCCAACAATCCAAGCCAAGCCTCCAAAGCAATATAGTAAGCCTCCCAAATGATGATAGGTATCACCTAGAAATTCCACCAGCATAAAAGTACCATAGTGCTTCCTCCCTTCACATTGGAGAGAGGGTTTAATTTATAAATCTAAATGGATAGAGTAGGTTGAGGATTAGGAGGAGGAGTCTAAGGGATCCTCCCCATAGGTTAGGAATTGAATGCCACCTCACCTAGATAATAGGGATAATCCTCCACCTCATCCACCTTTGATAAGGGCCTTGAAGCTTCACTTTTTACCCTCAAAACACCATCGACGCACTTAGAAAGAAGGGAAAGAGCACCGTCAGTGCTTCTAACATGAAGGGAAAGAGCGTTGGTGCACCTTTCCTTGGGAGAAAGAGCGTTAACCCTACTTCTATCCCAAAGGGAAAGAACGTCGACCTTCCTAAAGAGGGAAAACGGGTAGAAACAACCTCAATATCAATCCATTTTAGTAGAGAGAAATTTAGGGATTAGGAATAGGGTTAACACGTGGCTCAACATGATGAGGTTTCAGTGTAACAGCATATGCCTCCCAAAGCATGAAGTTAGAGGAATACGATAGGTGAATTCTTTGTAAAGTGAAGAAATCGAAGGCAAAGATGTTGGTTGAAAGTTGTTGTAGTACTACTGACTCAAATCTCATACGAATCATAACATGGCTATTGTGTTGGAGTCATTATCCAACGTACACACTTTATTTGGTCAATTTTGGCCTAATTACCTACTATCCTAAGTTTAATTGACTTAATTGGCATCATATGAGCACACCATGACATCAACATGAACACACCCATGCCTTCCTTCAATCAAGGAGGCCAACTAAGCCTTATCCTTCAATCGAGGAGGTTAAATAGGCTTCCTCCTTCAAAAAGGGAGCAATTCTGGGTGATTTGAGTGTTATAAGTGCACCTAATTGCTAACTAATTTTTATTTCACCTAACAATAAGTTAAACTGAGTTGTAAAGGTACCTCCATCATGCAATTGTCTATTTTGGGATGAACTGGAGTGAGTTAATGCGCCCCCAACCACTTCTGATGAGCAATATCACTTCAGTTAACTTCATCGGAGATAATTGGAGTTAATGATGTGCTACCACCTACTAGTTGACATGCAGTGACATGTGTCTGAGTTACATTTAGTTAGAATCGATCATCTATTGCACTTTGATTTATTTAGGACTCAGTGAGAGTCAGTTATGGATAGTTCAGTGGTTAACTAAGTGTGTCTAGTGTTGGCTAACTGTCAGTTAAGCTACACCCATCCATGAAATTCGAATGACCTCCTAGTGAATTCGAATTGTCTTGGAATTCATGCATTCTGCATGACATTGTATTGTATTATTAATTCTTTCCTTGATTATACAGATATTCAACCTCCTATTACAGTACCGTTACATCATTTCATGTCTAATTTGTCTTGAATCACTTGTGAGTCTGTGCTTTGTTCCAAGATTGCTGTGATGGAATTAATATGGTATCAGATCCATGACGGGATGAAGCCATGCAACAACTTAAAAAAAAATCCATGTTTGAAGGAATCCCAGCCATCAAAGATACCACCGGAGTTTGCAAAGGTTGTATTGTTGGCAAACACCCTGAGCACAAGATTGATCAGGGAAAGGCAAGCCATGCATCAAGTATATTGGGGCTGATTCATTCTGATATCAGTAGATTGATTTCCACAACATCCATGAATGGATCTCGGTATGTACTCACCTTCATAGATGATTTTTCTAGCTACACTTGAGTTTTCTTCATTAAGAAAAAATCTAAATATTTGGAGAAATTTGTTGAGTTGAAAGCACTGGTTAAGAATGCCTCTTGAAGAAAGATTAAATATCTGAGATATGATAATGGAAGGGAATATATCAGTTCTGAATTATTGCAAATATGTTCAGACAGTGGGATCAAGATCCAACATTCCATTCCCTACACACACTACTACAAATCCTGGAA
>LPNX010785840.1:719032-827963 GCA_001517045.1 Pseudotsuga menziesii
GCTTCTGTATCATTTAACTGATTGAGGTTTGTTTATAAAAAAAACTTTGTTTATTCACTCTCATTCATTTGTTTTAGTGCTAGATTTTTATTTGAAAGCTATTAATTTCTTTTTTTTCAAAAATTTATGAGCAAAGAGTTAGGGCTGGTGAAAACTTGAACCTCTAGTGAACTTTATTGAATATGTTTTCCATCCTCATGAAATCTATTAGCAGCCTCTGCAATTGAATATTTCATTATAAGAATTACAAAATTGGAATAAAAAAACTCAAAAACTCAAATAAAAAAATTATCATAAACATACCATAGATTGGATTACTTCCCTCCTCCCCTAACAGTTGAATTCTTCCTCTTTGGCTCTCTTCTTGGCGAATCAATCTCCCTCCAACTGTATTCGACTTATTGGACTGGGAGAGCCTCCTTTTTATGTATGCCTATCTTGGATCACCTTCATGCATGTTCAGAAAATCAATCAAAATGGTTAGCAGAAACTAAGAAAAAAATTGAAATTACAGTGTTTCCTTAAGCTACCTTTGATCTTTTGCATATATTCTAAGAAAACCAATGAAGTACTATTCAGACCAAGCGAATTTAGAAAAAAAAAATCTAATTACATTCGGCTTCATGGATGATAAAGATTCGTGGATGAGAAAATTGTAGTATTTAGCAGGGGCTAACCTTCTCCAAAACGATAAGAAATTGCGTTAATAAAATAATAAAATAATAAAAAAACCCTTTAATGTGATATAAAATATTCCATCAAAGTGCATTGCTCGTAGCTATTGAAATGGAGATAGGAGCTATTAAATCAACAGTGTGGGGAGGGCAGAGCAACTAAGCATTGGAAACCGTACCAAGCAGCCAATGTAGTTAATGCATCTAAGCGGGAAATCATTTCTCCATATTTATCCTTTATGTTGAAATAATAGTATATATTAAAATAATGGTATATATTATTGGAATTGTTTCCAATATTTAATATAATGTTTCTAATTTTTTTATATGATGTTTTTTTAGTGTTTAACATTTTTTAATTATGTTTATTATTTTAGTTTTTGTTATTTTATTTTACGATGCTTCTTTTTTAAATATTAACATGTTTTTTAAAGTATATTTATTACTCGAAGTATATGATGTTTCCTTTTACTAGTGTTTGTTGCATTGTTTAACATTTTTTTTAACTATGTTTAGTATTTTTTAGTTTTTGTTATTTTATTTTATGATGTTTCTTTTTTAAATATTTAGTAAGCAGGGAATTGAATAATTAGTTTGTTTTATGTTTTTTTTCTTAACTTGTAATTTGTTTTTAATTTTAATATTTAGTTTGTACGTTAAAATAGATTTTGGTTTAGAGTCTATGTATAAAATAATATTAATGTTTTTATATTAAGATAAAAAAAATTAAAACATGCGATTTTAAATTATCTATATATTTTGGCTTGTGATATTTTGAGATGTATTAAGTGTTGTTAGAATAATCAACCCATAGTTACCCGACATTAATTAATCGTTTTTGTTGTATTCCTAGATTCTTAGATTCCCTTTCTATGCTAGTTCACTTCCACATGTTCCTAGAAGTCAATACTTGCTTATAAGCTGGGTCATGGAGTGCTTTGGAATCATCCTGGAAACATATTTAGCAATTCTACTTTTATTCCTGGTTCCTAAAAATGCATATCTGCTTTTTCTAAAAGATGCCTTTCTTTACAGTAGTTTTAAGGAATAAATGAAAAACTAGTCTAGGGAACTTGCCTTGTTTTTTTACCACATTATCTTCCTTCATTTTCTCCAAACAAAAGCATGAATGAGTTTTCTTTCCACCACTTATTAGCTTTCCCACTTGCTTTATCCAATTCGTGAGGATATTCATAGATTTGGAAAGTCATTTTTGCACCTATGGGGGATTTGACTTATTTTAGTAAGCCTTCTTTTTGACCAATTCGAATATCAACCTAGTGCTTTCGAATCTCTCTTGTAATTATATATTTGAGAAGCCTATTACTTCATATGGCTGGATTATGTACACTTATTCAATACATGATTAATTTATGCTCCAATTTTAGTCTCCTTTTGTGTGAATTTTACATGTTTGATTAGCAATTTTGTGAGTTTAATTGATCTATCACTTGGGTTGAATTTTCACATGGTATCAGAGCCTTTGTAGATCGATTTATCTCCTTCTAAATTTTTATTGCGGGTTCGAAATCATTGACTGCGAGCGCATTCTGTTGACTGAAGGGCATAGGAGTTGAGATATGGACCAATCTCAAAGGATCATCTTGAATCCATTCAATTTATCCGAATGGAAAGATGAGATGGAGATAGTGTGGATAGAGAAAGGTATCTACAGGGTTACCATGTCTACTAAGGCAGAGCCCAATGTAGGTGCAGAGAAAATTAAATGGCACAACAGGAGGGATGAGGCCTATGGTCTTTTGTGTCCGAGCATTTCAAGAGACCTCCTTTTTCATTTTGATTCATTGACATCTCCTAATGAGGCATGGGAGAATATTGAAGATATTTTTAGAAATATAGATGAGATGAGAGGACATCAAATCGAGAATGAATTGATCTCCTTGAGTCACAGTAGCTTCAAATCATTGCAACTCTATTTTACTAAGTTTAAGGCCCTTGTTTTGCAGTTAAAACAATGTGGAATTGAAAAGAAGGAGGAGAAACTAGTTTTTACCATTCTCTCAAAGCTTGGTCCTGACTATTCAATGTTTTTTTTTACCTTCTATGCCACTAAATTGACATCTCAAACCTGGAAGATGCCTAAGCTTGTTGAGTTCATGGAATCCCTCACCCAAGAGCAAGATAAATTGGTGATGATGGGCACCATCAAACCTTCCAAAGACCAAGCTTTGGTTGCTGGAGATTCGAAGATGTTTTTAGGAATTTCACACCTTCTGTGGATAGAATTTGTTCCTCTGGTCTAAATGGTTCAGATCTAGAACAAATGGTTCACAACAAGGTTGGAAGAATTCTCCTAGAAACTACAGACACCTGGAATACGATCTTTGATGGAATGATGTGGCTCTTCACCTATGACAAAAGATCTCCAAGAAAATACCTATTGGGCCTCGAAATTGTCTTTTATAATGGTCTTATTGACATTAATTTTCGACCTATTTATCGTAATTTAAGACATTTATGTTCAATAAGGCTGTCTTTTACTCTCTTTTATTAATTAAAATATTGTAAATGTAAAATAAGACAAATGTGTTATTTTTATGTATTGTAATGTAGTATTTTCCAAATAATAGGCGTTCTACACTCCATTCAGCTCCTTCTTTCGGTCCTAAGTTCTGAATTAGATTTGATTTCATGTTAGTTTACTGGTTTGGCTTACCCGTTATCTTCCATTTCTTACTAGTCTTGTTGATCCTACATGAACAAATCAAAACCATGACTCTATGATGAAATTGAGAATATTTTAAATGTTAAAAATAGAATAATCATCATTTTCAAACTATTAATAAATTTATTGACATTAAAAATGGCTTAAAACTTAAAAAACATGAAACCAAACTATATATATATATATATATCTCATTATTGTTCCACTCACATTTTAATTCCTTTTAATAAAATAAAAATCCCTAAAAAACAAGTGGATTGGAAACATAGTCACGTTCTCTTTAAAACTTTGAATATGGTATTAAACTATATATATTATGCATGCATTGACAGTAAAACAAACCACTTCACATTATTTTAAACACATGATCCTTTTTTTATTTTTCTATGGATTAATATATGGTAAATGTTTTATGCAGCCCGTGAGTTAACTTACACACAGGAAATGGACTCATGCACCGGGAATTCAATGCACGAGAGAATGGCACACCCAATCAATGGAACTCAGCCATAGTTCAACAATCTAGGAACCAACCATCAATTTTTCCAACAAACTAGGATAAAATCCGCTCATAATCCATATTTATGAACAAATCTTGGTTACAAATCATCCGGACGTTCATCCAAACGCCCATGTAGACCATGTGTTTTTAATAGACAATTTATTTTTGGGAAAACAGAAGCGAAATTGAAAATTATGGCACATGGGTTTTGTGCAAAATAGGCCCATTTCGATCAATATGAGGATTTTTCTCCAAATTCATAGACATTTGGGAGAAAATAGTGGTTCTTTGAAACCAACGTTTCTAGAAATTGCGGTTGGCCGTTTTCTGAATTCGTGGGTAGTTGTTATAGCAGTAATGAACCTCTATTTTTAGTAAGAGGTGGTCAACCTGATCTGCATTGTAATCATCTTATAAATACCTCTTTGGTTTTTAAGAGGATAGGAGACAAACTCTTTGTAAAACTTTTCTTTAGTTTAATAAAAAGCCTATGTTTTAGCTTTGGATATATGTTTTTGTCTTCTGTGGGTGACTGATTGACTTAGTTTCACATCTCTGATTGCTGGGAGGGCCCCTCAACAACCAGATGTTCTTTTATGCCAATATTTTCTATTTCTTTTTTGCAAGTAAATAGTTTATTTTCCAATATATGTATTTAACTTGGTTTCCTGTAGGATACTATTTTATTTTCTGCAATTTGTTTTTTGCTGTTTATATGTAATTTACATTTTCAAAATTTAAATGACCGGTCATGCATACCTTCTTTCAGATTTTCTTTTAGTTTTCCATTTGCAATCAGATAGAATTCATATCATTCCAATATCTCAAGCTTAGTTTATAATCAAATTCAGTTCTGTTAATTTTCCTGTAGTTGTAGATTAAATTAGTTTACCTTTCAACACTGTTTTATTATGCAATAGAAATGGTTTCTTTCCTTAGAAAATAATTAGTATAGATAGATTTTTGTTATTTCAACTTTTTAACAGTTTATTTACTGTTTTTCTAGCACTTTAGGGTCATATGCATCAACCAGCTGGTGTCAAGATCATTTAGTCTGCTTGTTTCCTTAGTTTATATCATTTTCTATCATTCAAACTGTCTGTCTAGACTATCATTCAGCCTTGTTTTTCAAACTGTCATCCATACTTTCATTCAGCCTTTAATATTTTATGTTTTGTTTCTATGCTTAATTAGAGTCTAATTTCTAAGGTTTTCGAATTGTCTTATTTCCTGTAATTAACCAACATTCGTATATGTAGTTAGAACCTTGTTTTGAATGACATAATGTTTTACTTAATCTTCATATTCTTTTTTTCTCATTTCCTTATCTTCGCCTTAGCTTTTCTTTCTGATTGTACCTTGATCTATAGCTAATACTTTATGTCTGATTTCTTAACTTGTTGCTGTTCTAAAACTTCTCTATTTCATTCTTAGCTTAGTTTACTCCATTTTTGTTAAGGTTGATCATGGATTAAAACTTGGTAATTTCATTTTTGAAAGTGCATTAGTTTTCATGATTTGATCATCCATCTTAGTTCAAGCATAGGATATTTTTTCTCATTTACATAGTTAATGAAGATGTTCATGGATAGAATTTGAGTAGAAATAGAGTAAAATTTATTAAGTTTCCTACTTGCTTCTAGAATTTAATTTATTTCCAACCATTTGAATATGCTTAGGTTTACTTAGGTCTGTTTGAACCCCAAGTTTAGTTTGCTTTGATTAGTTTACTATTTTGAAACGCATTTATTTACACTTGGTCTTTACAATAATATTTGCTTTGCTTTCTACGAATCCGCAGTTACTTGATTTGCTTTCTATGAATTTGCAATTAAACAGTTCATTGCTTTCCATGAATCAGTTGCACTTGCATTCTTAGATAGGCATTTACTCATGCATACATGGAATAGTCTCCAATTTATAACATATATCAAATAACTTGCTGCAAGTAGTTAGTTTTTCTTTCATTAATTAAATCACTTTCGAACCAAGCGACCGCTTTCTAGATTAGTATCTGCAATTCCCTTCCATAGAATAGATTAGCATAACAGTAGATTAGATTTGAATTCTAGTTGTTAAATAGTTTCCCTGCTTTCCTAAGAATAGATTGGATTCCTGCATTTAACTCATGATATTCATGCATGTAGTTTAACATCATGTAGTTGCATGATTAGTGCATTTGCATATCTAGGTAGCTTAGATTAGAGTAAGCTTTAATCCTGCACATATAGTGTTTGCATATCACAAGCTCCCTTCCCGGGTTGACAATTGAGTGTTGAATTAGATAGTGCATATTTTACCCAACAATACCTGCATAAACACATCAAACACAAAAGATCAAAAGTACCTGAACATCATCTACAGATCTATATCGGTGACTAAGGAATCCAATAAAAACATGCAAGAAGATTACACATAACAAGTATATGGGAAATGAACCAACTTTGCATTAATAAATAATGAAAGAGTTTACAACATGTGCCTTAGTGTTGATGCACTCCTCCACAAAACTGATGTCTTATCCCCAATAGCTCTAACTTTCTCCTCTATGTTCACTCTAATGGATCAGGCCAGAATGTCAAAATGGTAGCATGACTTTTCTCTCCCCCTCAACCATGGGGTATGAGCCTCTTTTTATAGGCTTCAAATGGATAGAGATGGTTGATGTTTTGGTGGGTGAGGTGGCTAGGAGATCCCCAAAGGATGGATCTTAAGCTCAACTAACCCAGGTGAATAGGGATAAGGCTTGAAATGAAGATTTTGATATAGAAGCTTCATGAAGTCTCTCTTTTTCACTTTTTACCAAGGGCACTACTCCTACTCCTTGATGACAGAGCGGTGCTAGGGTAGAACCACTCTTCAAACAAAGGATAAAGGAGGTGCCACTACCTTTCTTCAACACAAATCAAGAGGTTATGAAGAAGGTACTGCTCCTAGGCTTAAAGGTAGAAACGGTGCTAGGTTTTTATATGCAATCTTGACATTTGGATCACTGTTTTCACTTCAAGATTTGGGAATGAGGGAAAACATGGATGTTTAGGATCTTATCACATGTTGATAATGAGATTTGGGTGTAACAGAATTCCCCCAAAAGAATGAGGCTAGATGGATACGATAGGCGAGAGATTTGATAGAGCAAGTTATCACTTTGAGGCAAGAATTGTCTTGATCGGAGATCAACACCAACCAAAAATATGCAATACATCAATACTTTTGACTCATGAGAAAATGTGTCTTCACCATGGCTGCAGACCAATACAAGGTAGATCCATGGGGGAGATTAACAAACATGGATACTAGAATACAAGGTAGATCCATGTGATAGAGGACTCAAAGTTGGACATAGCTACCAGACATATAGCGTAGATCTATGTCATACAAATACAAATTTGAGCATAGCCATGACCATACAAATGTGGATCCATGCTAGTACTTCATACAATATAATCCATCGCAACCTCGGGAGAAAGCTATGAGTGTTTTATAACAAATACCCAAGGTCTTCGTCTCGTCTTCTACAAAGTATGATTCTATCCATGTGATTATAATGATCTGAAGTCGAACATGGTAGAAACCACTTGATTACCGGTCAATGATGTGAACCATTAACAAGTGCGAGGGAGATCGTCGTTAATGTAAATGATTCCCAAGGTAGCCTAGTACAATCTACTAAGTGTGAATAGATGATTTGATGTCGAACACTCAATGGAATATTTCAATCAAAGGTCAATGATGCGAAGCTATGTTGAAAGTGAGAGAATCTATCATTGAGGCATACAGATCTCAAGATACTAAAGTTTTTTCTAAGACTAATTCCCGGATGATGAGGTGATGTCGACAGGAATAGTCTCATCAAAGGAGGGCGATGATGAATCCCACATCGACGATGCAAAACTAGGAACAAATTTCTGGAATGTGGTAGATAATGTAACCATAGGACTAACTCAAAAGTACTGACACAAAGGCTGTTTTGACTGTAGAGGTAAACTTCTTATTCCGTTTGAACATTGGGAGGCATGACAAAAGACTTAGCAGCATGACTGGACCAGACGGACACACAATACAACAATGGAGAATGCATTTTTTTGAAAAAATCAAAGGAGTGACATGACTCATGAAAGTGGATCGACTTGTAAGTCAGCTGAATACCCAATTGACTGAATGATATGTAGACAAGTGCCATGTTCAAAGGTGACAAACAACTTCCATTTATTTGCAAAATGAACTGATTCCCTTCCCTTAATTCCCCCATCATGATTGATGAGTGCCTCTTTTTGTTTGTACGAGTCCAAAGAGGGTAACAAACAATCATTTTAGCTCGTCCGAAGACAAGTCCATTCTCATATATTTCACAAACCTGAGAAAGGAGGGGTTCGTTCACTGAACAGGTCTCTTAGTGTTTAGTTTACCGAGTTCAATGAAAGAAAACTCGGTATCATTCATGTTTAGAAAGTCTGAACGAATATGGGAGAAAACTCCAAAGGGTCCTTTTTCATATGATTTAGTCTCCAGGGCCTGAAAAAGTATAAAATAATACCCAAGAGAACTCTTCTAGTCATGATTGGTTGGAGTGTTCCTTTTTCGTGAATAGTCTGTCTGAATCGAAAAGGAGATAACCTATAGTCGGAGAGACGAATCTTCAAATACTTTTATGAGTATGAAGAAGTCAAATACTCGACAATATTTTCATATTTAGGGAGTCCAAAAAGAGTTTAAAGGAGACTCCATTAGGTTTATTTTTCATCACGAGAAGTTTTTACGAGCCCGAAAAGAATCGAAAAAAGACTCGAAACTTTGATACTGAGTTCTAAGAGCGTGACCAAAGTGTCGAAACAAACGCTCAGGGACTTTTCCATTTTCTAGAAGTATGAAAAAAGCAACAAAAAAAAACTCGTCCATAGACACTACTATTTATCCTTTCACCCCTGCAAGACTTAAACAAGTTCATTAGTCTCCTAAACATTCAAGTAAATGAATTTATAAACTATATTAAAGGGTGTTTTCATATCAAAATGATTTAAAATATTAATAATAATGTGAAAATTTCTAAAAATATATTTAAAATCCAATTGAACAGTAAAACAAAAGTCAGTTTACTATTTACCAATTTGTGAGAGAATTCGGGAGACTTTGGAGCCAGATCTTCAGCCAAATATTACAGGTGCATCTACCATCTGTTTCAAGTACCGTTAGAGCCAGGTAGATGCTAGAAACCTACTCTTTCATTCTATTATTTCCATTTTTTCTTTGGCTTGGGTTTCAGGGGTCTTTCAACAATCCCTAAATCAGAATTGCGGGCACTGCTTCTACCCCTTACGGGCCCAAAACCGCCCCTGTTGAGCTTCACTCAGGCAGTGCCACTGCTTTGTGTAAATAGAGGATAGGCAATGTCGGCCGTGAGGATGAAAAACTAAATGGGAAATCCAAGTTAAAATATATTTGATGATTTTGATGATTGAATGTGGTTTTAACTATCCCATTTGTTGTTTTTGGCAGGTTTTATCCTGTAAAAAATGGTTATATGGAAAGAACGACAAGATGACAATGATGATTCCCTGGCTGAGGGAAATGTGGGGTGCATTACTAATTTGATAGTTTGTGGCCTCTTGAATTTTTCCTGCACTCCGAGTATGATATCCCATGAGTGTCTGCTAGAGCATATCCTACGCATGTGGAACCCTGAACAACAGTACTTGAGGTGGGAGCTCATGTATTGACCATAGAGGTAGATGACATATACTTTCTGATAGGAGTGTCTAGGTGAGGTACTCATGTTTCATTGAATGGTTCCCAGGGAGGGGATGTGACCACTTAGGAGCTGATAAACCGTCATTGTGTGCCTGGTACTAGGATGTTGGGGAAGAAGATCCCCATAAAGCAAGTGGTGGATGATGCACTTCGCACTTTTATTTTTACTATGCATAGGTTGGAAAGAAGCCAAGGGTCTCAGCATGAATCAAGAGTGCATTTACTGTATTCCATAGAAGCTATGGCACCCACTATCTTTAACTGGGAAGAGGCACTACTTCCAGTTTTCAAGGACCAGATGACTAAATGTCATCAAGGGGAATTGAAATAGTTTGGCTATGGATCCATTTTAGTTTATTTATTTTTTGAGCGAGTGCCCCACATGAGGCCCCAAGTGATATTTACAGAGCTAAGGCCCATAGACCCCCATATGTTGAGGTGGGTAGAGCTTATGGCTTGTACAAGAGGTAGAAGAGTCAAAGTGAAGTACGATGCTGGATTTTTCCACTAGTTGGAGGACCAGATCCTCATGATTGAGGATTATGTATATGCAAGTATTGACTTCAGGGTTGACCCTAATCTACCATTTCCACCTGGTGCATAGTGGAGGGACATCGGTAAGAAACAAGAATCTAAAATGTTGATTGTGTTTTTGTATTTTCATGTTTTTATGTTTTTTATGAGTAGTAACAAGACCTAAATTTTCTCATGCAAAAGTTGGTGTGGCATGAATTGGGGGATCATCCCCAATGGATAGGTGAGTGGGATCTCGGTTTTTTCACTGAGGAGATGACCAGATGGGAGAGTTAGAGGAGAACCTAGAGAGGTTAACCTTAGATATACCGGATGCAGATATTGATGACCACCCAATGAGGTACCCGAGGTACACTGCAGGAGTGCTAGGTTGTTTTAGCCAACTACTACGTAGAGTAGCATGAGCTATCATGTGTTATCATGATCATCACTATATGGTGTCTTACATGATGTATTACTGAAAGCTGATACAACTTCAGTATTTTGTATGTTGTTGTATTTTCCTGAAAGCCACCGTGCTTCAGATGAGGTCTCGTGACCATTTTTGTAAAAACATTATATATATATATGTGTGTGTGTGTGTGTGTAGAATTTTTTACTGGTGTTTATAAGTCTCAAATGGAAAATGTATTTACATGAGTTTTACATGTTATGTACTATTTATTTACAATATGATGAGCCATGTTTTCTTTTTCAAGTTATAAATGAGCAATATACCAATCTAGGATATAGTTTGCTAATGAATCAACAACTGCATTATTTGCCCTAGGGATATTCCTGTAAGTAATAACCTCAAATGACCTTTCCAGTAACTACACTCTCCGGAAGAGACGGAGAAGTACGGGGTTTATGATGGTATAGACCCGGTTCAAATGACAAACCACTAACTGCAAGTCCATGAATACTACCAAATCATGAATGTCCCGAGATGCAGCTTCAGTCAGTAGACCTATTACTTCCCGATACTCAACGATGTTGTTGGTAGCTGGACCGATACACACTGCTCCTAAATTGACTAGATCGTGCGTAGGGGAATACAGAACCCAAGCAGCTGAAGCAAGGTTCTGGGTATGATGACAAGCACCATTAACGAAGCCATAAAATGCCATCCAATCTGCATAACCAAAACATGGTATAAACAGTATGGACACTAAACTCAAAACCATATTGAAAATACTAAAACACACTGAAAGTGAAAAAAATACATATATACAAGGTACCATATGTTGATGTAATTGTAACTTCGAAATGTATTCACTTGTATATTTCATATATTTTATTTCATTGGTCCTCTATTTTCCTATTGGGAGAATCATTAATGTAAACAAGTCATGTAAATTCATAGAGTTTAACCCTCCTAGTTGATCAGGGGTCAAAGTCCCCACAGTTTTGGGGCACTAGGGTTATTAGACTCTCCTAGAGAAGTCAGCCCTGGTAAGTTGTTGTTAAGTTGGAAACTAGTATAAATAGAGAGTGAGCCTATCTATTTAACACACAGTCACTCACACTCATTTGTTGTGCATGAGTGAGAGAGAAGGATCTGGGATAAGAGAGAGAACAACTATTGGAGATCATCTTATTGTCTTTGGGTTTTACTACTTCCATTGGTGCTCATTCTATCTTTGAGGAAGTTGTGCGGTTTTCTTCTTTATGGTTTCCCCAAGGAAAATATTTGTGTCCATTATTTCTTGTGATTGATTGTTGTTCATGTTATTCTCTCATATAAGATCCTAAGATCATATTGTCTAATTGATAAAAATTTGACATGGTATCAGAGCTAACCTGAGAAGAAGACACTGTGCAGTTGTAGAAGCTATGGATTCTTACTTTTTGGGTCTCTCTCCACAATCCATCATCAAAAGGAGGCTAGGATAAATCTCCATTGAAGGGCGCATCTTTCTATTGAAGCGGAATCTGATTCTGAGCACTTTCATTTTTTGACCTACCACTGCATTAGGAAATTAGGGCTTTCCAATGAAGAGGAATTTTTGAGTGAGCCTAGGATAGGATTGATATCCTCCTAAAAATCAAATTTTAGAGACAAAAATCGAGGTTTTTGGTTGGGTAGAACTCCAGGAAAGTCAAACCCTAATTTTCCCTGGAACCAAAAAACCAGCACTGCAAAAGATCAGCTCCATATTTAGTTTTTACCTTCTCAAAATGGTAAGATCTAATATTTTGTATTTCCATTTGAGGTTCTCAGTTAAGATGTCTCATCACACCAATCTTGATGAAAATATTGAGGGAGATGATAACCTCCGAGACTGGAAGTATAGGATCTCCTGGGTTCTGGAGGAAAATGAGTTGGACTCTTACATCAGTGAAGAGGTTCTAGTTTCAGAGGGAGATGAGGCTAAGGCCTTACACAAAAAGAAATTGGTCATGGATATGAGTATTATTTCTGATTCAATCAAGGATCACCTCATACCATAGATGTCCTCCCTAAAGACACCTAGAGAAATGTTTGATGCCCTGACCAAGATATTTGAAGGGAAGAACATAAACCGAAAGATGACTTTGAGGAACTAGTTGAAGAGTGTGAAGATCCATAATGCAGAGACCATACAGTCATACTTCACAAGGGTCTCCCAGATCAAAGAACAAATTGAAGCAGTGGATGAAGAAGTGGAGAATGCGGAAATTATGATGACTACCTTAAATGGTCTCCCTAGGTTATGGGACTCTTTCATTCAAGGGATTTATGCTAGAAGAAATCTAGTCACCTTCAGTACACTCTGGGAGGAATGCTCACAAGAAGAAGCTCGAATAATATCCTAAGAAGAAAATATGGGAAGTGAAAATCAAGCTCTCATAGTACACTCCAAGAAAAGTAGGCGGTACTATCATCATCCTAAAGGTAAGCATTCTCACTCTAGAAAAACTCAACTCAGATGTTTCACTTATGATGAGATAGGACACTATGCCAGAAATTGTCCTAGAAACAAAATAAACTCTCATAAGAAGGACAAAATAAAACATCAAGCTCACACTACAGAGGATGATGATCCTCCCAAGAAAAGAGTGAAACAAGAAAGTGAATATTCTTCAAGTGATGAAGAGTATGTTCTGATTTCTTGCCTCCCAGGAACTATCACACATGGAAGCAATGATTGGCTTATAGACAGTGGGGATTCCAAGCATATGACGGGATTCAAAGAATCCTTTGTGAAACTATCCGAACATGAGTCACCTCACAAGGTGAAACTTGGGGATGATTACCAATATCCAATAAAAGGTAGTGTTGAATCCTCCTATAAACTAGACTCTAGAAATTCGATGAAGATGAAGGATGTCTTGTTTGTACCAAGACTAATGAAGAATATCCTCTCCATATCTGCATTGGATTCAAAAGGCATGAGGGTTGAATTTGTAGATGGCCAAGTCATTATGTGGCCAAAGGGAAAGACTATATATGATGGTGTAGTGATTGGAGAGCAAGAGGGAGGACTATACAAATTGAAGGGCCAACCAGAACAGCTTTGGTACATGACTCAGTAGAGCCAAATGAACTTTGGCATAGAAGGCTTGCACATGTGCACTATAGGGAACTACCACTTGCAAGATAAGTTGTTGAAGGTATTCCAGAAATATAGACAAAACATGACGGTGTTTGCAAAGGACGTACGAAAGGAAAGAACACAAAGAAGACATTTCCAAGTAGCAAGAGCAAGGAAAAATGAATCTTGGAAATCATTCACTCTGATGTATGCAGTCTGATGTCATCCAACTCATTGAGTGGGTATGTATACTATGTTTATTTCATTGATGATTTTTCTAGGAAGACATGGATATACTTCTTGAAGAACAAATTTGAAGTATTCAACAAGTTTAAAGAGTTCAAAGCCTTGATTGAGAACCACACAGAAAATTAAATCAAGACCTTTCGATTAGACAATGGAAGAGAATTCACATCAAATGAATTCAAAGAATTATGAATAGATTCAGGGATAAAGAGGGAGTTGACCAATCCATACAATCCACATCAGAATGGGGTTGTAGAGAGAAACAATAGAACAATTATGGAAGCAACAAGGGAAATTATTCACGATCAAGATCTTCCCATGCATCTATGGGCAGAAGTTGCCACAACAACTGTGTATGTACAAAATGGTACTCCACATAGAGTACTTGAGAACAAGACACCTGAAGAATTATTTTTTGGAAAGAAACTAGAGGTCAGCCATCTCAAAATATTTGGCTGTCCAGTGTACATACACATTCCAAAACAAAAGAGGACAAAGTTAGATCCTTTTGGAAAGAAGGGTATATTTGTGGGATATAGTGAAAGCTCGAAGGCTTACAGAATATAATTCCCATGATTCAAGAATATCGACATTAGTAGAGATGTAACATTCAACGAAGACTCGGCTTACAACAAATCCAGAAAGAGACCAGTTGAAGACCCTAAAGAAACAGAAGTACCCAGGCTTCAAGATACAACTATGAATGATGCAACTCAAGAAGAAGATCAAGAAATATAAGAACCACATGAACTTGTAGATCCACCCCAAGAGAAGAATCCTCACAAGAGGAAACCTGCATGAGTATGAGAGGCTATCCAAGGTGCAGAAAGATATGGGGCTCTAGAAGAAATACACATAGAGAGGAAAAGAACCATCTCCTGCTCTGGTTATGTAGCCCTATTATGTGATATCATTGATAAAAGAACCTTCCAATTATGAAGAACCTGCAAAAAATAAAGAGTGGAAGGATGCTATAATCGACAAGTACCAGTCGATCCTAAAGAATGATGTCTGGGATGTTTTCCCAAGACCACACTGGAAGTCTGTTGTGACTTCCAAGTGGATCTACAAGATCAAGAATGTTGCAGATCGTATCATAGAGAAATATAAAGAAATATTTGTGGCTCATGGCATCTCCCAGAAAGAAGGAATAGACTATGAAGAAAATTTTGCACCTGTAGCAAGATACACTTCCATTAGATCATTACTTTCTCTGGCTGCAGTAATGAAATGGAAGATACACTAGATGGATGTCAAGACTTCCTTCTTGAATGGTGTAGTGGAAGAGGAAGTGTACATGGAGCATCCACTCAGTTTTGAGACACATGACAGGGAGACTCATGTGTGTAAATTGAAGAAATCCCTGTATGTTTTGAAATAGGCACCCAGGACATGGTACAACAGAATTGATAGCTTCCTATCCAGTTTGGGATTTACCAAGACTAAAGAATATTCCAACCTCTAATACAAGGTTAAAGAAGGGAACCCAATGATATTCCTATTATATGTAGATGGCCTATTTGTAATAGGTGAGGATGGGTTGATTGCTGATACGAAGAGGAATCTTGCTTCTAAATTCAAGATGAAGGACTTGGGTATGATGCACTACTTTCTAGGCATGGAGGTGTGGAAAAATGTAGAGGGAATATCCCTAGGACAAGGGAAGTATGAAATAGATATCTTGAAGAGGTTCGGGATGATGGACTGCAAGGCCATGACCACACCTATGGCATCAAACCTAAAGCTATTGAGTGATGCTTCATCAGAGTCAGTTGATGCTCCGATGTATCGTCAGATGATTGGGTTGTTGATGTACCTAATGAATACGAGACCGGATATTTGCTTTGTTGTGAACACATTGAGCCAGTTTTTGACGGATCCCAGACATGTTCACCTGATTGCTGCAAAGCATATTATGAGGTACCTGAAGGGTATATTTGATTATGGGCTCAAGTATGAGGCGAATCAGAAGATTAACCTGGAGGGTTATGTGGATTCTGATTGGGTAGGCAATTTCGTTGATAGGAATAGCACTTCAGGGTGCTGCTTTAGTATGGGATCAGGTGTGATCTCTTGTTTTAGCAGGAAACAATCCTATGTGGCACTAAGTACAACCGAAGCAGAGTATGTCACACCTTGTTTGACTAGTTGTGAAGCAGTGTGGTTGAGGAAGCTACTATCTATTTTGTTTGATCTCCAGTTGGATGCCACTTATATCTATTGCGACAAACAGATTTGTGTGAAGTTATCAGAGAACCCAGTGTTCCATGGCAAGTCGAAGCATATCAAGATCAAATACCACTATATCAGGGATATGGTGTAGAGGGGATCAATGAAGCTCCAATCTATTGCGATGGATGAACAGATAGCTGATGTGTTAACTAAGCCATTAGCAAGAATGAATTTTGAGTACTTTCAGGAGAAACTTAGTGTTATCCAGATAGAGGTTCCTTCCAAGGGGAAGTGATGAGTCTATGATCCATTCTAACATGGTGGTAGGAGGGGCCTCCCATGGTCAAATGCAAGTGTAGATCCATTCTTACATAGTGGTAAGCGGGGCCTCCCATGGTTAGATGTAAGTGCAGAACCATTCTGACATGGGGGCATCCTGGGCCCTCCCATGGTCATATGTAAGGGCTAACCCATTCTGACATGGGTGCAGGCTGGGCCCTCCCATGGTCAGATGTAAGGGAAGATCCATTCTGACATGGGGGTAGGCTAGGCCCTCCCATGGTTAGATGTAAGGGTAGATCCATTCTGACATGGGGGCAGGATAGGTCCTCTCATCGTTAGATGTAAGGGCAGAGCCATTATGACATGGGGGAAGGCTGGGCCCTCCCATGGTCAGATGTAATGGCTGGGCCATTCTGACATGGGAGCAAGCTGGGCCCTCCCATGGTCAGATGTAAGGGCTAGACCATTCCGACATGGGTGCAGGCCGAGCCCTCCCATGGTCATATGTAAGTGTTGGGTAGGACTTTCTAACTGGGTTAGATATAAGTGCTGAAGGAGATGAAGACCTACATGGATTCTAGGCCTACAACCAGCATGAAAAAGGGTTGGCTTTATAGAACATCCTGTGACAAGTAGAATTGAGAGATAGCACCATTTGATTGAGATAGCGGAGCAGTGATGATTCAGTGATAATGATCTAGATATGATCCAATGATGATGATCCAGACTTGATCCAAAGAAGAAAACTTGTGCTGATGAATTGTGTAAAGAGAATACCTTCCTAGTTAAGAGGGAGTGTTGATGTAATTGTAACTTCGGAATGTATTCACTTGTATATTTCATATATTGTATTTCATTGGCCCCCAATGTTCATATCAGGAGAATAATTAATGTCAATAAGTCATGTAAATTCATAGAGGTTAACCCTCCTAGTTGATTAGGGGTCAAAGTCCCCACATTTTCAAGGCACTGGGGTTATTAGACTTTCCTACAGAAGTCGTCCATGGTAAGTTGTTGTCAAGTCAGAAACTAGTATAAATAGAGAGTGAGCCTCTCTATTTAACACAAATTCACTCACACTCAGTTGTAGTGCATGAGTGAGAGAGAAGGAGCTGGGATAAGAGAGAGAACAGTTGTTGGAGATCATCTTATTGTCTTTGGGTTTTACTGCTGCCATTGGTTCTCATTCTATCTCTGAGGAAGCTGCGGGGTTTTCTCCTTTATGGTTTCTCCAAGGAAAATATTTGTGTCCATTGTCTCTTGTGATTGATTTATGTGCATTTTATTCTCTTAGATATCCTAAGATCATACTGTCTAATTGATAAAAATCTAACATGATAATCTGATCTGCATAACCAAAACATGGTATAAACAGTCTGGACACTAAACTCAAAACCATATTGAAAATACTAAAACACACTGAAAGTAAACAAATGTACATATATACAAGGTACCATACATGAGTGATCTAAGAATTGTACCTCTTCAGGTACAACCCATTGCGAGGTTGCCCGAAGGGGACTCCATCATAATCTATGAGTTCATAGGCCCCTTTCTCTAAAACCTTGGAAATGATAAAAGGATCGTACCACATTGATTCGAACTTCACTTTTCCTAGTTTATCATGTTTTTTATCATAGGTCAGAACTAGGTCACCTTCATTAAAAACACGAGATTGGACATATTTTTCAAACTCCGCCTTGACTCGTTTCTTATGTCCCTCATTGACTAAGGAAACATCTCGTCTAGTTTCATCAAGGTTGTTTAGGTATATAAATCTTTCTTCCTCGATGGAAGTATTGGGGAGAAGTTCAACGGTAAGTTTCAAAGAAGGAATTTGGCACTAAATAGGTAGGATAGCTTCTAGTCTGTAAACTAACTGGAAGGGTCTAAAACTAGTCATTGTTTTTACTGAAGTTCTATAAGCCAAAAGAGTAGAAAAGAGAGTCTGGTTTTAGTTGGATTTATGATCTCCAACCATCCTTTGCAACATATTTTTTAAGACTTTGTTAATGGCCTCGACCTGACCATTAGCCTGCAGATAATAGGGAGTTGAGTTTTCATGGCGAAAACCCATCTTAGTACTTAACTCTGCCATCATCTGATTCTGAAAATGTGATCTGTGATCAGTGACTATAGACTGTGGAACTCCAAACCTAGCTATTACATGATTGAATAGGAAGAGGGTGGAAGTCTTACCATCCTCTTCATACGTAGGCATAGACTCAGCCCATTTAGTGAAATTATCCATGGCTACTATGATGTAACCATGCCCCTCGGCTGAGGTAGGATTACAATGCATAAAATATATCCCTCATTTGGTAAAAGGGACAACGACAATGATGGGGTGTAACAGAGCAAGGTGGGTTCTCTTTTTCGGATAGAAATGTTGACAGGGTGGGCATTTCTTAACAGCCTCGTGACAATATTTGAATATTGAGGGCCAGAAATAGCCAACACGAAGGATTTTATGGGTTGTATCCATCCTAGAAATATGACTACCACATGCTCTAGAGTGGCAGTCATTGAGAATATGTTTAGCTTCTTCATGAGTGAGGCTTCGTTGGAGAATTGAATCTATACCACTCCTATACAATGTATCACCTAGGATAAGGTAGTATTTTGTGTGGCGACGGATACAGCGAAAATCATCATGAGATATATTGGGATGAAATATTTGTGTCTGGAGATAAATGATTAAATCTCCATACCATGGGTCGGTCATGCTCATCAGGAACATAAATTCATCCGGGAATGAATCCCTGGGCTCATAATCCATCAAAGCATAGGGAAGGTCACACATCACCTCTGTAAAGACCATGGGGGCTTCACTAGTTGACCAATATCCTATCACGTTAGTTCATATTGTGGGTTTTAAAATTATTAAAAATTGAACCAATATATAGTAGGTATTGGGGGGATGAGGGGTTTAAGGTGGGGGTGCGTAGGGTGGTTTATAAGGATTGAGGTATAAAAAGGGGTGGGGAGGAGGTTTTAAGTATTGGGAGGGGGTTTCAACAAAAAGAGTTTGGGTCAATATCTTTGGAAATTAAGGGTATTCTTTAATATCCCATGATCCCACGTGCTATGTGAGATGTTCACTAAGTGAATTCCCCGTGGTAAAGACCAATGATTCTTTGAAGTAGGTTTGGAAAAATCAAGGTCAAACTCCTATAGGTTGACAATCCAATGGGAATATTTCCCCCCTAGTAACTGACGAGTCAGGATGTAGTACATAGGGTCTTGGTCTACAAGTACGGTGGTGGTGCGAAGAAATATGTAATGACAAAATGTTTGGACATCAATGACTGTATCCAATTCTAACTTCTCCACATGTGAGTATCAAGTTTCAGAATTGAGAAGATTCTTATTGTTATAGTATATCATGTGTTCTTGGCCGTTCCTATCCTCCTGGGCTAGAACCATTCCGATGGTAGTAGTAGAGGAAGCAAAATATAAGAGAAAATCCTTTGAATAATCTGAGGGGTGTATCATGGGTGAATGAGTCAAAGTGTGCTTAATATTATCAAAGGCTTGCTAGGCATGGTCATCCCAAAAGAATGGAGTGTCCTTCTTGAGGAGATGCATATAACTGTGCGTTTTCTCAAGAAAGTTACAAAAAAAATGACGAAGAAAGTTTTCCTTCCCTTGAAAACTTTGGAGCTCAAGGATGTTGGTTGGGGTAGGTAGGGAGAGTATAGCATCAATATTCAGTGGATCAATTCAAATGCCATCCTTAGAAATCACAAATCCTAAGAGACGTCCCATCTCAACGCAAAAAACACATTTGTGTGGATTCAGCCATATTTTGTAATGGCAACATCTCATAAAAATGTCTCTAAGATGTTGAGGATGGTCTTCCTGTTGCTGTGAATGCACAGGGAGGTCATTGAGGTATCACTCCATGATGTTTTTAATGTCATGAAACACATAAGACATGGCGCGCTAGAATGTGGCTCTAACATTCTTGAGTCCAAAGGGTAAATTCCTATAGGCAAAGGTTCCCCGTGGCCATATAAATGTTGTCTTGTGCTAATCGGTGGGAAATATCTCAATCTAATTGTAGCCAGAAAATCCATTCATGAATGAGAAGATGACACTTTCAACACAGTTGTCGATAATTTGATCGATATGCAGAGTCATAAAATTGTCCTTAGGACAAGGTTTATTCAAGTATCTGAAATCGATGTAGAATCTAATGGTTCCCTGCTTTTTGTTCACAGGAACAATGTTTGATACCCATTCCATCAAGGGTATAGGACAGATGAATCTTGCGTTCAGAAGTTTTTCAACTTCGGCTTTGATAGCCACAGCCTTCCGGGGATGGACTTGATGCAATCTTTTCCAGACTGGCCAAGTTGTGGGATAGGTTTTGATTTCATGAACCACAATAGATGGGTCTATCCCAAGAATTTATTCATAATACCAGGAAAACATATCTCGAAATTCCTTGAAAAGTGCTCTATATTCTTCAGTTTCTTCCATTGAATAGTTCTTACCTATGTGAACATGTTCAATAGTTCCAGGCTTGAGCGATAGGTCCATCAGACTTGTTTTAGTAATGTTGCATAGATTTCCTTCAGATTCAGAATCTTGCAACAACACAGGAATTTGCAGAGTTTCAACAATATCAGTACCTAATAGAGACACAAAATCATTATCTGTCAAACTGGTGTTGGGGAGGAACCAGTATCTGTGATGATTATCCTTTGATACTGATTCATTCGTACTCATAATCTCTGTGATAGACTCATATGACAGAAAAGTATGGGAGAGATAATCCAGAGTAGGAACAGAGGGTTCTAACTAGTAGGGCAGGTGGTAAGGATCCAAAGCCACAAAATGAAGATCATCTATAGGGGCATCAGAAACAAACTAGATTACATCATAAACTGCTTCATACGGGCTACGAGAGGATGACTCAACAAATTGATTTCCCTTGGGATCATAGACAAATGTAGAGATCATATTGACAGTTTCCATCTCTGTGCTAGAAGGAGCTGATGGGAACACACCCATAAGGGTGGATTCTTTCAACATACCTACCCCAATCCACTAATAAGGAGGAGGGGATTGACCTAGAATAGGGATGTTATTCACCATAGGGGTAGTAACATCCAGTGTACAGAAATCAAGTTGATTAATTGTCACAATCCTTTGCAAATGTGAAAACTGGAGAGTTATGAATATCGTCGAGGTGATAGTGGTCATAGGCATAAAACCAGTTTCTTCCTAAGAGAATATTGTAGTCTAATGGGGAATCTACTACTTCCACTTGAATAGAAATAGTTTTTCCCCCTAGCTCAACTCAAAGTGTTGGCATGAGACCATGGAGTTGGAAAACTCTTCCATCAAAGGCTTTTAGGGTCATCGGTGATTTCATAAGCTCGGGAGAGCCAATGTATTTCCAACAGGATAGATACAAAACTAAGGTTGAAGCACCTTCATCTAGAACAGTCCTAAAGATATTTTTTTCCAACTACTTTTTTTATGATCTGAAAATCAAGTTGGTGAGGCAATATAGATTTGTAGTTCTCTATGTTGAAATGGATTAAATTCATGTTATCTGGGTCCAGGGATCCTAAGGTAGTTAACAAGTTTTTGCGTTGTGTAGGACAGCTTCGGAGCACTTCTAAGGTATAAATTGCACATGGTGCATGATCAAGGTCTTCAACAACATTATAGAACTGTGTAGCTCAGGAATTAGGTTTAAAAACAACCTTCCTAAGAGTACTCTTGGGCGAATGAAAAATCATGTCGATATTAGGCTTCTCGATAGTTAGGGGACCGTTAGACGAGGATGCAGGAGAACCAGTGGGAGGAGCTTTTCCCAGAGAAGGATTTTTATTTTTCTTCTCCTCAGGATTGTCATATGATTGACTATGAGTTTTTAAACTAAGAGTTTCTGATGACATCATTCAAGATTCCTATGTAGAACTAGAATTTCCTTGATTAGACATGTGGTATATCAGTTGTTTCTGAGAAGGAAAAGGATCAGTAAGAACTGTTGGCGTGGGGTTATTCTTTAAAAATTTGTTCATTTCATCACGGCGGGGACATTCCTTCATGGAATTATTTCCACCACACAACAGGCAGATATTTGGATTTCCCTTTTCCTTTGTTGTTGTTCTCTAGGGTCGTAGGCTTGGGATTTTCCTGTTGGTTTCTGGGTTTTTTATTCTTACCTTTTTCCCTTTTCTTATTACCAGATGACTGCATACTTTGAATAGCATTCACCTTGGTGGAAACCATAGGATTAGAAGGAGCAGTAGTAGAAGCACTGGGTTTATTGGCAAGTTTTGCTATCGACGGGGGCTGGATTGAACCAATAACCCCATCGACGGGAATTTCTGCAGGTGGCTTAGCTGAGTCCATGTTGGGACAAGGAGCTTGAGGAATAAGTTCATACCAAGTTTTAGATTGGGAATACACCAAATCCAGATACTAAGCGTGACTGATAGCCTTCTCTTTAGTGACAGCATCGCCCATGGCCACATCTTGGGCAATGGGTGGCAAAAAGACTTCGTAAATCAATTAACTAAGAGTTGGTCTAGGATAGGATCTTTAATGAGCCTTCTCTGCCTTCTCCACTCATGGATATGATAAAATATGTGCATGGAGGTATTTTGACACAGAGAGGTCAAAAGGTCTGTACCCATTTCATAACAAATGGGTAGCTGAAAGTACGTAAGGAAGATAGTTGCTAGAGAGCTAAAGTCCACAAATGAATTTTGTGGAAGTTCAATGTACCATTTCACAGCTATATTGGTTAACGTGTGCTGGAAGAGTCTCAAACAGACATAATCATCCATAAAGGAGTTCAATGAACAACACAATTAGAAGGTCATTACATGGTTTTTGGGATCGTCTCCCTGCTTTCCATCAAATTTTGGAATGTTTGATGGAAACTTTACCGGAATTGCGGGCCATGAAGGGTTGTGTCGAATGGTATCATTTATCAATTTGGATAAATTAGGTAAATCTAAAGTTTCTAGGACAGGTAACTGACAGTTGGGTTCCACATATTGGTAGTATTGATAAGGAATGTATTCACCAGTAGGGCCATAGGTTGACTGATACACAGGTTGTTGAAAATACTGATGAGATGATGAACCTCCAGAATATTGACCTCTAGGATTAGGGCCGGCAAAGCCACCGGGACCATTAGGACCATTAGGAGAAGGACCACCAGGACCTCCAGGACCACCAGGATCCCCGAGACCACCAGGACCACCAAGACCCCCAGGACCACCAAGGCCCCCAATAGGAGGACCACCAGAACCACCAGGACCCTTGAGACCACCAGGAGGAGGACCACCAAAACCACCAGGACCCATGGGACCACTAGGAGGAGGGATGCTCAGCCCCCAAGGGGGAGGGCCTCGATAAGGTGGTCCTCAGGCACCTCCAACAGTATGAATAGGTATTCCTCCCATCCTAGGCATGTAATACCATTTGGGTTTCCCCCACAGTGTAAATTCATTCCTAGGGTATGGAATTCCAATGTAGGACATTCCTATAGGGGTAGGTTGGTAATTCATGTTTCCTACAGGAATTTAAATTGCTGGGTAACCATAAACCCATGAGGGTTGATTAACTACAGGTTATGCCACTAAGGGATGAGCTAAACTTGAAGTAGGTTTTACCATATTCATGTTGATGGGAGGAACATCTACTGTGGATTGTCCCTAGCAGAGTCACCAGATTTGTTGTTAGGAATTTTTCACCTTCTGTGGACAGAAGCTATTCCTCTGGTCTGAATGGTTTAGATCCAGAAAAAATAGTTCACAACAAGGTTGGAATAGTTCTCCTAGAAACTACACACACTTGGAATATGATCTTTGATGGAATGATGTGGCTCTTCACCTATGGCGAAAGATCACCGAGAAAATACCTGCATAAACACATCAAACACAAAATATCAAAAGTACCAGAACATCATCTATAGATCTATATCGGTGACTAAGGAATCCAATAATAAACATGCAAGATTACACATAACAAGTATATGGGAAATGAACCAACTTTGAATTGATAAATAATGAAAGAGCTTACAACCTGTGCCTTAGTATTGATGCACTCCTCCACAAAACCGATGTCTTGTCCCCAATAGCTCCAACTCGCTCCTCTACGCTCACTCTAATGGATCGGGCTAGAATGTCAAAATGGCAGCATGAATTTGATCTCCCCCTCAACCATGAATGGATATCAAGCTCAACTAACCCAGGTGAATAGGGATAAGGCCTGCCACAAAGCTTTTGATCTAGAATCTTCGTGAAGTCTCTCCACTTTCTACCAAGGGAAATTCTTTTGCTCCTTGATGATAGAGCGGTGCTATGGAAGAAATGCTGTTCAAACAAAGGATAAAGGAGGTTCCACCACCTGTCTTTAACACAACTCAGGCAGTGTTGAAGAAGGTACCACTCCCAGGCTTAAGGGTAGAAGCGGTGCTAGGTTTTTATATGCAAGCTTGACATCTGGATCACTATTTTCACTTCAAGATTTGGGAATGAGGGAAAACATGGATGTTTAAGATATTATCACATGTTGATGATGAGATTAGGTTGTAATAGAAGGTGGATTCAAAAAGAAAGAAAAAATCTAAAAATCCACCTAATCAAAAGAGAGACAAGGAAAAGTCTCAAGAGGAGTCCTCAGGCTCCAAGAAGAAACCCCATAAGAAGAAGAACAAAGGAGAAATGAGAAAGTGCGCATACTGCAATAAGGGCTATCATCCTAAGATCTCTTGTATGAAAAATCAAATTGACACGTTGACCCAACTCTTGGAGAAGAACATCTTCCTTTCTGATTGCTCAAAGAAGAGGGAAGGAGGATCAAATTCTTAAGACAAGGAGAGAGTACATGCCTTAGTTGCTGGCACCTCAAGCTCACCTAGATTCATCATTGATTCTGAAACTTCCAGACATATAGTTTCAACAAGGGAGATCTTTTCCTCTATTGACATGTCGAAAGGTCCACCAATAGTTTTGGGAGATAACTCTTTGACTGACAGTATGGGAAATAGTAGGATTGATCTCGGCCAATAATTTCAATAATGTGTTGTATGTTCTAGGTCTTGCATTTAATCTATTGGCAGTGTATCAGATGACTCACATTGGGTCTCCAAAGAAAGTCATTTTCTCCCCCAATGAATTTGAAATCACTGATATTTCGAATGGTAAAGTCATAACAAAAGGTGTTGTTGATCACACTTCGAAGGTATACAAGTTTTCCCATTTTCTACCCTACTTAAACCCCTCTCCTCTTCTTACTCATGCTAATGAAGAAAGCAATATTTGGAAAGAAATATTTGGCCATCTTAACTACAATTATGTTTTTTATTTGAGTGACAAAGATATGGTCATAGGGTTACCAAAGATCAAGTTTTCTAAGGGAGTCTGTCAAGGTTGTATCCTAGGAAAACACCCAGAGCACAAGTATGATAGAGCTAGTCATGAGAGAACCTCTGCACCCCTTGAGTTGACCCACAGTGACATTGCTGTTCCATTCCCTCATATGTCCATGATTCAAGCCAAATATGCACTCACCTTCATAAATGACTTTTCCAGGTATTGTTGGGTTTATTTCCTAAAGCTTAAGTCTGAATTTTTTTACCTCTTCAAAGTCTTTAGAGCCTTGGTTGAAAACTAGTCTGGGAGGAAACTCAAGATCCTCAGATCCGACAATGGTGGTGAGTATGTCAAGTCTAAGTTCATCTAGTATTTTAAATATGTAGGTATTTAGGTGCAGCATTCTATTCCTTACACACCATAGCAAAATGGTGTTGCTGAGAGAAAGAACAGATCACTGAAGGAGATGGTAACTTGCATGATGGAGGCTAAAATTTTTCCACCAAAGTTTTGGGCTGAGGCTATAAACTATGCACCTTGATGGTATGACTCATTTCGAAGCTTGGAGTGGGCACAAGCCATATGTGACCCATTTCAATATTTTTGGCTCAAAGGCTTGGGATAGAATTCCAACTGAAAAGAGGAAGGCTTTGCAACCCCAAAGCAAAGAGTGCCTATTTGTTGGGTATTCTGAAGATTCAAAATGGTACAATCTGATCAACTTGAGCACTAAAAAATCTTTCATTGAAAGAAGTGTCCAATTTGAAGAAGAGCCTTTAGCAGCAGTTGAAACTGGAGAGTCCTCTTCACCACCACAACCATTGATTGTAAGTGAAGAGACTAATGATTTTGCTGATTTTGATATGTCTGATAATGATGAATTAATTGTATATCTTAACATCCCTACAAGACTAAAGTGGGAAGCAAGGACCATTCATGCAGCTGGGGAACTAGATGGAAATCCTAATGACACTAGGACGACTAGATCTCAATTTGAGAGTGCCCTTTGTGTGAAAGATGCACTCTTTGCTGAGAAGTGTTATTTGATGATAGATTTTGATCCATAGAAATATGAGGATGCAACACATGATCCAAGATGGAAAACAACCATGAAAGAATAATTCAGCTCGCTCTAGAAGAAAAACACATGGGATCTGGTTGATCTCCACCTAGGGAGAAAGCTAGTGAATTATAAGTGGGTCTTGTTGTAATCACCGAGATCACATAAGGTTACCAATAATACACATATAAAATCATATAAACATATAGAGACAAGATACAATAATAGATAGTAGAATAACATATTATATTATAGAATCACATGAGGGTCCATACATATACAAAACTAAACCAAGTTCTTAACTGGCTTAACAACCTATTATATATGATTACAAAATGGTTATGAGTAACTACTTGTCAATTAGGTCAACCGACATGACCTTTGGAGGCCTACCTAATCTCTGATTAGTCGATTAACTCAACTAGTCGACTCACCAACTAGATCCTCCAACATCTCCCCCAAGAACAAAATTTTTCTTCGTCCCAAAGAAACAGGAGAGGTACAAAACTCTGCCTCAAGTAGCTTCCTTTTCATTGTTCTGTATTCATGGGTTGTGTAGTATAATAGATGGTTTCCTCTGTACACATACTTCAATTATGGCTTCTGTCGAAATGTCCAGTTGGTGTTGAAAATCTGCCCAACTTTGGAGAGCTCTCTGGATGTCTATGGTTAAGGTAGTAAGGCTAGATAGAGTCGCCATTTTCTCCTGAATTGAGAGTTCTATAATATTGTTCATGTCAGGCCCCAAAAATTGGGATTTTTCATCTATTGTTTCCTTTAATATTTTCATTTGTGAACAAATTATGTCCAATTTGTCAATGTTGGAAAGTGCTTGGTTTATCCACTTATGAGATTGGCTCTCTAGATTCTCTAGTTTCGTTGTTTCCAATACAATATGGTATTGTATTGTGATATTAATTGCTTCGTCAAGACCTAGTTGATCTTCTATTGTCTTGATATGTTCATGGGTTTCTCAACCCCATTGAAATACTTGGCCATAATGGGTGTACCAGCTGCGCAACACATCTTCTGTAATGGTTGAATCCTCCAGATGGTCTTGCAGTACCTTGTGTGCTTCTGAAAATGTTGTGTATTGTTGTCTTAATAACATGAATGTTTCTTCTTTTTTATATTATTTCTTGGTTTGTAGTTGTGCTTGAAGGGTCGACATGACACTTTCAAATAGTTGGTATGCTTTCTCCAGTGGTTTATTGGTGTCGGTCTCTTATGGTCCCGGTATGATTGTCTGTGTTAAAGTCCTGCATTTAGTCAGGAATTAAACTTGTTTTTTCTTTAGTTTTTCAATTCGTTCTTGTCTTGTTTGGTTTCTTGTTGATGCTTCTTTGGTGAGTGATCACAAGAGTGAGTTCAACTCTCCATCTCTTATCTTTGGTGTTTTGACTGTAGAAGTCGATCCTCTCTTGAAGTTGGATCACGGTCGGTACCTATTGTGGTTGGTGGTGCTCTTTTTTCTTTTTCTCTTTTCTTTTCCTCTTATGTTTAGAATTATGGACCACTTCTAATCCTGTTGGTATTGATGTTGGCTTCCATGGTGTTTGTTTCTCTTTAGTTGGTGGATTCTCAGTCGACTGAACTTCTGCAACGGTAGGATTAGTTTGTTGAATTTCCTGAATGGGGTCTATGGTTGTTTGTGCTTCCAACGGTGGTGAAGATGGTGGTTATGGATTATGAGGATATTCTGGTGCTGGTGACGGTGATGGTGAATGGTCCAGAGTTAGAGGAGTGGTTGGAATATGACTTGTCGACATGGGGTTTTCTACCTCCGGTTGTAGGTCTACATGGTTTTCAATTCCTTCATATTCCATGAGGTTGTCGATTTATACATCTAGTGCTGCTTGATTATTACCTTTGAGGGAATGTAATCCTTTATCTTCCTCATTGACCGGAAGGTTTTGGAAGGTTGGTGTAAATGATGAAATGTGGGCTGCGATTACAGTGGATTTCGGGTCGGGGTTGTGAATGTATGATGATTTGATAAGTCCTATAACTAATGGTGGTGATAAAACTTGGTCAGTTCATGGAGTGATACTTTGTCGGGAAGAGCTTGAATCGAAAATTTTATGGGTGGTGGTGATATGCTGGGATTTAAGGAATCGATTTGGTAGATTGTTGATAAATCGCTGAAGTTCAACATATTTGTCAATTTTTTCCTTAAGGGTTCTAGGGATAATTTCATTGTAGATTGGTGATATGGCCATGGTTGCATCTAGTTTTATTCTTGTAGGATAATGTCTTTGTGAGTCTATAGTTATATCGATAGGATTTATTTTGGGTGGGGTAGAATTTCTTACCTTTTTGAGCCTGCCTTGATTTGCTCCTGATTCAAAAAACTGCTTGAATTGGGTCTCGACATATACCTTGTTTATTGCAGCATCCTCCAAGATGTTGGCAGTAGTAGCAATTATTTCTTCCTCATCTTTTGACTCCTCTGGTAAGATGAGTTTGTGCTTCCCCTTCCCTTTTGCTTGAGTTCCTCTATTTTTCCTTGATGTTGATATTTCCTTAGCTATTTTCTTCAATTTTTCCTTTGTCATGGCATATTTTGGGTTGTATGATTGAGTTTCTTCCTCTATATATTCTTCTCCTTTCTCCTGCTGTTGATTCAGCACTACAATGCTTTGTTTTGTCGGTGTGACAGCTTGTTGTTAAGTCGATACATTTTCAATTTGGGGGGGCAGTTTCTCTTCTGTCGGACTATCTTCCGAAGTGAAATTACTAATATGAAGGTTGACTTCATAGTATTCCTCCTTCTCCTGGTCCATTATTGGTTCTATGATGAGTGGATTACTTGCTTTTGCAACCTCCGGTATGGCGATGTCAGTTTTGGACTGCCTGGCTAGTTCTGTGCAGATCTCCTCGACTGTTGGGTAGTAGTCAAGTGGCTTTGCCTTTGCTGTTGACCCTTTCTTGTGCCATACTGCTATGTGGTTGAGCTCTAGTTGGATATGTGTTGTAGGAGTAAGACATCTTTGGATGTTTTGAGGCACCCTCCATCTGGCTGTTCGGACTTTCAGGTTTTGAAACCAGTGTTTCAGGAACACTTTGATTTCTTCTTGTTCTAGTGGGGTTCTAGCCATTGAAAAAGGATTAAAGTGTCACATATGAAACTTGGATGGATCTAAGAAGTCTTTATGTCTAACTCGACATAGGTGCTACATAACTATCCATATTAAGAGTGATGGGAATTTGATTATTGCACCTGATTCCTGGCACTTCTCGCAAATGGATTTGAGCATGTTGGCCATATATTGATCCCAAAAAAATATATTTCCCATACTTGCTATGCATTTGATGAATTCCAGCATGTTGAGCTTCAAATCGCAGTCGCGTCCTGTGACAGTCAGACCTGCGGATACGATTTTGGCCACTATTTTGGGTGTGGTGGCTTGGACTTGGCCAACTATTAACCCTTTTGAGTTTTTCCCTATCGGTGTTCCCATTATTCTTTCAACCAATCCTTCCTTGGTTCCTACAGGAACAGGCTCGCCTTTGTTGGAAATCCCAGTGAGTTTGTAAATGGTTTCGGCTGATATTTCCACTGGTGTGTCGAAGTAGAACTTCTCATTGTGGTACTGGCTGATTATGAATTTTACAATAGTTTCCTTTGTTCCTCCAAAAATTTCCATGAGAGGTGCATTTATAAAGTTCATAATGGTGCTGTGGTTTACCTTGTCCACTTCCTCTATCATCCTTGACGTACCCTAGTAAGCCCATTCTTTGATTTCTTCCCATTGTTGCGCCCATGAAACTTCCTGCACTTTCGTCTTTTTAATGTTTCGTAATCGTTTCACTAGTGGACTTATGGTGGATTCCAATTCTTTTAGTTTGGATTTCATAGCTCTGGTTCATTTTGGGGCCATTTTGTTGGTTTTTGGTTCATCTTTCTTCTTATTTCATTCACTCACGGGGGTCTGATAATTCTATCGCTCTAGATCTTGATGAAACTGTATGTGATCTTTGACTGTTGTAGTATTTATAGGCAGAGTGGATGGCAATCTTGTTGATGGTGTTATTAATGACAGATTTGATGGTAAAGGATGCTCTAATGAAGGCAGATTTAATATGCTATGGTTTTGGTGCTCCTTATAACCATATTCATGATGGGTTGATTTGACAGTTTGATCCTCTTGTTGATGATGAAGGTATGGTCGATTTGCGGTATGTCGATGGTGAAAATGTTGATTATTATCGAATGGTAGTCTACTACGCCTGTCGAAGTTCATTTTGGTTTTCCTTGATTCTTTTTGGAGTTTTAGGTTTTTTATTTTTCTAGTTTTTCTAGTTTTTATTAGTAGTTATAAAGCCACTTTTCTTTTGATTTTTTTTTTATAGTTTTGGTACCGTTTTAGTCGAGCACCATTTACTAGTTTCTGAAATATTGTGCCCTGTACTGTTCTCAGTCGAACGGATCCATTGGCATTGATTTCTTCGACAATGTAAGGTCCCATCCATTTGGTATGGAGTTTCTTTGGTTCGCCTTTCACCCGACTATTGTATAGTAATGCAAGGTCTCTGGCCGACAAATTCTTATTTTTGATGTTTCGTTCGTGCCAAGCCTTATGTTGTTGCTTCTGAATTTCTTGGTGTTGTATAGCTAGTAGTCGGTGTTCTTCTAGTTTGGCTAATTGTATTAGTCGGTCCTTTATTGTGTCTTCGACATTGATATGCAGGATGTTAGCTATCACTGGTGTCTATTGTCAGAAATGTAAAGGAATGACTGCTTCTTAGCCGTAGACTAGTCGAAAGGGTGTTCGGTCGGTCGAACATTTATATGTTGTTCTGTACGCCCATAATACTCCAGGGATTTTCTCGTCCCAGTCGTCTTTGTTGGTATTGCATATTTTTGTTAGATCCCTTGTGAATGTTTTGTTGAATGCCTCTATCACCCCATTTGATTGAGGGTGATAGGCTGTGCTTCGTCGATGGTCAATTTTGAATTGTTATGTTAGTGCTATGATTATTTTATTAATGAAGTGTGACCCTTGGTCACTGATTAAGGTTAGAGGGCAGTTGAATCTCGTAATGATATTTTTGTATATGAATTTAGCAGCTACCTCACTAGAACAGGTTTTGACAGGCTCTTCTTCTTCCCACTTAGTTACATATTCTACTGTTGTTATGATATACCTTGCACCTGTTCCTTTTTTTGGCACTGGGAATGGTCCTATGAAGTCGATGGCCCAAATTTTGAATGTTAAACTTGGGTTTACTGATATCAAAGGAATCTCTGTACTACGTAACGGTCAACCTAGACGTTGGCAATGATCACATTTGCTAACAAAATTTTTATAGTCTTTGTACAGTGTCGGCCATCATAGCCCTGACTATTGGATTTTATTGGTAGTTGTGTCCGACCCAAAGTTTCCTCCTGCGGGTCCATAGTGTGCTTCATGCATAATGTTTTCTTGTTCATGTTCTAATACACATTGGTTGAGTACTTCATCCAAACCCATTTTATATAAAAATCCATTAATGAGACTGTATGGTGCAGCTTTCATGGCTAAAATTTGTTTCTCTTTCGTGCTTGACCATTCTCCAAGAATTGTGTTATTTCTTCTAATTCTACAGGAATAGCTTCTATTCAAAGTAATTGTCTGTCCAACAAATCATGTTCGACTCCTGTCGATTCCTCCCCCGTGTCGATTCTCAACAAGTGGTTGGGTTTGACATTCAATCATCTTGGTCGAACTACTACTTCAAATTCAAATTCTTGGAATAGTAATAGCCAACGACAGATTCTCCCATGGTGTAAAGGTTTGTTGATGAGGTATTTTAGTGCTTGGTTATCGGTATAGAATATCAAGGGGTTAGATAGTAGGTAATGTCGATACTTTTGAAGTGCAAAGGCCATTCCTAATGCCTCCATTTTTGTTGTTGAGTAATTGCATTATGCCTTGTTTAATTTTCTGCTGTTGTATATGATTGGGTAATCCATTCCGTCCTCCCCAGGTTGTGTTAGAATTGCACCTATTTCTATGCCTAAAGCATCAATATTCACATGGAATTTGAAGCTTCGACTAATTTTATTTTTAATGTGTCAAAAGATATATCACATTCTTCTGTCCAGTCGAACTTTTGATCTTCTCTTAACAATTCTTCCAATGGGTAAGTCATATCTGATTAGTATCGGATGAATTTTCTGTAATACCCTATATGACCCAACAATACTCTGACCTATTTTGGATTAACCAGTTGTTTTAAGTCGAGGATAATTTTTATTTTAGCAAATTTGATATTGATACCTTCTTTGCATACACTATGCCCTAGTAGGATTCCTATAGGGGTTAAGAATATGCATTTTTTTATATTGAGAGATAATTGAATCTGTCGGCATCATTCCAACATAAGCCTTAACCACTTACAATGGTCTTTCAGCATGGAATAGATCGTCCAATCATCAAAGTATACTGCCATTGTTTTATAAATTTATTCTTGAAATGTTTTGAAAACTATTCTTGAAAACACTGCATGTGCATTCTTGAGACGGAATGGCATTAGTCTGTAAGCAAATGAGCTAAATTCACATACACAATTTTCCTTTTTCTAATCTTCCTTAGCTAATGTCCCCTGATTATATCCTGATAATCCATCTATAAATGATGATATTCCTTATGCCATCAAGGCTTTATAATTTCTACATGGTATCAGAGCTAAGGTTCTCAAAGTTCAAGTTCTACATGGTATCTGAGTTGAGGATATCAAATCTCTACATGATATCAGATCTTTGAGAGTTCATTAATTAATCCTCCTTTTCCAGATTTGCAGGTTTATTTTGCAGGTTCAACTTCAAATGGATTCAAGAGTATCAATTCCTCTTCTTTCTCCATTCACAAGCTATTCAAAGTGGAAACTGAAGATGATTTCATATCTAAAGAGACAAGGTCTCTATGAGATATCTATTGGAGCTAGTGAACAGTCTTATGAAGAGCCAAGTGACTGGTTGAATGACTATGATAGAGCAATTGGATCTATTTGTCTAGCTATATCTCCATGCATGCGCTACCTTATTGATTCTGTTGATTACCCAAAGGATCTCTGGACAACATTGGATAGAGTTTTGGGAAAGGACAATGAGGATCCTTCTAGCTATGTGGAGAGTGCCTCTAGCTCCTCAATGATTTCTCTCTCTCAAGATATCTCAGCCTCTACAGTCTCTGATGAAGTTGGTCATGAAGAAGAATTTTCTCATATAGTTCTTGTTGCTACTACTCTCTTTGATTCGAATGCTTCCTCCTTCAATCAAGAAGCAAATATTGAAGAGCCATCTTTTTCTGTGTCTCTTGAAGTAGAAGATATTTATTCATCTTCTTATGATGATGTTAATGAAAAATAAGTGACTAATGGAGCTGCTATTGTTATTGATGATTCACTCACGCATTCAGTGTTCTCTATATCTTCTATCATGGATTCTGAGATCCATAGGCCAGACCTCTCACACTTTGTGCATGCCTCTCTTCTTGATGGTGCACAAACCAATGACTTCTAGGATGTTTGTTTAGCCAAATCAAGTCCTTCTAGTGTTTTTCCACTTACCATAATTGATCCCATGGGCTTCTACAGCTCCTCCTTTGTTCTTTGCACTCATTCTCAGAGCCTCATTGAAGATTTTGAACATCACTACCTTTCCTCCTTACATTCTTCTACCATAGAGGATTCTTTACCAGTATATTCCCATGAGTCTGTTGTTGTGCTTATTTGTGATCTCTTGGATTATTTGGAAGATAGATCAACCCATGGATCCCATGCATTCGCACTCTTTGATCCTATACCTTCTCTATGTTCCTACAAGATCACTTGCACATATCCTCTCTCTAAAAATGAAGATGGAGACATGATACACTCGCTTGGACAATTATTTCACCTATCTGGAGCTCATTTCATCTCTATTGGTTTGAATTTCAAGTCATCTCATCATCTTGGAGCTGATTACAAGTCTCAAGATCCTTCAGTATTTCCTTCACAACATTGGATCTTAGTTGTTCTACATGGTCCTAGTTTCCATCATGCAGCTGTCCTTGATCCAGGTAAGCAGATTTATCTTCTTCCCAAGAAGAAGATTCCTCCAGACATCAGCATTTAGTTTGGAGTAGCAGCAACACTAGTAGTTCAACATTTTTGGTATTGCTTTTCATGTCCTTTCTTGAGGGAGGATTTTCCCCTTGAGGGTTTTCCTCTTTCCTCATTTCTTTGGACAAGATAAATTGTAAAAGGGTGACCATAGCTTTATTGTTGGGCCCTATAGGCATATATATTTCTTATTAGTTCAGGGATATCATCATAAATTCAGGCTTAAAGGGAGGTAGTGGAATATAATAAACCCACTCATAAAATAATTAATCATTATTTGATTAATTTCATACCCACTACCTTAGATAGTTGGCATCCACTTGCACCCTAGAGTCAACACTTGCCATCTATATCCTAGGAATTATTTATTTCTGATTTTGGGTTGATCTTGACCACTTTATGGCCATCCAGAATTGGTAACTGCGCTTTATAGCAGAATCTTCTTTATTCTTCTTTTTCTGCTTTATCCTACTTTTCTATGGATAAGGTAAAGCTATTCAACTAGGAAACTGGCAGATTTTGTTGCCAACCTATCCTCCATTATTTTCTCTGCATATTCTAGGATTAGCAAGTCTTTCCTTTACTCATCATCACTCACACATGCTATTGCTAATTCATGAGATGCTTGGTAGATTGGGAAAGTGCTTTAGTCAACTATGGGGTTTATCATAATTAGTAAGTTTTCTTTATGAGCTAGCTTGAGTTGTCTTCATGCAACTCTTTTTTCCTTTATAAGGATGTATTACCTATGTAATAATATCAATTATCATTTATTGATCATTCATTAATGTGTGTTCATTAATTCTTCTTCTTCTCTCCTTATGCTAATTCTCTACAATTCTCTATGAGGTTAATTGTGTGTCTAGATCCTTATCCTGTTTATGAAATTCCTTATGCCATCAAGTGGAAATTGAACCTAGGTGTTAGAACAATTACACTCACAAAAATTGCCAATTACACATGAAAATTACACACAAAGGAAACTGAATATGGAGCATAACACTAATCTGTATTGAATAAGTGTACAATAGCCAACCCTGTGAAGTCATAGGCTGCCACAATAAATAATTACATGAGAGATTCGAATGCATTGGGATTCCATTCGAATTTGGTCAAAAGCAGGCTTACTAAATCTAAGCAAATACCCCATAGGTGCATAAAGCAGTTTCCAAAACTATCTAGGAGCTCACAAATTGGAAAAATCAATTAGGCAAGCTAATAGGTGATGGAATAACAACTCATACATGTTTTTATTAGGAGAAAAGAGTGGAGGATGATGAGGACAAAAAACAAGTTAACTTCACCTAGTCAGACTTTCCCAATTGCCTTAAAACTCAGCAAAAGCAGGCAATAAAGTAGAAAAAGCAGAATTGATTCCAAGTTGTTTCCCAAGCACTCCATGACTCATTTTTAGCAAGTTTGACCACTTTGTACATGTGGAGGACAACTTGCATAAGTTGGAATATGGAAACTAGGAAAATAAGACAAAAATGGATTAATTAATGTCTAAGGTAGCTAACTATGGGTTGATTATTCTAACACCCCCCCTTAAGACTAAATTATGAGTAAATTATCAGAAAATTATAGGGCCTAGCAAAAAGGATTAGTCACTCTTTACATACTGCATGTCCATTTAACTAAGGAAAGAGGCAAAAACCCAGTGGGAAAAATCGTCCCTTAAACATGGATAGTAAAACAAAATTTGAAAATATTGTCATCAATAATGCTTCTCAACATGATCAGCAATCCCTAGCAGTGATTTGAGATTGCTGAATGTATTCTCACAAAAAACTTTGGTGAAGATATCTACTACTTGTTCTGAAGATGAACAGAAGAGTAGGTGAATGGTGCCATCATGCACAAGCTGTCTGATGTAGTGCATATGGATCTCAATGTGTTTGGTTCTCTGTCTTTGGACTAGATCATTGTAGATTCGAATGGTACTCTGATTATCACAATAGATAGTAGTTGAGTATTCTGATTTGAAGCCACACTCACCAAGTAACCCCTGCAACCATAAACATTGAGTTGCTGCATTTACAACTCCTCTGTACTCTGCCTCTGTAGATGAGAGTGCAATGGCACTCTATTTCTTGCTTGACCAAATGATTGGTCTTTCAGCAAGCATGAACACATATCTTGATGTTGACTTTCAATCTGTGTTGTCACCTGCCCAATCACTGTCAGTAAACCCAATCAAATCAAGATCATATTTATCTTTGTAGAATATCCCATGAGTCCTTGTTCCCTGAACAAAGTTAAGGATCCTTTTGGCTGCTCTCCAATGGATCTCATGAGGCTGATCCATGTATCTTGAAGCCACACTTACTGCATAATAAATATCAGGTCGAGTATGTGTAAGGTACGGCAAACACCCAATCAGTTTCCTATACAGTGTATTATTTACCATAGGTGAAGAATCTGCTTCTTCAAGCTTAACTCCTGAAAGGAAGGGAGTCTTGCTTGGCTTGCAATCCTTCATGTTGAACTTATTCAAAAAATCCAAAGCATACATGGAATGATGTATTTTTATTCCATGTTTGGTTTGAGCAATCTCAAGACCCAAGAATTGGCTCAATAACCCCAAATCTGTCATTGAAAATGCATGGTTCATTACATCCTTCAAGGAGGCAATTTCATCCTTTGAGCTTCTTGTAATGAGAAGGTCATCTACATATAAGAAAATAATCATCAAAGAACCATGAATCAGATTCAAATAAACATTAGGATCTGATTTGCATTGAACAAAATTCAATGATAGCAAAAAGCCATCAATCTTGGCATACCAAGCCCTAGGGGCTTGCTTAAGCCCATACAATGATTTCTTTAGCCTGCACACAAGAGATGGATTAGTAGCAAAGCCTTGAGGCTGATGAATGTAAATATATTTAGTAATATCTCCATTCAGGAAATCACACTTCACATCCATGTGATGTACCTCCCACTGCTTCGAAGCTGCAATGGCTAAGGCTAGCCTGATGGAGTCCATCTTTGCCACTAGTGCAAAGGTCTCATTGTAGTATATGACATGTACTTGTGAGTAGCCATTGGCTACCAATATTTCATTATATTTCAAAGGTGAACCATCAGCAGAAAACTTAGTATTGTAAACCCACTTACATTGAACTAGTTTCCTCCCTGGGGGAAAATCAACTAGCTGCCAAGTGTTGTTCTTCTGGAGTGAGCTGAACTCTTATTCCATGGATTTTTTCCATATTGGATCATGTGCTGCATATTCATATGTATTTGGGTCTGATTCAACCATTAGATATCATTTCTCTTCAAACAAAGGATCTTTCATACACAGAGCACTCTCAAACTAAGATCTAGTCCTCCTAGGATCACTAGGATTTCCAGCTAGTTCTCTAGCTGCATGAATGGTATTTGATGCCCATTTTGGTCTTGTAGGACTGTTAGGATCTGAAATTAAATCATCATTATCATACATATCAGAATCAGCAACCTCAACTATCTCTTCATTTACTTTCAATGGTTCTGGTGGTGAAGAGGATTCTCCAACTTCCACTGCTGCTAAAGGCTCTTCTTGGAACTGAACACTCCTTTCAATGAAGGATTTGTTTGTGCTAAAATTGATCAGATTGTACCCTTTTGAATCTTTAGAGTACCCAACAAATAGACACTCTTGTCTTTGGGGCTGCAAAGCCTTCCTCTTTTCTGTTGGAATTCTAGCCCAAGCCCTTGAGCCAAAAATCCTAAAATGGGTCACATCTGGCTTGTGCCCACTCCATGTTTCGAAAGGAGTCATACCATCAAGCTGTTTATGAGGCACCCTTTTCTAGATATAGGCTGCACAGTTTATAGCTTCGGCCCAAAACTTTGGTGGCAAAGTCTTAGCCTCCATCATGCAGGTTGCCATCTCTTTCAGTGATCTGTTCTTCCTCTCAGCAACACCATTTTGCTATGGTGTGTAAGGGATAGAATGATGCATATAAATACCTGCATCTGAAAAATATTGAATGAACTCAGACTTGACATACTCATCACCATTTTTAGATCTAAGGACCTTGAGTTTCCTCCCAGACTGGTTTTCAACCAAAGCCTTAAAGACTTTGAAGAGGCCAAAAAATTTAGACTTGTGTTTCAGGAAGTAAACCCAGCAGTACCTGGAAAAGTAATCTATGAATGTCAATGCATATTTGGCTTGACTCATTGACATATGAGGAAATGGGCCAGCAACATCACTGTGGATCAACTGAAGAGGTGCAGAGGTTTTCTCATGACTAGATTTCTCAAATTTATGCTCTGGGTGTTTTCCTAAGATGCAACCTTGACAGACTCCTTTGGAAAACTTAATCTTTGGCAACCCTATAACCATTTCTTTTTCACTAAGATTAGAAAGATACTTATAGTTAAGATGGCCAAATATTTCATGCCAAAGCGTGCTTGCCTCATTAGCATGAATCAGAAGAGCAGAGGGGTTTGAGTAGGGTAGGAAGTCTGAGAACATGTATACCTTCGAAGTGTGATTTGCAACTCCTTTTGAAATGACTTTACCACTTGAGATATCTGTGATCTCAACTTCATCAGGGGAGAATATGACCTTCTTTGGAGACCTTGTGTGGGTCATCTAATACACTAATAAGAGGTTAAAGGAAAGACCTAGAACATACAATACATTGCTGAACTTACCATGGTCAAGATCAATCCTCCCTTTGCCCAAACTTTCAGTTTGAGAGTCATCTCCCAGAACTATTGGTAAACCTTTCGACATGTCAAGTGAGGTGAATGCCTCCTTGGTTGAAACCATATGTCTTGAAGCTCCAGAATCAATGATGAAACTAGGTGAGCTTGATGTGCCAGCAACCAATGCATGAACTCTCTCTCTCTGTCTTCTGAATTTGATCCTCCTTCCCTCTTCTTTGAGCTATCAGGAAGGGAGATTCCATTCTTCTCTAGGAGTTGGGTCAGCATGTCAATTTTCTTCTTCATGTAGGAGCTTTCAGGATGATTTCCCTTACTGTAGTATGTGCACTTGCTCATTTCTCCTTTGTTCTTCTTCTTCTGGAAGTTCTTCTTGGAACCTTGGGGCTCCTCTGGAGACTTGTTCTTGTCTCTATTTTTCTTAGGTGGATTCTTAGATTTATTCTTGCCTTTTGAATCCACCCTTGAATCTCCAGCAACCAGATCTTGGTCTTTGGAAGGTTTGATGGTGCCCATCATCACCAATTTATCTTGTTCTTATGTGAGAGATTCCATGAAATCTACAAGGCTAGGCATTTTCTAGGCTTGAGCTATCAACTTTGTGGCATGGAAGGTCGAGAAAAACACTAAATAGTCAGGGCCAAGATTCAAGAGTATGGCCAAAACCAGTTTCTCCGCCTTCTTTTCAATTCCACACTATTTTAGCTGCAAAACAAGGGCTTTGAACTTGGAAAAGTAGAGTTGCAGGGATTCGAAGCTGTTGGGACTCAAGGAGATCAATTCATTTTCAATTTGATGTCCCCTCATCTCATCTGTCTTATCATAAATCTCAACAATATTCTCCCATACTTCATTTGGTGATGTTAATCCATCAATATGGAAAAGGAGGTCTCTGGATATGCTTAGACACAGGAGACCATAGGCCTCATCCCTCCTGTTGTGCCATTTAATTTTCTCTGCAACTGCATTGGGCTCTGCTTCTCTTGCCATAATCACTCTGTAGAGGCCTTTTTATCTCAACAGTACCTCCATATTTTATTTCCATTCCAAGAATTTAAATGGAGTCAAGATGATCTTCTGATATTGATCCATAGCTCAGAAATTGTCCCTTCAGTCAACAGAATGATCCCAGTCAATGATGTCAAACCTGCAATAACAAATTTGAAGGAGAGGAATTGATATACAAAGGCTTTGATACCATGTGGAAATTGAACCCAGGTGTTAGAACAATTACACTCACAAAAATTTCCAATTACACATGCAAATTACACACAAAGGAGACTGAATATGGAGCAGAACACTAATCTGTATTGAATAAGTGTACAATAGCCAACCCTATGAAGTCACAGGCTTCCAAAATAAATAATCACATGAGATATTTGAATGCATTGGGATGCCATTTGAATTTGGTCAAAAGCAGGCTTACTAAATCTAAGCAAATCCCCCATAGGTGCATAAAGCAGTTTCCAAAACTATCTAGGAGCTCACGAATTGGAAAAATAAATTAGGCAAGATAATAGGTGATGGAAGGATAACTCATACATGCTTTTATTAGGAGAAAAGAGTGGAGGATGATAAGGGAAAAAAACAAGTTAACTTCACCTAGTCAAACTTTCCCAATTGCCTTAAAACTCAGCAAAAGCAGGCAATAAAGAAAAAAAAGAAGACATGTGCTAGGAAGGCTAGGAATAAAATAGAATTGATTCCAAGTGGTTTCCCAAGTGCTCCATGACTCATTTTTAGCAATTTTGACCACTTTGGACATGTGGAGGACAACTTGCATAAGGTGGAATATGGAAACTAGGCAAATAAGACAAAAAATGATTAATTAATGTCTAAGGTAGCTAACTATGGGTTGATTATTGTAACAGTTTGACATTCAATCATCCTGGTCGAACTACTACTTCAAATTCAAATTCTTGGAACAGTAATAGCCAATGATAGATTCTCCCGTGGTGTAAAGGTTTGTTGACAAGGTATTTTAGTGCTTGGTGATTGGTATAGAATATGAAGGGGTTAGATAGTAGGTAATCTTGATACTTTTGAAGTGCAAAGGCCATTCCTAATGCCTCCCTTTTTGTCATTGAGTAATTGCATTCTGCCTTGTTTAATTTTCTGCTGCTATATATGATTGGGTAATCCATTCCCTCCTCCCCAATTTGTGTCAAAATTGCACCTATTTCTATGCCTAAAGCATCAATATGCACATGGAATTTGAAGCTTCGACTAATTTTATTTTTAATGTGTCAAAAGATATATCACATTCTTCTATCCAGTCAAACTTCTGATCTTCTCTTAACAATTCTTCCAATGGGTAAGTCATATCTGATTAGTATCAGATGAATTTTATGTAATACCCTATATGAACCAACAATACTCTGACCTATTTTGGATTAACCGGTGGTTTAAGTTGAGGATAATTTTTATTTTAGCAAATTCGATATTGATACCTTCTTTGCATACACTATGCCCTAGTAGGATTCCTATAGGGGTTAAGAATATGCATTTTTTTATATTGAGAGATAATTGAATCTGTCGGCATCATTACAACATAATCCTTAACCACTTACAATGGTATTTCAGCATGGAATAGATCGTCCAATCGTCAAAGTATACTGCCATTGTTTTATAAATGTATTCTTTAAATGTTTTGACATCTATTCTTGAAAACACTGCATGTGCATTCTTGAGACAGAACAACATTAGTCTGTAAGCAACTGAGCCAAATTCACATACACAATTTTCCTTTTTCTAATCTTCCTTGGCTAATGGCCCCTAATTATATCCTGATAATCCATCTATAAATGAGTAGCATTCATGTCCTACGACTTCATTTAATATCTCATCGGCGTATGGAGTTGGAAATGGATCTGTTAGGGTAACCTTGTTTAACTCTCAGAAGTTGACACAGATTCACAGTTTTGTCGGGTCGTGCTTTTTCGGTTGGACAACCATTAGGATTTCCCATTCCTACTGGTCGATGGGATAAATAATTATAGCTGTCAACATATTGTCGATATCCTTTTTTAATATTTCTTTATATTTGTGAGCCAATTTGTAAGGTCTTTTCTTGACAGGTCGGGCATTGAGTTTGATGTCTATTTTCATCTCGCCCATTTCTACTACTAATACTTTTAAGTCTTTTTAATCTCATGCATATACATCTTGGAATTCCTTTAATAAGTCGATGATTTCTGTAGTTTGTTCTTCGCTCCAGTAATCACCAAATTTTGCCATTTTTCGATCTATTATCATTAGAAATGTCGATTTCTTTAGTTTTTCCTTTTGCATCCATCCATTCTGGTGCTTTACTTTCATTAACCTGTCGACTACCTTCTTTGAACTGTGCAAATGTTGCTATAAAGTATGGTTCCATCATTCGGTCGATATCAACTTTGAGAATCGTTTTAACTTGTTTGATCATGTCCGAGTTATCAGATTTCCACTGAAAATTTTTCCCATATGTATGTTTGTTTTCCAATTGGAGTCTTGTTGACTGAATTATTTTGTCAAATCGAATGTTATGGCATGTTGCGTTTGGTCGGGTTTTATTTTGAGTCGACTTATTATTAGTCGGTTGTATAAATATTTTTATTTGTTTTGTAGCTTCGACTAATTTTTCGTCTTCTGGTATAAAGTTAAAGTTTTTAATAAAATTTTCTCTAAGTTCATTCCACAAGAATGTTTTGCCTCATGCTTCTTCCATTTTGTACCACTTGTTAGGTAGGTCATCTAATCTCGAGGGAAATAGGTGTGGCCATGTACACTCATCTTTGTAACCAAGTCTTCTCCATTCTTGTTCACACATTCTTATATGATTTTCTAGGTCTTTCCCTTGGATGAAGACATGTATTTGTTCCTATTTTGTTAGCTTCCTTCCTTCGAATATTTCTACAAATAAAGTCGAAGTTGTTGTCCATATTTGCAGTCTCTACTAATCGATGTCCCACCATCGAGCAACTTGTCATGTAAACATTTCGAATAGGCTTTGAAGTCTTCCATGTTCACCTAGTTTCTTAGAGACTTGTTCTACATAGAGAACTGGTGATTCTCTCTCTTTATACCGAAGACTCTATTTATTATTTGTTTTTGTTGGTGCTAAAGAGGGATATTCCCTCGTTTTCTTCTCAAATATTTTTTGAATAGCTGATATAGAAAAGCATTGCCGAGTTGGTTTCTTCTGGACAACTTTAATGGTCCAGCAACCCCTTGCTTATGTTTCATAGTTTTCAACTTCCCAATAATATAATTTTGCATCTGATTTATATCCAACTGATTCTTGGTTCCCTAAATGAAGTTCTCCATAGATATTAGGTTCAGTATAATCTTCATTATTTTGAATCTGGTAGAGTTGTCGAACATCGACTGCTTCATCGATAGGTTTAGTCTAGGGTTCTCCTTGTGAAGGGTGAATGGGGACAATCACTTTCTGTCCATTACCTTTTAGTTTTATCCTTTCTTTGTCCAATGAGATATATGCTTTCATTTTTATTTCCCATGGGCATCCTACGAAGGATGGAAATGAGTTGGATCCTTCCTTAGGGTCGATGATCTCAAAATTGGCTTTTGTTGAAATGCCTTTTATCGTTGTATCGACATTTCTAGAAACCCCGATGGGTTCGATGAGTCCCTGGTCGACAAACTTTAAATATATGCCCGATTCATTTAGTTGGGGCCTACCCTATTGTTCCCATGAATCTCTCGTCATGATATTTACTTGGGATCCAAAGTCGAGAATGACTTGTTGAACGTGGTAACCTTCTATTTCGAGATCGACTAGTGGGTCAAAATCATTCTTATCTTTTTTATTTAAGTTGCATATACTCTTAGTCTGTTTATTTGTGTCATCTTTGTTTTTAATATTGTGTAGTAGATCAATGAATTGTGCCATTCAATTATCAATTTGTGAAGTGTGTTCTGCAAATTGTCATCGACATATTCTTGTCTAGAAAATTCTTGGAGCATGCTTGATGCATCATTATACAATTGATTTTGCTTTATAGGGTTAGGCTATTCATTTTTATAATCTTGCTTATTCTTGGATTGTCACCTCCAGTTTTCGTTCCTTGTCTAGTGATTATGTGTAGGTAATTTGTGAAAATTATATCACTTTTTTGAACACAAGACAAGACATTAACATTCTTCTTTTCAATAATTTTTTGAAGTATGGTGGGACAATCTTCTAATGAGTGGTCGCCCACACCACAACTAGTAAAATTTTTTACGTCGGTTCTGTCTTTATATGGCCAATCCGCATACCAGTGTCCTTCTTTATAGCATGTGAAGAATTTAATCAATCGTCGAGGTCGATTGTCATAGTTTCCAGAGAATCATCCTTGACCTCCAAATCCTCCACAACGGTTGTTGAATCGGTGTTCGTATTTGCGGCCTTCATATTGTCGATTGTTTGGTACATCTTGTTCGTTTGAGAAATTATCATTGTTCTGGTCCACGACATTTGTTTGGTAGACTGCCTAGTATTTTTGTCAATTTTTCAGATTTAAGTGGCAGTCAGTTTTTGCTTGGCTCTTAACTTCATATATTTCACATCAAGAATTTTTGCTATTATTCATGTTGTATGGGCAATATTTTGTTGTATGATCTCCATGCTCCTGACAGATATCACAGAAACATTTTGTCTGAACAAAACTGACATCTTGTCGACTTACGTCCTGACGACAATTATCTTTCGTGTTGTCGGCTGTAGAACATTTTGTGCACCAGATCTCATGACCCTTGAGGTTCAGTTCTCGTAAGAATTTTTGCATGATTTCTAACTGTTCTTCAATTCATGCATCGACAACAGGATATGCTGAGTAGTCCTCATCCATTTCGAACTATAGAGCTTTTATTAGTGCTTCTTCATATGTTTTAAATGTATTGAGGCTTATGTGACGTCAAATCTTTTAGGACAGTCTTGCAAGAAACCATTGAATCAATAATTGTTCATCAATGCATAGTATATTTGATTCAAGAGGTCTTTCCATCTTTTATCATAGGCTCAAATGGTTTCTGTTGGTTTATGAACTGTAGACTTGAGTTTTTACGCTTCCAGATGCTTTGCATCTGGTGTTTTGAAGAAGGACAGAAATTGTTGCTTGATCTCTACTTCGGATGCATTAGGTGTTCTTTTGATATATTTCATATACCAACTTAATGCTCTTTTTCGTAGTGCACCTACGAACTACGCCATTTTTCTATCTTCGTTTGTAACTTGATTGACCTCCCATGTCAATTCGCAGATGAACCAATGTCGTCTAGGGTCTTTGTCTCCCTCATAGAGGGGAATGTGTTCTAAACCATGCCCCATATTGACGTCATTTTCTCCTTCGGGAGGTGGAATTGGTGAGGGTGGTGGTGGGGGTAGTGGGATAATTTGTGTATCTATTTGTCCATAGCTAGTCTCAACGGAGCTTTTGTTTCCATCAGATGTTTTGTTTGTCAGTTCTATTTCGACAACTTTTCGGTCAGTTTTGAAATCTTTTGTCAATGTCCAACTACACTGTTATGTTCGTGAGTATGACTGGCCAGTGTTTTGTAAAGCTTTGTTTGGCAGGAGGCACTCCTTCATGTCCAAGGTAGAGTAAAGGGATGCTTCGATTGGACTTGCATGGATGAAGTGTAACCTAATTTCCTTCCTCTAGTTGATGGATTAGTAAATGATTGTCAACATTTACTTCGTCATCTAGTCAGCTCCATATACCGAACTCACCAGCTCTTAGTATTAGGTCCTCCTCGACAATGGTTATAATATGAAGGGGTTAGATAGTAGGTAATCTTGATACTTTTGAAGTGCAAAGACCATGCCTAATGCCTCCTTTTTGTCATTGAGTAATTGCGTTATTCCTTGTTTAATTTTTTGCTGCTGTATATGATTGGGTAATCCATTCCATCCTCCCTAGGTTGTGTCAGAATTGCACCTATTTCTATGCCTAAAGAATCAATATGAACATGGAATTTGAATCTTCGATTAATTTTATTTTTAACGTGTCGAAAGATATATCACATTCTTCTGTCCAGTCGAACTCCTGATATTCTCTTAACAATTCTTCCAATAGGTAAGCCATATCTGATTAGTATCGGATGAATTTTCTGTAATACCATGTATGAACCAACAGTACTTTGACCTATTTTGGATTAACCATTGGTTTTAAGTCGAGGATAATTTTTATTTTAGCAAATTCGACCTTGATACCTTCTTTGCATACACTATGCTCTAGTAGAATTCCTATAAGGGTTAAGAATATGCATTTTTTTTATATTGAGAGATAATTGAATCTATCGGCATCATTCCAACATAAGCCTTAACCACTTACAATTGTCTTTCAGCATGGAATAGATCGTCCAATCATCAAAGTATACTGCCATTGTTTTATAAATGTATTCTTGAAATGTTTTGACAACTATTCTTGAAAACGTTGCATGTGCATTCTTGAGACCAAATGGCATTAGTCTGTAAGCAAATGAGCCAAATTCACATATGAAATTTTTCTTTTTCTAATCATCCTTGGCTAATGGCCCCTATTTATATCTTGAGAATCCATCTATAAATGAGTATCATTTGTGTCCTACAACTTCATTTAAGATCTCTTCAGCGTATGGAGTTGGAAATGGATCTGTTAGGGTAACCTTGTTTAACTCTTGGAAATCAACACAGATTCACAGTTTTGTCGGGTCATGATTTTTCGGTTGGACAACCATTGGGATTTCCCATTCCTAATGGTTGATGGGGTAAATAATTCTAGCTGTCAACATATTGTTGATATCCCTTTTTACTATTTCTTTATATTTGTGATCCAATTTGTAAGGTCTTTTCTTGATAGGTCAGGCATCGGGTTTGATGTCTATCTTCATCTTGCCCATTTCTGCTACTAATACTTTTAAGTCTTGGTAATCTCGCGCAAATACATCTTGGAATTCCTTTAATAAGTCGTCGATTTCTGTAGTTTGTTCTTCGCTCTAGTAATGGCCAATGTTTTCTATTTTTTGATCTATTATCATTAGAAATGTTGATTTATTTACTTTTTACTTTCGCATCCATCCATTCTGGCGCTTTACTTTTATTAACCTGTCGACTACCTTCTTTGAACTATTAAAATGTTGCTAGAAAGTCTACTTCCATCATTCGGTCGATATCGACTTTGTCAGTTGTTTCAACTTTGAGTATCATTTTAACTTGTTTGATCATCTTCGAGTGATCAGATTTCCACTGAAAACTTTTCCCATATGTATGTTCATTTTCCAATTGGATTCTTGTTGACTGAAGTATTTTGTTAAATCGAATGTTATGGCAAGTTGCGTTTGGTCGGGTTTTATTTTGTGTTGACTTGTTATTAGTCGGTTGTATAAATATTTTTATTTGTTTTGTAGCTTTGATTAATTTTCCTTCTTCCAGTATAAAGCTAAAGTCCTTAATAAAATTTTCTCAAGTTCATTCCACAGGAATGTTTTTCCTCGTGCTTCTTCCATTTTGTACCACTTGTTAGGTAGGTCATTTAATTTCGAGGGAAACAGGTGTGGCCATGTACTCTCATCTTTGTAACCAATTCTTCTCCATTCTTGTTCACATATTCTTATATCATTTTCTAGGTCTTTCCCTTGGATGAAGACATGTATTTGTGCCTGTTTTGTTAACTTCCTTCCTTCGAATCTTTCTGTGAAGAAAGTTGAAGCTGTTTTCCATGTTTGCAGTCTCGACTAATGGATGTCCCACCATCGAGCAGCTTGTCCTATAAATGTTTCAACCATGCTTTGAATTCAACCATGTTCACCTAGTTTCTTAGAGACTTGTTCTACATAGAGAATTGGTGATTCTCTCTCTTTATACCGAAGACTCTGTTTATTCTCTGTTTTTGTTGGTGCTAAAGCGGGATATTCCCTTGTTTTCTTCTCAAATATTTTTTGAATAGCTGATATAGAAAATCATTATCAAGTTGGTATCTTCTGGACAGCTTGAATGGTCCAGCAACCCCTTTCTTGTATTTCATAGTTTTCAACTTCCCAATCATATAATTTTGCATCAGAGTTATATCCAACCGAGCCTTGGTTCCCTAGATGAAGTTCTCCATAAATATTAGGTTCAGTATAATCTTAATTATTTTGAATTTGGTAGAGTTGTCGAACATCAACTTCTTCATCGATAGGTTTAGTCCAGGGTTCCCCTTGTGAAGGGTGAATGGGGACAATCACTTTTTGTCCATTCCCTTTTAGTTTATCCTTTCTTTTTCCAATGAGATATATGCTTTCATTTTTATTCCCCATGGGCATTCTACGAATGCTCAAAAGGAGTTGGATTCTTCCTTAGGGTCGATGATCTCGAAATCAGCTTTTGTCGAAATGTCTTTTATCATCAGTGTTTTGTAAAGTTGTGTTTGGCAGGGGGGTACTCCTTCATGTCCAGGGTAGAGTAAATGGATGCTTCAGTTGGACTTGTATGGCTGAAGTGTAACCCAATTTCCTTCCTCTGGTCGATGGATTACTAAATGATTGTCATCATTTACTTCGTCGTCTAGTCAGCTCCATATATTGAACTCACCAGCTCTTAGTCTCAGGTCCTCCTCAATAATGGCCTGCATTCAGGTACTCAGATTTATCGAAAACAGAGGCCTTACCTCCTGGGGTATTTATAGATGGATATCTTCTCATTACTCTGTCCACAAATCTTCTTCCATTGGAAACACCTCTTCATCTACACCTTTTTCCTGTTGGTCATGACCTGATTGTTGTGGATTTTATTCACGCTCTATCACCCTGGAAACCATTCTTATTTGGAGCATGATAGCTTGATATCGTATCTCTTCCCTTCTTTTCTACCTCTTCTCCCTTTCTATCTTTTGTAGGTCCAATGTACTTTTATGAGTCACTGTCCACTCAATTTCCTTCTTAGGTCAACTTTTCATTGCTGCTGGTGGTATTTCTTAGGTCGACTAGAATCCTTTTACTCTGCTCTGACACATGGCCAACTACCCCCCATAGCCTACCCAATGCTTTAGAAAGCTCAAATAGTTTTTTCTATTTGTTCAGGAAGTACTTCCACTCCCTTTCTGCGATAAATTGTTCCCATGCATTATGTTTTTCTTCCCAATTAGTATTTGCAGGAGGTTCGATGAGTGATGGACAAGGTTCGACTATGTGACCTACTTCTCTGTCGATTAGAAATTTGAACAATAGGGTCAGTAGTGAACAAAAAAATGCTCAGTAAAGTTGATATAGTATATTTTTTCAATAATTTCAACTGAAACTCTTTCCTCTATAGATTGTTCTTGACAGAATTCGTCTGCAATTTTCTCAAACCACTCTAACAGGTTTGTTCTTCCTCCTTGGATCAGTTTCTTAAGTAATTCTTGGCCTTTAGCTGCTTCTAGATTCATATAATAGTTTTTTCAACAACTGAGGCACCGATTCTACAAATTTCTCATGTGGGTTCAGTGAAGAATTTATCCTTCACTTGAGCAATGGTCAATCTGTTTCTTCTCGTGTAGTTTTGTAAATAATTTGTAATCTTATGCTCCCACCAATTTTTAATTTCTTGCTATGATATCATTTATGTATGGTCATGTCATCCGTATATGTACTACAGGAAATGGAACCAATGTTGTAATCACTGAGATCACATAAGGTTACCAATAATACACATATAGAATCATATAAACATTACAGAGAAAAGAGACAAGAACAGATAGTAGAATAACATATTATATTTTAGGATCACATGAGGGTCCATACATATACAAAACTAAACCAATTTCTTAACTGGATCAAAATTCTATTATATAAAATGATTACAAAATAGTTATGAGTAACTGCTTTTCGGTTCAGTCAACCGACACGACCTTTGGAGGTCGACCTAATCTTCGATTAGTTGGTTAACTTAACTAGTCGGCTCACCAACTAGCTCCTCCAAAAGGTATTTAAAACTAATTTTGCTGCTGATGGTTCACCTTTGAAATATAAGGAAAGATTGGTAGCCCAGGGCTACTCTCAGGTACATTGTATTGATTACAATGAGACTTTTTCACCAGTGGCAAAGATGGACTCCATAAGGCTAGCTCTAGCCATTGCTGCTTCAAAGCAATGGGAGGTACATCACATGGATGTGAAGTGTACCTTTCTAAATGGAGATCTAAATGAATAAATTTATATGAATCAAACATAATTATTTGTATATAATCCATCTTTAGTGTGCAAGTTAAAGAAATCATTGTATGGACTCAAGCAAGCCCCTAGGGCTTGGTATGCCAAGATTGATGGATTTCTGTTGTCACTGAGTTTTGTTGGATGCAAGTCTAATCCTAATGCCTATTTAAAGCTAATTTATGGTTCTTTAATTATTATTGTTCTCTATGTGGATGACCTACTGATTATAGGAAGTTCAAAGAAAGAGATTGCCTCCTTGAAGGATGTAATGAACCATGCCTTTTCTATGACAGATTTGGGATTGTTGAGCCAATTCTTGGGTCTCAAAATTGCTCAATCCCAACATGGAATCAAGGTCCCTCAGTCCAAGTATGCTTCATATTTTCTAACCAAGTTTAGCATGAAATATTGCAAGCCAAGCAAGACTCCATTCCTTTCAGGAGTTAAGCTTGAGAAAGCATGTTTTTCTCCTATGGTAAATAATACACTGTATAGGCAGTTGATTGGGTGTTTTATTTATCTTACACATACTTGACCTAACTTATCTTATGTAGTTAGTGTGGCTTCAAGATACATGGATCAGCCTCATGAGATACATTGGAAAAAATCCAATAGTATCCTAAACTTTGTTCAGGGAACAAGGACTCATGGGATTTTCTACAAAGCAAAATATGACTTAGAGCTGGTTGGATTTACTGATAGTGATTGGGTAGGTGACAACACAGATCAAAAGTATACCTCAGGGTATGTGTTCATGCTTGTATAAGAACCAATCAGTTGCTTAAGTAATAAGTAGAGTGCCATAGCACTCTCATCTATAGAGGTAGAGTATAGAGGAGTTGTAAATGCAGCTACTCAATGTTTGTGGTTGGAAGGGATACTTGGAGAATGTGGTTTTGAATCATATTTTTCAATAGTCATCTATTATGAAAATCAAAGCACCATTCAAATCTCCAATGATCCAGTTCAAAGACAAATAATCAAGCACATTGAGATCCATATGCACTATATCAGGGAGCTTTTGCATGATGGTACCATTGCTCTACTCTACTGTGCATCTTCAGAACAAGTAGAAGATATATTCACCAAAGTATTATGTGAGAAGACCTTTAGTAATCTCAAATCACTGCTGGGGATTGCTGATCATGTGGTGAAGAATGATTGATAACAATATTTCCAAAATTTTGTTTTCTGTCCATGTTTAAGGGAGGATTTTCCCACTGGTTTTTTACCTCTTTCCTTGGTTGTATGGACATGTAGTATGTAAAAGGGTGACTAATCCTTGTTGCTAGGCCCTATAATTTTCTGATATTTACTCATAAATTTAGGATTAAGGGCGGGTGTTGTAATAATCAACCCATAGTTACCCATATTTGACATTAATTAATCATTTTTGTCTTATTCCTAGATTCCTAGATTCCCTCTCTATGCTAGTTCACTTCCACATGTTCCTAGTGTTGGCACCTCTATTTTGAACAGCCGAGGAAGAATACGATGGAGGACTAATAAAAGGATACATTAACTTGGAGAGGTTTAATAGTTTGATTCTATTATCAAAATGGTGCATAATGGTCAATTTGGAACATAATCCGATGGTATAGAATGATTAAGGTGAAGATCTACGGGTTAAAATAGATCTGCTAGATAAATATGCATAGGATATAAGGAGAGGCGAATATGGTTAACAAAACTTGAAGATCAACGGTGATGGAATAAAGTGGATAAGATCTATGGTTGAGAAATACTCCACTGAGTAAAGATGCGCGTTTAAAAAATTAAAAAGGGCTAGTGGAATGTGTACATCAATATCAATCCAATGGTTTAAGGAAAAGGGTGAAAACTCATCAACGGTTATTATCAGTTCTGGATAAGAAAGTTGTGAGATGGTTAAAACAAAAAGGTGGTAGTGGAATGTAAACCACGGTACACATGGCGACTCGAGGTGGATTCTGTGGAGAAAATCAGTTAAAGGAAAACCACTTAGTGGAGGCTCCGGAATAGACCGTTATATAAAGGTGAAGTTGACTTGGTTTTAAAAAAAATCATTTTTATTTGCATGCTGCGGATGAGCGAAGGAGACAACCCGCCATCTTTCTAAAGTAAACCTTACATATCTACAGTCATAGTCTCAGTTACAGGTAAGGATTAAAACTCTTAAGCTCAATTGAAAGAATTATCGCCACTGTCTATTATGGAAAGAGAACAGGGGTTAGGAGTTTTAAGCTAAGTTTTGGATGAAAGGGAAGAATTTGTTGTTGATAGAGACAAAAATGTATGTGACCCAGTTTTATCAATTGGAAATGTATTAGTCTCCAAGGAATGGATGTGGCATTGTAATTTGTAGGGAAATGACGTTTTAAGTTTTTGCAAGTCTTTTTCATATTATTTCTCCATTGAACACACTTTACCATTTCCATATTTTGTTGAATGGTGCCCAAGCAATTATTCACCTTCTGAAAGAGTCATCATGAGTCATACCACATCTAAAATACTGTGCAAGATTGATGCTAAATCCATTCGCAGAATACTTAATTTACCTGATAGTTCCTCTAACAATTGTGAGTATGTGAATGAGTTTGTCTTAGCTGAAATGTACAAAAGTTGTGAAACCGAAATTAGATGTGGGTTTCTGTCCAGTATCCTTAATGAAGGTCAGTCATTAGAGGGTCTTTTTCTGCCGTATAAAGTTCACATTTTCAAAGAATAAGTGCAATTGGTTATGTCTTTGGTCAGTCAAATTTTAGGTTTAGATGATGACATTCATATCACTGAAGTTGTCTTAGGGTTTTTACTGAGAATGAGTTCAATTAGTCCTAAGTCCCATTTAGTCCATTATTTTAGTCTGGATGAGTATTTAGTGGAATTAATCCATCTCTAGTTAGTCGAGTTTCCAAAGGTTAGGTTTTTCAAATATCAGTCATACCTGTTGAACATATTGTTGTGTTCAAATGTATCAGAATTACAATTCCTGTCCACTATTTTCTCTCCAGACCTCTCGAAACAAATCAATATGTTTGAGTTTGTAAATTCCATTATGTCTGAGATGTACAAATTGATATTTGATGAAGTGTTACCAAGGGTGCTAGAAGAAATGAAACTCATGCTGTAGTCATATTCAGGGGACAGAATAGGAGACTGTTTCTTATACAAATATTTTACTGTTTTGAGGGTGTATGGTTTCACAGGGGAACCATACAGGTTACTTGTTTTTCTAACTCCCAGAATTTTTGCACTTGAATTCATGAGGCAAAGATTATGTGCAGAGGAGGATCATTTTGGAGCATTCAAGATGTCTTCTAACATTAAATTTCCCCGTAAAGTTGGTCCATTTATATTCAAAAACAAAATTTCCTTAATGATTGTGGAAAAGTTATTAGAAATTATGGATTTCCAGAAAGAACAGAGAATCAATTATGATCCACATCATATAATTTCTCAAAGGAAGAAATCAAATAAAAACAAACCATTTCATCATCAGGTTGTTGAAGGTTTAGAGGAAATAGCCAATTTGTCTTGTTTTGTAGAAAGTTCAGGAATTGATGAAAGTAGGAGCAGTGGGTTGATTATAGTAGTTCAAGCACCTGAAAATCCTAGCATTTTAAATAAGAAAAGTCTTTCTGAGCTAGAGGATATGGATGTGGATGAAAACAATTCATATAAAAATATTAAAACACATTCTCAGGATGATCAAGTTTCAGGAGAAATAGTCTCAGAAGATTCAAAGAAAATAGTTTTGTTCCCAAAGAAGTCAGTACAAATGCATCAATTTTCCTTTAAAGAAAATGTAGTGCAGAGCCCAGTTCAGGTTTCAAATCCAGAGCATAATTCATGTCAAGATATGCTGAGAAGTAGATGCAGTCATCGGAGGATACCAAAAATCTACTTCCTCGAGTTAGAAGTATAGTCAACCAAAAGACATCACCGATTTCTACTCGAGATGTGGAGAGGAACACCTTGAAGTTCGCTATGGTAAGTGATAAAAAGTGTCTGAGATGGAAGTAAGGCTAGACAAAATCAGTGTCCCCAACAAGATTCAACTCCACAAGGAAACATGAGATATTATTTATTCAAATTTATTAAATGCCATTATGAAAATTAACAAATAGCAAGCCCTTGTAGATAAATTGGAAGTCCAGTTGAAACATGAAAAAGTAGAGAATAAACCAAATTTGATCCAGATTAAGAAGCTGTAGACAGATGCTATAAGCTTGGGAAGTGAACCAGGAAATGCACAAGTCACCAAAAATATTTTGGAAGAAAAATACAATATCATCCAGGTATTGAAAAGAAGCTGAAAATTCCAAATTCGGAACATGCTTAGTCCCCAGAGTTATTTTCATTACAAGAAGAAAAAGATAAGGTTTATTAAGAGATGATGGATTACAAAGGCAAAGCATTGAAATTACAGGAGGAAAAAAGAAAATGGGAAATGGAGAGAACTGAATTGATGACCCAGATTTCAAAGTTGAAAAAAGATCAAAACAATTAAAAGGAAATCATGGAAGAGTTGATGAGCCAAACTCCTGCTGATACAGATCTATCTCTTGTAAATATTGAAAAACCTTTAAGTGAATTCTCTGCTGATGATTTGTTAGTGCCAACATGATAGGTGAGCCTGAAGGATATGGAAATCAAGGAATTGAAAGAAGAGAATGAGAAGATTAAATCAGAATTGGCTAGAATGATTGAAAATAAGAATAAAATATTAAATGATAAAAGCCAGTTGCAGAAAAATTTTAATGAGTTGAAAGAAAGAAATACAGGAAAATCTCCTCTACAAGGAGCTAAGCATATAATCAGGGATACATTATCTATGGAAGTTACTAAGTTTAGACATTATCTAAATTTTATTGATGATAAGAGTGCATTGGTTAATTTAGCTACTCAAAGATTAAAATTGGCAAATGAAACCATGGAGAAGAATCCCTTAAACATATCTCAAAATGGTTTAAATTTTCTGAATTCTCTAACATATCGAAAGTTGCAGTAGATCGGGATTAAAGACAGAGTAGCTATTGTACTATGGTAGAAGAGATTTATTAACAAACATCAGCTCATAAAGGTGGTGCAAGATAAATAAAATGCAATGTATTCACAAATAAATGATTTCAAGGGGATTTTAAGGAGTTATTTGAAGACAACCTCCCTTCTTTCTGGGACGACGAGGGAAGACTATTTTCTCAGAAACATTATCATAATCTGTTAGTACAAAACCACATGGACCATTCCAAGTTTGAAGACCTGGTAAAAGGACTGACTGGGAAAATCATCGTAGAGAAATTAATAGAAGATTTTGAAATATTGCAAAAATTTCTGATTGTTAGAGGAGGATTTCCCACTGTATCTTATGAGGCCTATGTGGATCTGGAAGTATCTATCAGAGAAATGACAGAGTTTGACACGCTAGGTGCAAAACAATGAAGGACCATGGAAAGATTCAGGAAGACCAAGTATATTCTTCATCCTTAAGGACAGGTGTTACGTGTCGTGGAGCTGCTTATTCAGGCATTGTTATTACCAAGTTGATTATAATTAAGCGATCTGTTACCAAAATCAAAGCATGTAGTTTATTCCTAGTTGTTACGAATATAGTTACAAAAAAAAACTTTGATTAAAAGATTATTCAGTTATTGATCTTCTTGGGAAGAAGTTATTTGTGTATATATTTGAATTTACTTGATGTATTGGGGGTTGGAACCCATATGTTTGATCGATGTGTTTTTTGAGGACATATAATTTTTGAAATAACAAAGCCAAATGCTGGTTAATCATCAGAGATTCCTGTTTCATTTATGTTATAGTCTGTGCCTTTCCTTTCTATGTGATTGTCTTCTAAGTGCCTACATTCCATTTTGTTTTCTTCATATCTGAAGCGTAGTGTTGAATAGTTCAGAATTCATGCTTGTTATGCTCTGGCTATTGTTTCAGATATTTCATAAATATTTCTGCTAAAGTTGATATGGAATTCATCTTATGATGCTCTATATTGATGGATTGTTCATGTTTCTTTCTCATTCGCCTAAAATCAATGAATGACTGTAACTGGATGGTTATCTCGCCTTTGTTGAAATCCCATGTATGAAAGCTTTTTGTTATCTTTATCTATTTGACTCCATTTCCCAATGGTTATATGTGTTGTTTCAACCATATACATAATTTTAAAGTACTGATTCCAATATCTGGCCTTGTTAAATTTATATTTGAGAGATCCCTCTCTGGAAATAAAATCCAGTTTCTTTCCGAAGTGTTTTTTGCTGTTACCTTCGGGATTTACCTTTTACAACCTGGGTACATTCTGAGTGTTAACACCTAGAATTCATTACTTGCTAAAATGGGTCATGGAATGCTTTGGAATCATCCTGGAAACATATTTAGAAATTATTCTCTTATTCCTAGTTCCTAAAAGTGCATATCTGCTTTTTTTGAAAGCTGCCTTGCTTTACAGTAGTTTTAAGGCATAAAGGAAAAGCTAGTCTAGGGGAACTTGTCTTGTTTTTTGACCACATCATCCTCCTTCCTTTTCTCCAAAAAAAAGCATGAATTATTTTTGTTTCCATCACTTATTATCTTTCCCACTTTCTTTTTCCAATTTGTGAGGATCTTCATAGATTTGGAAAGTCCTTTTTGCACTTATGGGGGATTTGACTTGATTTAGTAAACATGCATTTTGACCAATTCAAATAGAAACCTAGTGATTTTGAATCTATCATGTAATTATATATTTGATCAGCCTATTAGTTCATATGGTTGGATTATGTACACTTATTCAATACAGGATTAATTTATGCTCCAATTTCAGTCTCCTTTTGTGTGAATTTTGCATGTTTGATTATAAATTTTGTGAGTGTAATTGATCTATCACTTGGGTTCAATTTACACATTTCATAAGTTGTGTTATTTTTTGAAAATATTTATTTATTGCTAATTATTGTTATATAATTTTTTTTTATTGTTGTTTTGGTTTTTCACTCTTTTTTTAATGTTTCTTTTAGGATTGTTTGGTATAGAAGTGAAGTGTTATTGTGTGTTGGTTTTATGTATCTAATTATCAATAAAAATTTCAAATTGACTATATATATGAAATATTGAATCTACTATAATAAATAAATAGTTAAAAATTAGTCCAGTGGGGTAGATCAGTTGGTTGGATATTATGCGGCCAAGATGTCACTAGGTCGAGGTCAACTCTTGAATTCTCTAGCCCTTCCGGGGACAAGTTCCCAAAGTTGGTGCTTACAAGGTGAGGTCCCTTTGGGTGGGCCCCTTGAAATTATTTCCACGAAGCTATGGGGCAATGAACCACACAAAAAAATAGTAAAATAAAATAAAATAGTTAAATGGTAATTATCAAAGGTATCAACAAAATTTATGTAATAAATTATTTATCCACATACATATGAAACTCAACAATCAAAATTAGAAATAAAAAAATACATATAATAAGAGTTAATTACTAACTTATATTAGATGAAGGCTTCGTAAAATTTTGATAGGATTACATTTGTGTCCACATTTGACAAGTAAAAAAGACTAACCATTATTTAATAATATACCTAACTAATTAACCAATCGAATTTGATAATGGGGTGTGAACCAAATCCAAACATCATATTGTGATGGATGGGCCTCCCATTCATACCAATTCCTCCTAATTGAAGGGGAAAGCATCCCTTCTTTCTTCCTCTAAGGTGAAATGTGAGAAAACTAAAACCAAGTCTAAAATGATAGTTGTTGAGTTGTGCTGCAATATAATGAATACATTGAAGAGTGTGTTGGTGCTGACTAAAGAGGGTGACTACATAGAGGAAGGTGGGAGGTTGTGTCTCTAAAGGAAGTTGAACTGAGTAAGTTCCTAAATCAACCGGGGCAGGAGGGCATGTCTCCAAATGAACCCAATCCAAATGTTGTCATGAAGAGTTGTTGAGTTGAGCAAGTGCCTACATAGAATAGGGTAGGAAGGAACACCTCCAAATTAACCCAATATGGATGTTGTTGTGAGGTGTTGAGAGGAAGAAGGAAGTAGGGCGCAATTCCTCGTGCTAACCCTCACTCAATATATGGTGCTAATATTGGTGCTATTCTAGACATTTTTTTAGAGGCTATTATGGGCGTTACATGGGGTGTGATTTTGGATGGTAATTGAGACGCTAATTGGGACACTAATTGCGATGCTAATTAGCATCCAAAATAACGTCAAATTTTAAAAAGGGACGCTAATAACACCATTAAAAGTGCCATCCCGTAAAAAAAGTCCACTTTGTCCAAAAAATGATGAAAAATACACTAAAAGTGATACTGGATGCTAAGAGAGATGCTAATCATTGGGTTTTGTTGTAGTGACACCTCAACAAAATGGTGTAGCAGAAAGCAAAAAACGCTCTCTTAAGGAGATGACCACATGCATGTTGGAAGCAAAAGGATTGGCTGCAAATTTATGGGCTGAGGCCATGAATTTTTATGCACACATTAAGAATAGAGTACCTCACTTCTTCATGAAATGAAAGACATATTCCGAATCCTATTTTGGACACAAGACAGATGTGTCAAATTTCAGGGTGTTTGGGTCCATAGCATGGGCCCGAATTCCTCATGACAAGAGGAAGGATTTGCAACTGAAAAGTGTTGAATGTTTTTTCATTGGATATAAAGAAGAATATAAAGGATTCAAGCTACTGAATATCAGAACCAAACAAATTTTCATTGAAAGAAGTGTCTGATTTGAAGAGCCTCTCCAAGAGGTAGAACTAGTCAAGGAGAAAACTACTGAAATTCCCTCTTGTTCTGCTCATTATTTGGATGATGAAATTCAGAGTAATGGATCTGATTTTTATGATTTGATGTCTGATATAAATCAGAAAAAAATATCAGGTTCAGAATCAGATTCTGAAGTGCAAACACATCTCCCAACTTGGGCCAAGAAGACACTCTCTTCCGTAGGGGAAAACATTGGAAATCTTGCTGATCCAAGAAGAACCCGGTCTGATTTTCAAAGAGTGGGTATTTATATCTCTTGTCATGATTAATTTATGTCTGAGACCTGTTATTTAATGATTGGGTCAGATCCTAAGTCCTACTACCATCCTTGGAAAGATACGAGATGGCAAGATGCTATGGATAGAGAGTTTAATTCTCTTCGGAAAAATGCTACTTGGGAGCTAGTTTCTCTTCCACCTAGGAGGAAATTAGTTCAATGCAAGTGGGTGTTTTGGAAAAAGGTTGATACTAATGGAAAAACCTGAAAATTTAAGGTAAGTCTGGTTTCAAAAGGATTCTCCTAGGTCCAACGTGTGGACTATCATGAGACCTTTGCACAGGTGGCAAAGATGGACTCCATCTGCCTAGTTTTGGCCATTGCAGCATATAAGCACTAGGAGGTGCATCATATGGATGTCAAGAGTGAATTTATACATGGAGATATTCATGAGGAGATACACATGAAGCCACCTAAGGGGTACACATCAGATCCTTTTTTGGTTTGCAAATTGTAGAAATCATTATATGGGTTGAAACATGCCCCAAGATCATGGTATGCCAAGATGGATGCCTTTCTTCTTTCACAAAACTTTAAAAGGTACAAATATGATCTAAATGTGTATCTATAGAAGTATTATGGTAATTTAATTATCATTGTTTTATATGTTGTTGATATTTTTATTACAGGAAGCACACTTGCTTCCATTGCTTTCATAAAAACTTCTCTTCATGATGTATTTGAGATGAGCGGTTTGGGGCTCTTGAAGAAATTTATGGGACTTGAAATATCCCAAGAATTTGATGGGATAATGGTAACTCATTATAAATAAATTCAATACATTTTAGTTAAGTTTAACATGGCTGAATGTAAGGATTACCCATTTCCTTTCCTCTCAGGGATCAGCCTTGAAGAGGGAAAAAACACTCCACCCACGGATTGCACTATCTACCGCCAATTGATTGGTATCTTGCTTTAACTGACACATCCACAGAATCATATTTGTTATGACATGAATTATGTATAAATATACATGCAGCAGCCTCAAGACCTGCATTGGAAGGAATCCAAGATGATCCTTCAGTACATTCAGGGCACAAGATCCTACGACATTCACTATGTTGCAGATTCTGAGCTAGAGTTGGTTGGTTATATAGATTCAGATTGGGTAGGGGATTCCATAGACCAAAATTACACTTCTAGTTATGTATTTCTTTTTGGTGGTGGACACATTTGTGGGTCTAGAAAAAAGCAGGCTTCCATTGCATTGTCTTCAGCAGAGGCCGAGTAGATGGGAGCAGTGAATGCTTGCATCCAAGCTGTTTGGTTGCAATGCATTATTTCAGAGTTTGAGATTGGTAGTAATTTATCCATAGTCATGTTTTGTGATAATAGAATTGATATTAATATCTCCACATATCCATTTACTAGGCATAGGTCCAGACATGTTGAGATACACATGCACTACATTAGGGAGTTGGTGCATGACAGGACCATTGTTTTGCAATGCTGCCCTACAGATCACCAGATTGCAGATATCCTCACCAAGAGCTTTACAGATAAAAATTTCACTTACCTCCATTCACTATTAGGGGTGAGTTCATTAGGGTGATCTGATTACTTCTTCAGTGTTCAGCATGAGGGGGGGGTTTTCTTATTGGGTTTTCCCTCTTTCCTCACTTAGATTTTATTTTGAGCATTGTTAGAGTTACATTTTTTGTATAGGGTGACCTGTGGCCTTTGTTGTCGGGGCCCTAACATTTCATGCATTTTATTTTTACTCCTGAGTATAGCTTAAGGGGGGGTGTTGGAGTCATTATCCAACTTACACACTTTATTTGGTCAATTTTGGCCTAATTACCCACTATCCTAAGTTTAATTGACTTAATTGGCATAAGATGAGAACACCATGACATCAGCATGAGGACACCCACACCTTCCTTCAATCAAGGAGGCCAAATAATCCTTCTCCTTCAATCAAGGAGGCTAACTGGGTTTCCTCCTTCAAACAAGGAGAAATTCTAGGGTGATCTGAGTGTCATAAGTGCACTTAATTGCTAACTGATTGTTGTTTCACCTAAAAATAAATTAAGCTGACATGTAAAGGTGCCTCCATCATGAAATTGTCTATTTTGAACTGATTGGGATGAGATGGAGTGAGTAAATGCGCCCCCCAACCACTTCTAATGAGCAGTATCACCTGAGTTAAATTCATTGGAGCTAATTGGAGTTAATGATGCACTACCCCCTACTGATTGACATGGAGTGACTGTTGAAATATTGTAACTTTGAAGAATATTATATATATATATATATATATATATATATATATATTGTGGTCCCCGATGGTCCTACCGAGAGTATCACTTGTATTTCTTTATACCCCGATGTTTCTAATCAGGAGAACTAATAAGAGTCACGAGGAAGTCCCCTCAAATTGTAAGTTGGGTCATTAGTACCCCAGTTGTGGTTACTCGAGCCTACAATATTAAATTATGACTATTCGATCCTACATAACTGAGTTAATTATTAAGTGAACGAAAGAATATAAATAGAGGTGTGGTGCTCCTCATTTGGAACACACACACTTACTTGTGTAGCGCATTAGTGAGAGAGAGAGAAGTAGTTGGAGAAGGAGGCAGGGATGATTTTAAGGAACCATACTTATTTAAAAGGGTATAATAGTTGGCAAATATTACCAATTCTTAAAATGCCAACTATAATAATTTGGCGATTTTTAGGGTGAAAAATTTTTACCCTATCAAAATTGGGCGAAACAGGGATTCAAAAAATGCAAAATGGCAAATCTTTTTTGGCAGAAAAACATGGAAAAATATCCCACTGGCTAAAATTCACCCCTAAAATTATCCTTGGAAGGAGGAGGACCAAAATTTTGGTTTTACCTTTTATATTTTTGGGGCATCTATATTGAGGAAGCTTTTGCTGGGTTTTCCCAGGATAAATATGTATTGTTCTTGTGATACTGTTTCTTTCAATGATATTGTTTATATGATTTTGTTATGAAATTGAAATTAAATGCTGATGATATAGCTTAGCATATGGAATTTTAACATGGTATTAGATCTAGCCTGAATAGGACAGCTTTCACAAGGTGAAATAGCCCTCTCTCTCTCCCCGAAAGAAATTAGGGTTTCAGGAAAAAAATTTATTTTCAGAAAAATAATTTCATAGAAAATTTCACCCTCCTAGAGCGCATATATTGAGCCTTGAATCAAGTTTTTTGGGTGAGTGAGTCTCCAGGAAATTCAAACCCTAGTTTGACAGCTGCACCAGAAAACTGTTGAACCAGAAAATAGCTAGAAGCTGCAGAAGCTGAATCTTGCAAGTTTGCTTTGGAAGGTGAATACTTGAGATCTCCATAAACCAAGCACACCAGTCAGCTCACCTCAGTCAAGTGCATCTTCTGGTAAGTTCAGTTTCTTATTCTGTAGAATTTCAATGTTTTGTGATTTTCTGACAAGATTGCCCCAAGCACTAAGCTTGAGGATAGTCTAGAAGGCATAGAGAATTTTTGAGCATGCAAATACAGGATTGGTCTCATTCTCTAAGAGAATGATATTGATAAGTATATCAAATAGGAAGTTGCAGAAACTGAAGAAGATGAATCCAAAGATAAGCATAAGAAGGATATGATTAGGGCACAAAGTATTATTGCTGACTCTATCAAGGATCACTTGATCCCTCAAGTGTCATCCAATAAGAATCCAAAAGAAATGTATGATGCCCCATCCAGAATGTATGAGGGAAGAAACATCAACAGAAAGATTAATATAAGAGCTCAACTGAAGAGCACCAAGATGAGTCATGGAGAATCTATCCAAGACTACTTCACAAGGGTCTCTCAGATCAAAGAACAACTAGAAGCTATTGGAGACAAACTTGATGAAGATGAGATGGTTATGAATACTCTCAATGGTATCACTAGACCCTTGGAATCATTCATTCAAATGATGTGTGCCAAGAAGGAAAGCATGAAGTTTGATGTGGTATGGGAAGACTGCATTCAAGAGGAGACTAGAGTGGAAAATATAGAAGACATACTAAAAGAGGATGATCAAGCCCTAGCCACTCATACCAAAAGAAGAAGAAATCAACCCATCTTCAAGAAGGGAAACTACAAGGAGCATCAACCTCCCAGAAGATTCCAAATATCAAGAGAAAGTCTATCAAATAAGGACTACTCTCATTTTCAATGTTTCCATTGTGACAAGATAGGACACAATGCCAGAAATTGTCCTATGAAGAAGCAAGAATAAAAGAAGAGGATCAACAACAATAAAATACACCATGCTCATCTAGTTGAATATGAGGATGAAGAAGAAGAAGATGAAGGAACTCCAAGAAAGAAAGCATGATAAGAAGATGCAGAAGAGTATGTACTATTCTCTGCTCTCTCTGGGTCTGTAACACCTAGAAAAGACACTTGGCTTATTGATAGTGGTGCTTCAAAGAACATGACGGGACAAAAGAAAACTCTCTCCAAACTTGAAGAAAAGAGCTCTCCTCAGAAAGTATCCCTAGGAGATGACTATCAATATCCGATAAAAGGAGTTGGTGAAGCAAGCTACAAACTTGATTCAGGTAATCCCCTAAAGATGAAAGATGTATTATATGCACTTGGTGTTACAGAGAAAACTTCCTATGGATTGGGGTACCACAACAGACAGAGTAACCACATTGAATCAATCCCTTCCCAATATGCAAGATAAATAAACATCTAACACTAAAGGATCTTGAAACATACCTTATTCCAGATGGTTGATGTAGATCCTTGTTGAGCTTTTCCAATCCCACTTTTTTTAACAATTTGCTCTCTCAACAATCAACAAACAAGACAAACATTGTATATAATGGTGTTAGACCTACTCTAGCATATATAATCAATAATGTAGAAGAAATTAAAATCATCCATGGATTCAATATTCATTTAAATGAACATCATTGGACAGGAAAATATATTTCTATTAATATAAATTAGAGATTACAAGAATGACAACCTCTGTCAGCACGTCTGCGAACCGGAGAAACTGAGTCCTCCACCTGGGCCTCCACCACCTCAATCCTCCATCTCTCGATAGCAAGATCACAAGCAAAGGAAATCTTGGGAAGAACACTAAGTGCTCCAAGGGACAAAGGGATGCAGACTCAAGTATAATCAACCTTCAGAAACAATGGACTATAGTTTTCTTGCTCTTCAATTCCTATCCGTTTCAATGTATCCAAAGGTTTCCTTATATAGTGCTTCAATTGGGTAATGTAAGGTCAAATTTGAGCAATCTCAAGGCATGTGGAAGGCCAAGAGACAAGTGACTCAGATCCACATCAAGGAAAACTCCAAAACTATTTGGCTTTTTGCACACATCCTGATGTACGCAGGTTTAAGGGTCATATCTGTGTATATACGCGAGAATGGGTTTAAAAGTCACGTATAGCAAATAACATGTGTTTTTAGGGATGATCTTGGAAACATCAAAGGTACAAAAATAGTCCATGGGGTCCAAATAATTTGCAGAGGGATAGGGAAGGCCATAAATATGTGATCTACCATGTGTGGTAAAATCAACTGTAATAGATGCCCCCTAATGTGTGAGGTCATAGGGGTGATACAATGGCCGAATACATTATAAGTCCATCCCAGAAGTGGAGTGATGAAGAACCAGGTGGAAGAACCAGCCATCCAACAATACAGTACAAATATATTTTCATATGACTGCAAGTACATACAGCAGTCCCAGATACATAAGAGAACAATGGCCATGATGCTTGGATGGAGTGAAATGAACCAATCCAAGCTCCGCAAGAGGAATGTGGCCTCCTATTATTGTATCACTTGATGGAGTAGGAGGATTCGTTCAATTATCTTGTGCAGTGTCCTGTTCCAAGATCTCTCTGTCCTTTTCTTCTTTCTCCTTCTTTCTTAACTCTTAGTTTCTTGCTCAACTTCTCTTCACACTCTTTCTTCTGATTCCTTTCGTGATCTTTCCTCATCTTCCTTTTGTAGTATTTATTTTTCTATTTTTTTTCTTTGATCCTCTTCAGCTAGCTGCTTCTCATCTTCTTCCAACAGCTTTTGGGAATCTTCTTCTCATTTCCTTGCAGCTTCTTCTTGTTGCTTCTATTGTTATGTTGTGCTGCTACTACCTTTTCCTCCACTGGTGTTTATCTTCTTTTTTAACCGCTTACTCAAGGCATTCATATTGCATGTGTTTCTGTATGTCACCTCATATTTTTCAAAATGATGAGAGTATTCAAAATGAAGTCCTACAAAGGAACAATGTTTTGCAACCTTGTCAAAAGAGTCATTTTTGTGGAAACTCTTTTCCCCGAAGTGGAAACCTTCTGGATCCTTTACAAATTCTGGTGCACTTTTTACCTTTGTGAATTTATAGCTGCCAATGCAGAATGAAAATGGTGAGAAAAATACCTTCTTTATGTTGAATAGGAAATTTCTGAATCCATCTATGAACAGTTGTCTCAGCACCTCCTTATGGACTACATAGTTCGTGGCGTATCTTGGAAACAATGATGAGCTCGAGATCTTCCATACATCCTTACGTAGGTACCATCCTTAGATAAATAGTACTACTCCGCATATTCACATATAATTTCCATTTCACCTTTAGACATACACTTGCACTCTTTGAGGAAAATTAGCTCATACTGTGGCATCAAACATTCTTTGCATATGAGCTTGTAGAAGCTGGAGTACTTGTGTACCCAAAGAGTTTGATAGGAAGCATAGATGGGGGTCTTGGTGTAATTCCAAGCACAATTGAGCTTTGGGAATTGGTGGAGGCATAAAATACAATCAATCAAATAAGAGCCCATGTAAAATTGTAACTTTCTTTGAGTCAGGGCTCCTTGTGGAGCAGCTATGCATGACGATAAGTTGCTTGATACAATATCATCCCAGTTAAAATGGTGCCTTGCATAGCCACATGGTATATCAATGGGATCCAACTTAACTTGTAGAGTTTCCCATTTTCCCAACTGAATATTATGTTTAGCATAAGGGATATGATCCTGTAGGGGGTGTGTAAACTTGTAGTCTCGTACTTTCGAGAGGATTTATGGTGTAGTTTCTTTCTTGCTACCATCATCCGCTTAGCACATTCAAATACATCTAAATTCACACTTTTCACCCAATCAGCTATCATCATAGTTTGTGGAGTGGGTATTTTGTAAGCCTTGGTTATATATGCAGGAGTGAAGGAAGCAAAGGCTTGTCCTTCTGTGTTGGAAATAATCATAGTGGTTGAGTCTGCTCGAGGTAGGATCCATCTGATTACCTCAGCACAAGGGAAGAGCTTGGGTCACATGTTTGCCTTTATGATACCTGATTTTATTATGTTTTCATATAAATGTATATATTTCGGGCTTGCCTCCAAGACATTCTAGCCTTTGATCATATGATATATTTGACCCCACTAAAATTCCTATTCATCCCCTGTGACAACCTTCATGTTTTCATAAATGATTTCCATTCTGGGCATAACCTCCACAACTGAATCATCTTCGGTGACCTTGGCCTTCTTCTTTCCACCCTTCTTTGGCATGTTATGATGTAAGGACTAAATTTGTAGTATGAACACAGAAAGAAATGTCTTAGTCAGAGAAACATGAATTTTCATCAATATGAAATAACTAAAATGAGAAGTTAAGATATCAATGTTAAAAAAACAAATCATGGTTTCTTTCAAAGAGTAAGATTGTAGTCAGTTTTTATTATGATGGAGAATAACAAAGATGTATTTACTCGTTCATCATTAGCCATTCAAAAGTAACTTTATGAGGTAGAGAAATCTCTCCCAAAGATTGTCCAGTCATTTTCACTTACAACTAGGGTATATATTAAGCCAAAAATTAAATGAAACTCATCAATATAGGTGCAGGTGTTGTGTTGGGGGTTACATCACTGTTCTAATATATTCATGCTAATTTTATTCAGATTTTATGATCTTTGTTCATTACGCTTTAAAACTTTAAGAAAATGAGACCTCTTCTCACTGAATTTCTTCACAGGTAAGAAAATAATCAATAAAGACGTGGCAAAGGATTTATGACTCGAAACCAATGGAACCTTAGGGAAATTGGAAACCCTAGTTTGCACCTAAAATCAGCTAAAACCCCTTGCTTGACAAAACCATCCCTAAGGAGGGAAGCACCACTTGCAAAGAAACCCTAACCTTAGGTTTTAACACGCAGCGACACTTGAAGTCAACATTTGCTAAGGGTTCCTCTGTCACCGCATACAAAAATAAAACAAACAAGGTGCAGTTGGTGAAACCTCCATCCTACGGTAACTTTATCAATAAAACCCTAGAGGTTTGACAGACCCATATATATGGCTTGAAATACAAAATCAAATGTAGCAGTAAAGGAGGATATAAAACCCATCAAGAATGAGCTAGCAGGCTAGGAAAACACCAATGAGGTCGAATGTTTCCTAGAAACAAACTTGGGAAGAACTTATGGGTCATTTTTGGATTTTGAAATAGGTTGTGGATAGCCAAAACCCTATCATCGTAACTCTAGACCCCCAAAATTGCAGTTCCTTCAAGATTTTATAACAACATAAATTTTAAAAATAATTTTTAGGGCCTACCTGTAAACTGTAGGTGTGGGTAGGGTGGAAGTAATATTAAAGCTCTAAGTGGAAAATGTCAATTGGGTGCATCCAAAACAAAGTTGTATTAACAAATCGTAAAACCAACCATGTTATATATATAAAAACATTGAAAAATCAATACATGCGGTAGGTGGGGTAATAAATGCTAAGGGTTCAAAACATCATTTCAACACTCAATATAAAAATTCCTAGTCGAAAGCTTATACTGATTTTATCGATACATCGACATCAACATTTGAGTTTCCCAAGATAGTGTCAGCCTAATTGTTTGAGTTTCTCTAATAACATCAACTGCAACTCGTCAAACGTTTCCGAAACCGACCATCAGAAAAACTCGCAAAAGAGTTCCGATGAAAATATTTTGGCAGCGATTTCTAAGTTTTTCCGAACACGTTGGCTTCAAACCTTGAGTTCTACCAACACCATCAGAGAAACTCAACAAGATATTCCAATAATGAGCATTGACAAGAAAAATTCCCAGTTGAAAGCTTCTACTGAGTTTATCGATACATTGACATCAACATTTGAGTTTCCCAAGATAGTGTCGGCCTAATTTTTTGAGTTTCGCTAACAACATCAACTGCAACTCATCAAACGTTTCCGAAACCGACTATCAGAAAAACTCACAAAAGAGTTTCGATGAAAATATTTTGGCATCGATTTCTAAGTTTTTTCTAACACGTTGGCTTCAAACCTTGAGTTCTACCAACACCATCAGAGAAACTCAACAAGATCTTCCAATAATGAGCATTGACAAGAAAATATAAGTTTTTGCTGATAGTGTCAGCTCAAAATGTTGATCCTTTCCAATAATATCGAAAGAAATTGGCAAGATATTTCGACGAACTTAAGAAATTTCTTCGATCAAACATGTCGGCAAGGAAATGCAAGTATCGCTACTAAGTGTCGACTCGAAAATATAAGTTTTGTTGGTGCAGTCGTTAAAAACTCAACACATGTTTCTGAAAGACTTCGGCCTTGGAACAAATAAAGCAGAAGAATATCGAATGGGAAAGTTGAGTTCTTCCGACATGTCGACTCGACCGCCTGAGTTCTTCCGACATGTCATAAGAAAAAGCTAAGTTTTGACTTACTGAAAAAAATGGCTTTTCTGGTTTTTTCAAAGAAAAACTAAGTCATGGAATAAAAATTCAAGGAGCATAAATAGTCTAGGGAAGTCTAAAAACTAAAATTCTAAGGAGGGGCCCTAAAAATATAAAATTTTGGGGAAATTGTTGCATCAAGAAAAATTGGCGATTAGCTGGTGAACACCGATCTCTAAAAAACTAGGGGCCCTAAAAATATAAAATTTTGGGAAAATGGTTGCATCAGCAACAATTGGTGATTAGCTGGTGAACACTGATCTTTGAAAAACTATATTTTCCAAACAAAAATTTCTATATGGTATTTTATTAGAGAAACTTATTTTACGTTTCCTTCAAGATCATTTAAAAAACAGAATTTTCCAGGGATATAAATTTTAGTGCATCACATTGATTTTAGTATTTTTGGTATGGTAACCAAGATTATAAGTCTTGATAACTCTCTTTGGGATAAATTGTGAGATTCATTTTACCTTTGTCCTTGGTTATCATTGTAAACGACACGATAGGATCATGGCAAAGTTAGACAGATACATTCATTTGTTCCTCATTTCCATGCCATTCGCATTCTTTTGATGCTTAAAGACATGTGTCTTTCGAGTCTTCCTTCATTGCTTCTTTTAATTTGAGAAATTGATTTAGGTTCTTCCATCCATCGTGTCCTTTTGGGTGAGAGATGATTTGTTTCAACTCACGGATGGAGAAGAACCTTTTGGAGCAATCCATTCATTTTACTGATTTATTTCTTCAGTACATCTTCTTTATGTATAATTTTCTATTCTATAAATTTGACTCTTTATTGGCATGGGATCATTTTGAATGCCATACACCTGTTAGTTCAGATTTCTTTTTGTAGGTCTATCACGCCAAGCTTCCTAGGACAGATATAAGTGTGAAATTGGATGGAGCCCCAAGATATTATTATAGGCTTTGTACACCTTAGCTATTTTTTAGGTTTTAAGAAAGACTTCAATATGTTCTTGAAATAGATTCCCTTTCAAAAGTCTATTATTAAAGTATCTCATCTTAGATCCAAATATTACATATATATTCCAATAACAAGTTCTTGGATTTCAAATCATTTTACAATTATTCAGATCCCTATGTCCCCAGGCACCAAAAATTGAGTTGGCTTATTCTGAAAAAAATTCAAATAAATTAAAGTAAATCAGAAAAAGAAAGCAAAATGGCAGGAAAACAAGAAAATAAAAGAAAAGGGTTTTATTTATGTACAAAAGGATTTCCTAAAAGAACTAGGTGAAATATTATTTGAGAACAAGTCCATTAACAAGAACGGTTCTCTTCCTGCCCTTGTAAATCTTGCAATTTATAAGTTGAGGGGCCTAGATTCTTAGCAATAAGATAGGATCCAACCCATAGATGTTGAAATTTGGTATGTTTTCCCTTCTCATCTTGTGGGTGGTCCCATTTTAGAACCAAGTCTCCTATCTCAAAACTTCGTTTCCCATATTTTCGCTTATAAACCACCTCTTAACATATTCCTGTTGGTGTTTAAATATTTCTTTGGAATCTTTGAGTTTCAGCAAGGTGTTAATACGATCTTGTAAATATTCACTACCGGATCCTCATGAGGCTTGAGCTCGCTGAGAGGGTGGAAGAAAAATATTCGGGGGTAGAATAACTTCTTTCCCATAAACCAGAGTATAAGGGGACAATCCTATGGAGTACTTTGGGGCGACCCTATCTTCCCATAGTGCATTGGGAAGTGTTGTGTGCCAACTTCTTTGATTTTCAATAACATTCTTCTTTAGAATTATGATAAGATTTTTGTTTGTTGATTCTATTAACCCATTTCCATGAGGATAATAACTGGTGGAATAATGCAATTTGATTCCCTTTTCACTAGCGAATTCACTTATCTTAATGGATGAGAAATAAGATGCATTATAAAAAATAAGTGAAATTAGAACACCAAAACTGGTCATAATATTTTCTTGTAAGAAGTTGATGACCACGTCCTCATTCACTTTGTGTAGTGGAATCGCTTCTACCCATCTCATGAATTAATACGTAGCTGTGAGGATATATTTATGTTGTAGTGAATAATTCAAATTGATCTCTCCAATGATGTCTATACCCCACTGTTCGAAAGGTTCTGTTATAATGGCAGGTTGTAATGGTCCAGCTGCTTTTGCTAATATCCCACCTCTTCTTTGAAATGCATCACATTCTCTTTCATAAGCATGAGGATCCTTCAATAATGTTGGCCAATAATAACCAGCTTTGAGGATCTTATGAGCGATAGTATTTCCATAATAATGTTGGCCAATAATAACTATCTCTGAGGATCTTGTGAGTGATAGTATCTCCAAATAAATTCCCTCCCACAGGGCCATCATGCAATTCTCTAACAAATTTGAAATCATCTTCTCATTCGAAGCATCTCAGGAACACTCCATTGATTATCTGGTAAGAGGCTGACTTTAGACAAATTTCCCTTCGCTGCTTAGAGGTCTAATGCTCTGGTAAGTATCCTTGTTGGAGGTAATGCACCAGGTCTCTAGACCATGTTTAGGGAGCAGTAAATATAGGACATACATAAACCATGTTTAATTCTTCTTCATTTTCCCAATCACAATATTCATTAATATGACCTTCCGTAATTAACTTGTACATAGAACTTGACCTTTAACAATAGTGGCTAGTTTGAATTCTAAATCATACTCCTGTAATACTGTCACCCATTTTCCTCCTCGTTCACCTAATTATTTCTGTACGAAGAGGGTTCTAACAGCCGGATGAGGAACGATTACTTTGGTTATGTTTTTCAAAATGTAACTCCTAAATTGTTTCACTTATTTGAAAATGACATATTCTTGTTTGTATACATCAGGGTAATTCAATTCAGCTTCCTGTAATCCAGTGCTCATAAATGATATTGGGTAATCATCTCCCAATTCTCCCTTCTATGTTAGCACCGCTGCAAGTGAGTTGTCTAAAGAAAAAGTATATAAAATAAAATCCTTTTCAAAATCAGAAATTCTTAGAGAAGGTGCATGAGCTATTGCTGCTTTGATGTCATTAAAGGAAATATTTTCCATATTATTCCATTTGAATTGCATACTTTGCTTCAACATTTGTTGCAAAGGTTTCATGATTTGTGCAAAGTATAGAACAAACCTTCGAACAAAATTTATCATTCCCATAAATGATTTCATAGATTTTTTGTTATGAGGTAAGGGAATCTGAGATATGACTTCTATTCTTTCCGGGTCTATGGAGATTCCCTTTTTTGAAATAATATAACCCAACAGTTTTCCTTCTAAAACTGTGAAATTTTTTTTATTCGGATTTAAAGATATACCATATTTCCTACATTGATCAAATATTTGTTTTAAATGAAAATAATACTCTTCCCTTTTCTTATAGAATACCATCACATCATCTAGATATACCACCACACTATGGCCGATCAATCCCTAGAAAGCGATTCCCATATCCCTCTAAAACGTAGCTCTAGCATTTATGATTGTTGGGATGAATTAATGTCATTTTAATTTCATTGTAGTAATCGCCCAGCCATTTAATTTGTTAATCCAAGGTCCGTAGGCTTACGAAGCACATGCAAAGTATATGCAGGATTGAAGTGAAATTAAGCTAATTTAACCCTCATGAAACTAAGACTAATCTAATCTAACCCCCCTTAAGCTAAAACACACAATTGCTAGTCTAATGTGGAAAGATGAAACACACGGCTGAAAGTGAATTGCATAAAATAAAGACAACATATGAAGAGCAACAAGACAACGCATGTGAGCTCACATTAACAATCAAGTAATCTTAATTTACATCACAAGAATCAATGGCAAATCATGAAAGTATCAAAACCAATATTATCAACAAAATCTAAGAATTCCCTTCTCCATATTACAAAGTCAAGACTAACTTCTACAATCTACTATTCTCTAAGATAATATAAGATCTAATATATTCTAAGATAATCTAGGATTTAATATTATTGAAATGAAGAGAAAGCACTCTCTTTTATACATGAAGGAAATAACCATATCATAATGAGAGATCCACTATTCACTCAACCAATCAACTACTTTCCTATTATTTCAAGATATGATCCCTTCAAATCCTACACATATCTCTCACCAATCCTCCACATGTCTCTCAACCAAATCTCCATGATCTTCTCCTTGGAATATTTTTGCATAACTGAAATGGTGGAGGAGATATACGTGAAGTATTTTCTTTGAATTAATCCTTCACATATTCCTACACATTACAAAGCTCATCCATACTTTGAGATATTAGTGAAAAACATGGTAGTTTTCTAATATTTAATCATAAATTCACTTATAATACTAAAAATAAATAAAGTGGAAATAATAAGGTGAACCCACATATATGTATGGAAATGGTATGATAAAAGGTTAATAGGATGATGAAATGTGAGGAATAGCGGAACATAAAGTGGATGAAAAAATGACATTTTTTGAGTCCCAACATACTCCCCAACTGAACTTGTTGCATGTCCTCATGCAATCGTGTATGGATCTTCTCAAGAAATTTTGGCATCTAAACTTTGGATTTGATTGATGATGTCTTTTTAACAATGGATATTTCCAGGGTGTGAAATACATGAGTAACAACTCGCATTTCCTTATGGTTGGTTCTTGTGTGACAACCATGAATATAAAGAATGTTGGTTCTTGTGTTAACAACATTCATTTCATGATGTGAAATGCATGATTAACAACTGACATTTTCCTTATGGTTGGTTCTTGTGTGACAACCATGAATGTAAAGAATGTTGGTTCTTGTGTTAACAACATTCATTTCATCATCTGTTTTCTAGCTGCATAATAATTTAACCATACACTCACTGAAAATGATAAGCTATTAATGTGCATAGAAAGCATCATTGTGCATAAGAAAGCGTTTTCTTTATCTTTATGAATCATGCCAATATGTATATCAATGTGTATGAAGCAAAGTGCAATAGAGTATTTGTCAGAAAAGAAATGCTCATGAATGGTAAATGAGATGAAAAATGGGTGATGGTGGTGAAAAGAATGGAATGATAGTAGTGATTATGTATTGAATATAGTTCCCCCTCCCCAACTGATGTGGTTGCATGTCCTCATGCAACCTAGCATGGGATGTGAAAGAAATGGTGAGGGAATTTTCCAAATTATTCATTGCTAGCATGTAAGGAATTGCATGATTAAATTTTAGAAAACAACATACCCCCACTTACCCAAAAGGTAGATGAACGATGCAATAGGAAGGTAGCTGATGCCGCTGGATCGTGGAATGTGTCACTACTATTGCGGTTGTAATTGTTGGATCATGGGCAATGAAGGAATCGGAACTGCTGCTGCTGAATCATGGAAAATATGTCATGACTGCAGGATAAAAATGTGACTGTAATTGATGCTGCAGCTGTAACTGCTGGAACTGCTGTAATGTGAATTGGAGGAATTTGAACTGCTGCTGATAAATAATGGAAAATGTGGAAGGAAGAAAGTGGAACTGTGGTACATTCATAGATATGAAGTCATGTTTTTTCAACCGCTGATGGAGTCATAAGAATGAATGTATAGTCTTCACCCACTACAAAAACCGATGGTACAATTCTAGTCATGCGAATAAATGTGTCGAGGTCGAGCATGAAGAGAAATCATTGGATTATTGGCCATTGATGAATGCCATTAACCAATGTGAGGCAACTCACCAGTGATGTCAATGAGTGCCAAGGTACCCAAGTACATCTTGCGAAGTGAGAATAGATGTGCTGATGTCGAGCCACTTGCAAAATCTAATGATCAAGGGACATTGATGAATTCCCATGATTGTCAGCAAGAGAAATTGCCATTAAGGAATGCAAGCCTCCAGGTACTCAAAATGAACTATAGTCTATATCCTAGATGAGGTGCTGAAGTCAATGGGGAAAGACTTGTTGAAAGGTGGGCCTTAAGGAATCCCACATCAGTCAACACGAGTTGGCATAAAAATATTGGTAAGACTATAAGTGAAAATATCTCACAGTCAAGCAGTGGATATGGCAAGGCGATGTAGTCATGGAAAGGGAGCTAGTTTTATTCAGAAGGAAAAATAGAATGGAAAAATCAATTGAAAAAGATAAAGGGATGTATGCAATTCAGAAATATAGGCATGTGTGAAGTCATGACAAATAAAGTGATGGAAAGTGGACTTCAAGACATGGATGGTTTTTGTGTAACAACCAACATTATGATGTTTATCAGCAAACGTCATGAGTAACAACTCCTTCAGGCTGTCTATCAAAGCATGTTTCTTAAAAATTTTATGCTTTTTTTAAAAGTCACTTCAACAACAAAATGTGACTGTCTCTGAAACCTAAAAAAAACTTTAGTACAAAATCCTACATGAAAACTTATTAGTGAATATGTATTGAATATAGTTCTCCCTCCCCAACTGATATGGTTGCATGTCCTCATGCAACCTAGCATAAAAATTGTGAGAATTTCATAAAAGAAAACATATCATGCAAAAAGAAGTACATAAGATGCAAAGAAAATTACCTATTTCTCGTGCTAGTTTCATCCGATCATAGTTATAACAACCCAGCCAGCTGCAACAGAAACGGCTATGAAACACAACGACGATGTCTAGCTGCGCGACAACTGGATGCAACAAATAAATTGCAACACCACATAGCTATGACATCCAGTTGTGCGACAACTAGCTGCAACAAGCCAGCTGCAACACTCAGCTACAACAAGCCTAGCTGCAACAGCCGGCTGCAACACACAAGAAACTTTCCGCACTGTGAGAAAATTGGTTTATTGCACTTTTATTGATTTAAAAATCAAATATCCTGGAAACATTGTCAATGAGGTATGCTTTTAAGAATTTTGTGATTCATGACAAATCACGTCAACAGCAAAATTGATGATCTTCGAACCTGAAAAATGATAGTACTAAACCTGCAATCAAACTTGTGATATTATTGTAAAATGCAGGAATTAGTATGAAGGCAAGCAAATTGAATGTCAAAAATAAAGTGCATTTTTTCCTTTGTCTTTGTGTGCTGTCAAAGTGACTTGAAGAAAACAAATTATCGTAGAGCGTAAAATTCATGCATTTGTATTGTTTTTGGGAATGTAAGAAAGTCCATTTGCAAATATATATATATATATATATTTAAACAAAACAAAAACAACTAAAATAAAGCGTTGTATGATTCGCAAAATAGAAATAAAGAATTCAAATGAAATTGCCAGCACGGACCTCAGTGTCTTTATGATTATCAATTTCTCCATTTGAAAGATATTGCTATGATCATAATTTAAATAGCATCAACAAACTAAAATGAAAACATCAATGTATGTATATGAATTTTTAGCAAATGTGTGTTTGGGTGTTAGATGGAATCTCGGTGTGTGTGTTCTTAATAGAATTCTTTCCTGAGAGTTTCTAAGAATTAAAAAATAATACAAATTATGCCAATCTGCAAAATAGGATTGCATTATGTAATTTTACCAACATGAAAAGAATTGAACCAATCAAACAGATTCAAGCGGTTAAACAACCAGCTGTAACAGCGAGCTGCAACAACCACCGGTAGCTGCCCCATATCGATTTGCTTCTCACCTTCCTCCTTTTTGTGGTGTTAATACTGATCCAATTGCTTCTGCAAGTATAATATTTTCAATTGATGCTTAGGAGCTTTGTTCATCCCTTTTTCTGAGCTTTGTTCAACCCTTTTTCTGAGCTGTGTTCATCTGCTTCTTTGTTCAGCCCTTTTTCTGAGCTTTGTTTAGCCTTTGTTCAACCTTAACAGAACTATGTTCATCCTTGACAAAACTATGTTCAGCTTTCACAGAACTATGTTCAGCCTTTATTGTCATAGCAATGGAGTTTACTATTTCAGCTGCTTGGAACCGGCCACAACAGTAAATCTAGAAAATACCCTCCCGAAGAACCAATTGTATATCGCAAATCATGGATTTGTTTGGTGATTTCCTCAAGGATTAGGTAAAGGAGGATGTTACGCACAAAACCCATGTCTCATAATTTCAAAATTATTTTCCATATTCCCACAAATCGATACGCGAGTCAAGGTATTCTTATCTAGGATGCATTTTTTCGTTAAGGCCGTAACAACCATTTGCATGCCATTTGTTGCAGATTTGTTCAATTCCTTTCCATTTTAGATGGAGATGCAATACTCACCTAACTACCTAGGCATAGGAAAGTAATGATTGATATTCTTGTTGAGTGTATTTCTCCGTAATCTACAACGAGATGAACGCATCACCAATTGGTCAAGATGCTTTCCAAGCTAGCCAAGAGAGCTAACTATTTCTTTATTTTTTTGTTTTATGCATATTTAATTCAAGGTAGAAATATGAATTTGATTAATTTTTGGATGAAGGTGAGATATGGCATTTCTACCACTCAACCATAAATAAACCAGACTCAGAAGACGTACTTCAATTGTGACACAGGCTTAGCCACTGTTTCAGTTTAAAATTTTCAAAGAATGCACTTGCATCCCATATGAATTTGTAGGCCAATTTTATAGATTGAAAAAGTTTTAGTAAATGGATACAAATGACTTGCACATTGAGGCATTAATTTTTTTTCATTCTGTTTCAGCTACAGTTGTTACAGCTAAAACATATTGGGCCGGAGTAGACTACCTGATAGTGTTTTGGTAATAAATTCTTTATTTCACGCCTGATTTAAATGATTCCAAATCCAAAATAAAGACAATTCAAAGGGATACTTACAATATAAATAGGTTTTAAAAATTCTATGATATGATATGTCATATAATCTGAGTAACAGCCTGCATCCTAATGTTGTTTGTGAGTTTCAACTTAGACCAACGGTCACTATTTTGAGTACAACTTTTTTTGTTAAATTATGGATTGGTGTGATTCCAATTGGAGATCAAAATAGATTCATATAGGTGTCTCCAATAGAAATAGGTTTTGAATACAAGAAGAATTGATGGGTCAAATATGCCAATGAACAGCTGAGAAAGCAGATTTTTTAGAGTGTAGATTTAGGATAGGTAGTTAGTATTTTGGGAATATCTCCTTCGTACGATATCAAAATTGAATGATTCAAATTGTGTTGTAAACTATATTGATATGAGAGTATGCATTAGAAACATGTTTTATAATTCATCCATTAGGTCTCCCAAAATGTGACTGTCCCAACTATGTTCTTGAACTGCCTACTCCACCCCGAGTCAGTATTTTGACCATATCTTTTTCGTTTTAGAACCAAATTGAAGAATTCAAATTAGATTGGAAACTATACTTAAAGGGATACTTTGTATAGAAACATGTTTTAAAAATAAGCCCTTACGGTCCCTAAAAATAGGACTGTTCCGACTGTGTTTTAGCGAATTTTAACAAGCCAAAATGCCAAAAAATGCAATAGATTTGCGTTGTTTCATCTTGGAGTTGCAGTTGATTATCAGCATTATAATTTCAGCATTTGTTCAGCTTAAAAATGAAATTGGAGACTACTTTTTTTTACAAATTGAAAAAGGTTTTAGCAAATGGAGATAATGAATTGCAAAATAAAGATGAAATCAATTAAGCATGTTGCAAAACATTAATTATTCATTTCTGAAAATTTTAGAAAACAACCTACTATCTTATCCTTGTGATCGTACGAAGCACAAAGGAGAGCATACTTATTCTAAGTGAAAGTAAAAAATGAAAATAAAATCCTACCTACTCTATGCTAATTGGGAACTAGAAAACTGTTACATGTAGTTAAATATCCAGTGTAGCTATTCACGTAACAGCAATACAAATATGTTCAGTGTTAATTTTGCAAATAGAAGATGCTCGGATAAACCAAAATATGTGGAATTAATTGTTGTAACTATGAATTAACTAGAAAAAAATAAAAAATAAATTTTTCTAACCTCATACTCACCTGAAACCATCATTCCATAGGGCTTTCGTAGGCATAGTTTTCACTCCTCGAATCATGCTGCAACTCCTCGTGGTCCTCCTCGATCTCTTGTTCGTATGATTGTTCTCCATCAAATGTGTAGGATTATTTGTATGCTAATTATTCATCTATTTCTGGGGGATTAATTAAGCTCTGGGTTGCTGTGAGGATCTCCTCTTTGAGAGAAGAGGAGATCCCTACTTTTGCAAGGATCTGAGTGAGTTGTTCCAAGCTTAAACTCATTGTTAAATCATTTGGAAAAAGGGATTCTTACAGCACCCAAATCTAAATGAAAAATTTAAATAAACACTCTTGCTGAAACAAATTAAAAAAAAAACATTGTAAAAGAAAAAAAATTACTCTTCACAGTTGCGAGAAAACACACTTGCTGAAATTGAAATTCACACACGCATAATTGAAACACTCTTTGAAAAAATTGAAATTCACTCATTACATAAATTAAAAATCACTCTCTAGTGTACGCTTGTAGAAAAATCAAACTAAACTTCAATCCATCGTGCTTCCTCGGCAACGACGCCAAAATGTTGGGTTGAATAAATGTCGTTTTAATTTTGTTGTAGTAATTGCCCAACCATTTAATTTGTCAATCCGAGGTTCATAGGCTTACGAAGCACATGAAAAGTATATGCAGGACTGAAGTGAAATTAAGCTAATCTAACCCCCATGAAACTAAGACTAATCGAATCTAATCCCCCGTGAAACTACGACTAATCTAATCTAACCCCCCTTAAACTGAGACACGCAATTGCTAGTCTAATGCAGGAAGATGAAACACACGACTGAAAGTGAATTGCATAAAATAAAGACAACATATGAAGAGCAAAAAGACAACACATGTGAGCTCACATTAACAATCAAGTAATCTTAATTTACATCACAAGAAACAATGACAAATCATGAAAGTATCAAAACCAATATTATCAACAAAATCTAAGAATTCTCTTCTCCATATTACAAATTCAAGACTAACTTCTACAATCTACTATTCTCTAAGATAATATAAGATCTGATATATTCTAAGATAATCTAGGATTTAAGATTATTGAAATGAAGAGAGAGCACTCTCTTTTATACACGAAGGAAATAACCATATCATAATGAGAGATCCACTATTCACTCAACCAATCAACTACTTTCCTATTATTACAAGATATATCCCTTCAAATCCTCCACATATATCTCACCAATCCTCCACATGTCTCTCAACCAAATCTCCATGATCTTCTCCTTGGAATATTCTTTACATAACTATCTCCTTGAAATGGTCAAGGAGATATACGTGAAGTCTTTTCTTTGAATTAATCCTTCACATATTCCTACGCATTACAATGCTCATCCATACTTTGAGATATTAGTGAAAAACATGTTAATTTTCTAATATTTAATCATAAATTCACTTATAATACTAAAAATAAATAAAGTGGAAATAATAAGGTGAAACCCACATATATGTATGGAAATGGTATGATAAAAGGTTAATGGGACGATGAAATGTGAGGAATACTAGCGGAAGATAAAGTGGATGAAAAAGTGACATTTCCGAGTCCCAACAATGATACCAAAGGGAATTATTCTATAGGAAAATGTTCCCCACTTCATTCAAGATGTAGTTTTCATCCTATCTTGATCAACTACCAATACTTGGTTATAGCCTGAAAAATCCATCTAATATGGAGAACAATTCTGAACCTGATACCATTTGGAGATTTTGTTCCATTGGTGGAACTGGATAGTTGTCTTTATCTGAAGCTCTGTTCATATTTTGGAAGTCAACACACAATCTTATTTCTCCTGAATTTTTTCTCATGGAACCAAATTTTCTACCCCTTCTGAATGTTGGACTCTAAAAATAATATTTGAATTGAGTAATTTATTTACCTCATTTTGGATTAAATGTTCCAACTTTGGATGCATTTCCCTTATTTATTGTTGGAATGGTTTTATGCATGCTTTAATAGGAATGACGTGCTAAATGATATGTGTTCCATATGTCTTCAAGACTTCATATGTCAAAGAAAATATGTCTTTATATTTTTGAAACAAAATGATAAATTGACTCCTTTTTCTGGGAGAGAAACACTTTCCCAAGTTCACATACTTTGGTTCAGCCTCTGTACCTAAATTAATTATTTCATATTGCATGGATGAGATATTTGTTTTGACATTGGATGGTTTTCTGAATTTACTATTTAGATCAAACATTCCTTCCAATGTTATTACTTCTTTGTGCATGAATTTTTATTTGGTTGCTTCTTCATTTTGTAGATTTACGTGATGTTCTTCATCATCAATCATAGAGTCTTTGAAAGGTTCATATTTTGTCAGAAAATTGATGATCTGTTCATCATCATCAAACACCCTCAAATTTGTAACATTGTCTGGTATCGATGGCCTGAAAATAAGTTCAATAGAGCATTTTTTATTAGTTTGTACTAGCCTTGCAGCAGAAACAACTAAAAAATCAGCTGCATCATTTTTTAATCTAGGAATTGAACTTATATTGAAAGCATCAAAATGTAATATTAAATTCCATACATTAGATTGATATCCTTTCAGGTATGGTGATAAACAATGTATTATGTCTCTGACTTGTCTAACTACTATCTGAAAATCACCAAAAACCTTTAAGTTTCTAACATTAAGTTCAATGGCTTTGTTCAGGCTTTAGACTAGAGCTTCATACTCAGTAGTATTGTTTGTACATTCAAACTCTACCCTGCAAGAGAGAAATTGTTTATTCTTTTTTGGGCCAATCAGGACATAACCGACTCTTGATCCCTCTTTTGTTTTGGAACCATCAAAGTATACAAAAATTATATCTTCTAAATCTACCTTATTAGTGTTATTTCCTATGTTAGACACTAAATTTAATATATTACAGTCAATATCATTAGTACGTGAGAATTGAAGGAGATCGAACTAAGTGTCTGATTCACAACTAGCTTCTTCAGCTTGATAATTCCCTGGATCAAGTTCCAAAAAAGAATTTCCTAAAACTAAGGTTGAGAAATTCGTAGGCTCATTCTTTCCTTCCAATTGAGTTACATTGTGCTTCATATGTGGCTCTCTTAATACCTTAATATGTTTTTGACTATTTTGATATGGAAACCACATATGGGACCAATCAGTTGCAAAGTATCCATTAATTTTTGTAGACCAGTCCCTACTCAATATCAGTCCATAATCTTTTGGTATGTCTACCACCATGATATCTATGAATTGACAAAATATAGGATCTGCTATTAATCGAATCAACACATATTTCATTTCCCCTACACAAGTAAATTTAAACCTGAAATCCGAGAGCTTTGATATCTAAAACTCGACAGACATGTGTCTGTTATTCGACGACAACATTTTTTTTTGGAGTCGGTGGGAATTTTTCAGATATTTGACACCATTTAAAACACTGTCAGTATTTCGATGGCATATCATCGTAAATTTGGAAATTTTTACTTGAATTAGGTGTCTAAATTATGATGACAAGATGTTGAATAACCAATGGATATTACTTCAATCCAACACTTAGAAGCCATCGTTTCAATTAAATCTTCGTCAGATGTCATGTCCCAGGCGTCATAAATTTGACGGCTTGTAGATGGCCTAGGAGTCGGAAATATGACGGCCTTAAGATGGCCTAGGAGTCGGAAATATGACGGCCTTAAGATGGCCTAGGCATCAGAAATATGACTGACTGAGAATGTTTAAAAAAATAGCATGCTTCAGAAAGCACATTGATATTTGACATTGATGTTTGTCCTCCATCAATAGAAATCACCCTATTTAGTCTTCTTACTTTCCAATACCCTAGCTCCCACTCCCAAAACTATCCTCTATTATCCCCTTTGCTGCTAGGTGCATTACACCACTCATAGAAGTGATGCTTCCATATATGCTTCCCAAACATCGCATGTAAGTGGTTGCAAAATATAAGCAAAGATGGAATGCTTAACAAATACACTTTAGTGTTCTTTGGTATCTGTAGATGCAGTGAATGACATTGGAAAGTGTACAAAAACTATCTTAGACACAGGATTCTTTAATTCACCATCTCATTGTCCAAGTTATAATTCCACTTTATAAATTCTATCATTGTTTGGATGTGCAAACATGTTTGCAATCCCATGGAGTATGATACTCACAATGTCAGCTTTTCCCACAAAATGGTATTTTGAAACATTTTCCTACAAAAAATTCCTCTAATATTTCCATGGAAATTTTGGGATAAATATTCATAGACCTATAACACTTCTCCATCATACTGTCACCCAGAAGTTGAGGATATGAAAAACATTCAGATTCATCCCACATGCATTCATCATACCACTGAAAATTGTAACATACATCCTTGTTATTTACTAATTAAAATTAACATTTAAGAATGGTTTGATTCATTTGTTCATAGCTCCATTTTACGTGATTGGATGAAAGTCTCAAAGTACCTCTTTTCTTATCTTTTTTTTCCAATTGGAAGTATATCTAGATACAGGTAGAATTTCAAGGGATATAGTGAACACTGAATATACATCCAAATCTTTTTTGTTGGATTGATCCATATAGATCAATCAGGAATAATTCAATATACTTTTTCACAGATGGGAAACTTCCAATGCGATTAGATGAAAATTGCAGAGCGTTTACAATCCCTGAATTTGGTAAGATATAATTTGAAGGATTTTGTCGTTTCATCGATCAGGGCTTGATGGAAGAACTTCATAATTTTTTGAAAATTGAGGATACAAATAAATAAATTGAATCTAGGATATTTGGTAATGAATATGAATTAGCAGAACCTTTCATCAAAGAGAGAGATGTTGTATATCTGTCCCTTACATATTACTCTGAATTATATGTAACAACAAGATCGATTCGTAGGAATAGTAATCAGATACAGAAACAAGCTGTATTTCTCGAAAATATTCCTTTAATGAATTCCCATGGAACATTTGTAGTGACCTTACAACTGTAAACATAACTATTTACAAATATGGGTATATTATGAGAAACAAATATGGGGGTTTATTTTAGCAGTATCATTAAAACCAAGTTTTATATGGGTTGAATATTTCAAAGAGTAGTATACTCCATTTTGTAGCAACACTAGTATTCCTATATGTCACAACCTTTGTTTGGAATCCCCTTCATCACATTACATAAGAATTTTATTGAATTGTCATGAGAAGTAGGCCTACATATTTGGGTGATTATCACATTGGACTAGGAATTATATGGATTAGTTTAGATCCCATTCATTAGAGTATCCTTACTTACATTTAGACCACTTTTATATGTTGTTTTGGGTCTGTTCGGGTACACAAGGTACTCCCAAAAGACCGAACACCTTCAACAATCACTTCACAAAAATAGATCACAGATCAACACACCGATTTTTGTCATGTGGTTAAAACCCTCGAGAGGGAAATAGTCCACGGCCCCAGCCAAATAGCTACTTGGAGCAATTTATTATGCAAAAGAAAGAAAGTTACATGAGCTTCTCATAATTGATCAACTAGCCAAGGACCCTCTATGCTCTTTAAATAGAGATCATAGACCAATCGGGTGTTAAGCCACATATCAATGGTAGGTATGATCTAAGAGAAGTTGAACCATCGGATCACTCTATGTCTAGAACATATCATGACCATTGGATTAGAATATTTACAAATGCATACTAATGCATACTAAAGAAACACACTTTTACCTAACGAATATATTACACAAGTTGATATTAACTAACTCCTAAGTGTCTAAATATCCTAACATCCCCCCTTAAGAACAACTTGGCATAGGATTGAAGGATTTACAAAAGTGACACTATTAGGAGAAGGAAGGAGGCATAGAAGTGAAAGTTTCTGAATCATGATTCTCAGAAACTTGATCCAAAAGAGAAGAGGCTCGATGAAACTAAGAATGTGTTCGACGTTTATCTCTAGGATCACCGACAAGATCACCAGCTGCTTCACATGTTGAATGAACCCATTGCGGAAGTATTGGTGCTGGTGCAATTGGAGGAACATGAGCAGGTGAAGGTGGATTTTCATCCTCACTGTCATCATCAGAAACTGGAGTTGGAAACCTGTTAAGGAAGCTGGAAGAAGAAGAAGAAGAAGGAATAATCTTCGAATCAGGATCGCAGGCCAAAGATGGCACACTCGCCAAGTTAGGCTCAGGGCCAAGATATTTCCATCAAATTTAACATCTCTTCTAATGATTATATCATGATAATGTGGATGAAGAATTATATAACCTTTTACATCTTTAGAAAATCCAACAAATATGCACTTTTCACTTTTAGGATGCAATGCTTTAGGAAATCCAGATTGGGATGCAGCTATGGATGAAGAATATCGTTCCTTAATGGCGAATGATACTCGAGATCTTTTTCCTCTTCCAAAAGGAAGAAAACTTGTCATATGTAAATGGGTCTACAGAACTAAGTATGCATCAGATGGAAGTGTTGAAAGACTTAAGGCAAGGTTAGTTGCCAAAGGTTTTTCCCAAGTTGAAGGGATTGACTACAATGAGACCTTTTCCCCTGTAGCAAAAATGAACTCCATCCGCCTTGTTCTTTCCCTTGCAGCCTTACATAACTAGGAATTCCATCAAATGGATGTCAATACTGCCTTCTTACATGGTGATTTACATGAGGATTACATGGAACAACCTCCTGGATATGTTTAGAATAACTCTAGCCTTGTTTGTCTCCTTAAGAAATCCTTATATGGCCTTAAGCAAGCTCCTAGATCTTGGTATGCCAAAATGGATAGCTTTCTCCTTCACACTAGTTTTTCTAGATGCCATTCTGACCCCAATGTCTATACCAAGAAAGTAAGAAACCATCTCATCATACGTGTTATTTATGTTGATGATCTTATCCTTACTGGTAGTGACCCTAAACTTATAACCCATGTGAAATCTAGTCTTAAGCAAAATTTTGAAAGGTCAGACGTAGGACATTTGCATTATTTTCTTGGTATCCAAGTCTTGCAAACCAAAGAAGGAACCTTTCTTTCCCAGTCTAAGTATGCTTGTGACCTTCTTCGTCGCTTCCACATGGAAGATTGTAAACCAGCCCCTTCTCCCTTCCATTCTGGAGTCAAACTTTTTTCCACTTGTACTTCCCCTGAAGTAGATGCCACCTTGTATCGTCAGCTTGTTGGTAGTATTTTATACTTGACTCATTCCCGTCCTGACCTTTCCTTCGCCATTGGTCATGTTGCCCGTTATGTGCAAACTCCTCATGAAATTCACTAGAAAGCAGCAAAAAGAATACTTCAATATATTCGAGGTACAATTAAGTTTGGGATTCATTACAGTACAGGGGGGAAACCTTTCTTGGTTTGTTTCATTGATTCAGATTGGGTCGGAAATCCTGATGATCGAAAGTCTACTGCAGGTTATGTTTTCAGTCTGGGATCTGGACCTGTCACTTGGGCTTGTAAGAAACAACAAGCTCTTGCTCTTTCTTCAGTAGAAGCAGAATATCAAGCCACAGTTAATGCCAGTTAGGAATCTTTATGGCTTCGATAGATCCTTTCATAGTTTGGATTCGAGCAGCAGCAGCCTAATCCACTTTAGTGAGACAATCAAAGTGCCATCAAGCTTGCCAAAGACACAGTTCTACATCAGTGCAGCAAAAACATTGAGCTACACATGCACTTCATCAGAAATCTTATTCATGATCATATTATTGAAGTGCTTTATTTCCCTACAGATGATCAAGTTGTAGACATCTTCACCAAGTCTATTACAGAAGCGAAGTTTTCTAAACTTCAGTCTATGTTAGGAGTTCAGGAATGTGTCCTTAAGGGGGAATAAGCTCTAAATGTGTCATGATAAAATGATTTCACATATACCTGTTAGAAAATCATAATTGTTTTCACCATCGCCATAATATATGTTGGAGAATCACACCAACAAAGCTTCGTCGACAGGGGTTCCCACTCTGTCAACGCCCTACAGTGCAATCTACCTAAGCACTAACCTAGACAGGTTTTACCCTACCCAGCAATGTCTATCGAGCAGACAAGGTCTCACCCGAGGCGTTTAAGAGAGAGTTGTTAGAACCGAGTTTCCAATAGTGGGAGAGGATGATATGGGGATCTGACAGAGGGAGATCATAACTTATGTGATCATCATACAATATCAAAATATTGCAGCATTATTTAGGGAACATCATAGCACATCAAACAATTACAAAAACATAGATTGCATCAACAGATCGCATTGATATAGCAGGAAGAAACTGAATCACATCTATATCATGTCATTGTAACAAAGCAGAGTTGCAAAATCATAACAGATCTATAACAATAGACAAGAATTGATCCATACTCATCGCATCATATATTAATCTTGCACAGACATGTCGCATTACACAATCCTTCTCCAAAACCAGAGACTGCATACATCAGGAAGAAGCCCAGATAAAATCATAATAAAAATAGAAAAGTCTCCATAGAATAGATCGCACATGCAATCACATACAATTGTTCACAACTTCTCACTCACATATGCCTAATACATGATTCCTCAAATGGATCTATAAATAGGCTTATTCCTTTACATCAAAATTCCACTAATAACTGACCTCTAACCGCTACTGACCTATTGCAACAAAACTTGGTCAAAATATACATAAAATATTCAAAAAGCAGTTATTTTCCCACATAGTACACCGATCTTCCCTTGTACGGTACCACGTGAGCTTTCGTAGCTACTGCGACACTGCACAACTCACTCACCCCAAACCCCTTGCCAATAGGCCCCCAACATAGTTTTGTGGCTCGCCCTCGAGCCATGTCAAATCGACAAGGTGTGTGCCGAAGTCTTGTCCTTAAAATCTTCAAATTGAACCTGCAGCTGGAATTTACTGGAGATACTTTGACAATTATTCAAAGTTTGTTGGATGGGGTGCTACTCACTAGCCTTGTTTTCAACCATTTTTTGATTCTCTTGAACGGCCTAGAGTGTGGGAATGACCTTAATAGCCAAATGGCCTCCGAGTTCTTGGAATTCATAGAGCTACTCACGACGCTTTTGGTTGCATTGTTGTGCCCGGGCAGCTCGCTGCTGTAGATCCTGTAGTTCTTTGGCCCGGGTGATCTGCACAATCAGTAGCATGGCCTTCAATGATGTCTTCAGGGTTGTCAACTGACCCTCTACCTCTTGCACCTGTGTAGTCAGCTAATCAAGTTTCTCATCCTGAACAATACTTTTCCAAAATTGCATGGTCACCTTCATAACCATTTTAGCCTCTTGTTCCATAGTGCTGAGTTGAGTGGCAATCTCTTCAATGGAGGTCTTGTGCTCTGCAACCTACTTCGATGGTGTTGTGGGTCGTACCTGTGACTGGAGCAACAAGTTATTGTCCTGAAGCTTAACCATATTTTTCCCCAATCACTTGGCTTGTTCGACTGGGGTGAGCCCTATGGTGTTGTCAAAAATGTTTTGGTAGGAATCAGAAATAGCCTGCTCAACTTCATTGCACCTTGCACATAGCTGTGCATGTTCAACAATCAAGTGGTCTTGCGCCTTCTTGAGGTTGATAATCTCTTCAGCAGCCTTCCGCTGCAACTCGACCTATGTCACCTTCAGTTGGTTGATTTCTTGTAACTTCTCTTCCTCCAATGACACACAGACCTAGTGCATCTCCTCTACTTCCTTCTTCATCTTCTCAGTAGTATTTTGAGCCTCGACATAGCCCTCAGCCAAATATTTTTGCTGTGCCACCAATTCTAGTGCAGCGCCATGCTGCAACTCGACCAACATTGTAGTGGATATTTTGTTCAAATCAAAAGTCATGCTATGGATTGGGTGTAGCTACTGGTTAACTTCTTCATTTCTGGTGTTGATCACAGTCAGAGCAACTTTCACGTTCCTAGCCCAGGGCTCAGTGCTGATCAACGAGCTATCTTGCAACAGAGGTCTTGTTGATGGTTTCTTGGAAACAATATAAAAAATAGACTCTAGTTTATTTCTTACCGCACCAAATTCTTCATGATTGGATTCATGGATCACCATAGTCACAGCCGTAGATGAATCCGTGATGGATTTGACAAGTCGCTGCAGCTAGTCTTCCATCCCTGATCTGGTACCACTGTCGGCCTCGTACTCCTGACACCACTTGGTGCGAGTCTCCTCCCGCATACGTTGTTCTATATCTTTAGGATCCGTCGATGACTCGTTGTTGGAGTCATGGGTGCTAAATTCATGTGGGGAAGGTTCTTCAGGGACCTCCAGGGGTAGCTGCTTATCTAGCTCCTCTTGACTCACCGGGACGTGCCAGTCTCTCGACCAGTCTTACACAATCGCATACAAATATTTCATGGTGATATTATAAGGCAATGGTAGAAACTAATGATCAGGGTCCTGATTGGCATGAATATGAATGGAATGGGGTCGAATAGCAAATTTAACGATCTACTGATACTTGGCCACGGTGTAGGGAGAAAATCTAGGAACAACAATGGAGGCCTCCTGCAATGCTTCCCAATAGATCCAAAAATGAATAGCACAGTTTGTTTGGCAAATGGGTTTTTCGACCCACCATAGACATTGACACAACCCACCAACAAAGCCTCGTTGATAGGGGTCCCAAATCTGTCGACATCCTACAATGAAATCTCCCTAAGCACCGGCCTAAATAGGTTTTACCCTGCCCAACAATGTTTGCGAAGGAGACCAGGTCTCACCTGAGGCATTCAAGGGAGAGCTGTCAGAACCAATTTTCTGACATTGGGGAAGGAGGACATGGGGATTCGACTTGGGGGCACCATGACTTATACAATCATCTTATCTTATCATAGCATTAATCATGAAACATCATACCACGTTCAATAGTCACAGAGATTTAATAGATCGCATTAATAGAGTAAGGAGAAACTAAGTCACATCATTGTATCAGCAGCAGAATCATAGCATCATAATAGATCTACATAAATCGCATTGCATCATTATAACAAAAAGTAGTACTGGCGCATCATAACAGACAATAGATAAATATTGAACCATACTCATCATTTCTTATATTAATCTTACACAAACATGCCACATTACACCATCCTTCTCCAAAACTGAAGAGTGCATCAACAGAAACCCAGACAAAATTGCAGTGAACACAGAATAATCCTTAGCACAGAGTGCGCTAGTTGCGATGCCAAAATCATGTATGTTTATCGTTACAAAAATGGATCTATAAATAAGCTTATTCCTTTGCCTCAAGGGTCCACTATTAACTAATTTCTAATCGCTACTAACCTATTACAACAAAATTGGGCCCACATATACATAAAATATTCAAATATTGGTTACTTCTCCGCTTATTGCGCTAAACGGCCCTTGCACGGTGCCACGTGAGCTTGCGCAGCTATCATGACACTGCACAACTCACTCACCCCAACCCCTTGCCAAAAGGCCCACAACACATTTTTGTGGCTCGTCCTCAACACACGTCAAGTTGGCAAGGTGTATGCGACAGTCTTATCCTTAAAATTGACAAATTGCTCGGCAATGTCCCGGACTTGGAGCTGCACTTTAGTAATGGTATTCTGAAAATTGCTCACCATTTTCTATACCGGGGGCTCCTCAATAGCCTTATTTTCGACCATTTTTCGACTCTCCTAAACATCCTGAAGTGTGGTGACAGCTTTAACAGCCAATTGGCCGCTAAGATCTTAGAATTCATCGAGCTGCTGGCGGTGCTTTTGCTAGTGCTCTTGGGCATGGGTAGCACACTGCTAGAGATCCTTCAATTTGGAAGCCCAGGTGATTTGTACCATCAGTGGCATGTCCTTAAGCACTGACTTCAAAATTGTCAATTGAACCTCTTCTTCCTGCACCTGCACAATGAGTTGGTCCAACTGCTCATTATGAACAATACTCTACCAGAACTGTGTGGTTTCCTCCATAATAGCTTTGGCCTCTTGCTCCATGTGGCCAAACTGAGTAGCAATTTCCTCAAGGGAGGGCTTACGCTTTGCAACCTACTCTGACGGGGTAGTGGGCTGGGATTGAGCCTGAAGTAGCAAGTTATGGTCCTGGAGTTGAATCAAGGTCTGCCCTAATCATTGGGAATTCTCTACTGGGATGAGCTCGGTGGTGGCATCAACCATGTCTTGACAGGCCGTAGAGATAGCATGCTCCAATTCGCTATACCATGCACACAGTTTTGCTTGCTCCACAATCAGGCGATCTTGTGCCTTCTCGAGATCTGTAATCTCTGCAGTAGCCTTTCACTGCATCTCAGCCTGTGTCTCCTTGATTGTGTTGATTTCTTGTAATTTTTCTTCAGCCAACTGCACCTGGATCTAGTGCAGCTCCATAGCATCCTTCTTCAGCTGCTCAGCAAAATCATGGGCTTCGATATAACCTTTTGTCAATGCCTGCTGTCGTGTCGCCAACTCCAGTGTGACGCCATGTTGGAACTCAACCAATTCTATAGTAGACAACTTGTTTAGGTCCAAATTCACACTCTAGATTGGGTGCAACTACTGAGAACCTTCTACATTACCTGCGTCGATTGCATTTGGGGGAACTTACACGCTCTAAACCTGAGGTGCAGTGCTGATCAATAAGCTATCTTGCAATAGAGTTTGTGCCGATGGTTGCTTGGAAACAATATCAAAATGGATTCTATCTTAGTTCTTACCATACCAAATTCTCCCTGGTTCGATTCACAGATTGTAGTAGTAGTAGCTATAGATGAATCCATGATGGCCTTGATAAGCCGCTACAATTGATATTCTAATCCAGATTTAGTACAACTTCCATCCTTGTACTCCTATCGCCATTTGGTGCGAGTCTCCTCCCGCATCCGCTACGCTGCATCTTCGGGGTCCGTGGATGACTCATTGTTAGAGTCATGGGTGCTTAATTCTGGTGGGACAGGGTCTTCAGGGGCTTCCAAGGGAATCTCCTTATCTAACTCCTCTTGACTCACTGAGACATGCCAATCACCCAGCCATTCTTGCACAATCACATCCAAATATTCTGTGGTAATATTGTAAGGCAATGGTAGCCACTACTTATTGGTATCCTGCCTAGCCTAAATATGAATGGAGTGGGGTCCAACAAAAAACCAAATGATCCTATAATACTTGGCCATGGTGTAGGGAGAGGTCCTAGGAATAGCTACAATAACCACTTACAGTGCCTCCCAGTAGATCCAAAAATGAATCGCACAATTTGTTTGGCGACTGGGTTCTTTGACCCACCACAAGTTTTGACAGCAGGCACCACGAAAAACCTTGGTTTCCTCAACCGTCATTGATTGGTAGTCCTTTGGCTCAATCCAAGAAACTAGGGCAATGAGAATCAAAATCCAACTATAAGAAAAGGGCCGCATGCTCTAAGCAGCGAGCGCATCGTCAAGCAACTAATTTAACAAAAATAAAGACCAATTCATCTGAACTCCTTTCGCACATTTTTGAGCACATGAGACAACTCCCAAATTGCATTGCACAGGTAAATTGCTGCAAATAACTTTGCTAGCCATAATTCTAGCGCCAATTCGCACCGTCTATGAGTTGATACTGTCGATGCGATAGGCATGACCATCCCATTGTAACCCGAAGCGCTCCTTTAGCTGCTTTGCAAGACTTTTGTCTGTATCTCATCCACGAATATATTGCACTAGGTCATCCCCAGCCTTAGGAAACCTAGTAATGCTGGAAATCAAGTCAACGGTAACAGAGATTGGCGTAGTCAGTGAAAGCGTCCCTCCATGGAAGCATGCCAATAGTTACTTTACACATGCATGTGCTTCATTCAAATGGCCAAAGTGGGGCATATTGATGAGCCCCAGCAATCTAGATTTCTCTAAGCCACTAGCCCATGGCTTCAGAATTCACTAAACAGGGCCACAATGTGTTGTCATAACAGATGTGTAGGGCTCGTCCCGGACATCTTTTAGCAAAATCAAGTCATGGTCATCAAACTTGAGCCTGATCAATGCAGGGATGATATCTATGGATCATTTCATCCCTTCTGGCAGTGGTGGCAACTTGGATGGGTACTTCTGGTTTTCCAATAGCTGTCGTGGCTTAGGGCCTAAATGCGTGGGAGAAACCTATCCCAAAATATCATTCACCGAGACACCCCGGGGCGCCATGGACTCAATCACTCCTGAGCTCGATGACCCTATCTGGGTAGTGCCTTATCCCCGCATTCGCACAGAGGTGCGAGTTTGTCGCTTCTTAGGGGGTGTTGGACTAGGTTGTTGAGCGTGTCATTTTTGCTTTGGAATGGATAACAAACCCACTGGCATACTCATAAATTCCTCTTCCACAGCCGTGGGCCGAACAAGGGACTTGTATTCACTCGAAATCTCAATGGAGTCAAGGACGCTTAGCATCCCTTACCCCACAAAATCAGAAGATACACTCAACAACAAAAACTGCTCAACACTTAGCTCAATAGCACCAAATTCACCTTCTACTTTGGCTCTCATAACTGAATAATGCCAACCAATTCCTCCCACCCGATGTTTTATAATCACCTCTAACTCCAAATCCATCATTACCAAATCTAACTGCACCATTATTTCCAAATTGGGTATTAATGACACCAAATCTGTCAGTGATCTTATGCAGCTAATGATTGGATCACCCATTAATGCAGGTCACTTCAACAAGCGTCGCTAGCCAACTGGTTTAACTACCTGCATTTATTACCTGATTTGACCATCCCGCAACTTGGAAACTGTCGCGAATGGTCGACCAACTACTTCCAAAAACTGTATCTTCTTTGCGCAACCTCACTCCTGAGGCTCACCTCTTTATGCTAAGCTCAGAAATGTTTTTTTTTATCACGTCAGATGGTGCACATCGCTAGCCCTGTTCTATAGGGATTCAAGCAAATTCCGTTAATGCGTTTTGGTCACACAACACCATCTAATTGTTGCAACTGCACGGTGCCTCCAGAGGTAATAGACTAAACAAGATAGGGACCTAGCCAGTGCATTTGTAATTTAACTGGATGCTTAATAAACTTACTATCATACAACAGCACCAAATCTCCTACCGCGAACTGTTTGTGCTTAATATGGCGATCATGACATGCCTTCTGTCGATATTTCACAACCTATTGTTGGAATCATGTGATGAAGCGATCCTCATCGAGCTGAATCAGCTCCATAACACATGCTTCTAATGCCTCTACATCCATGAGGCCTATTTCTATAGCAATGCATAAGCTGGGAACGATGTACTCCATTAGCATGACTTCCTCTTACCCATAAACCAAATTAAACAGTGTGTGACCTGTGAGCCATTTGTAGGTAGTACGATAGGCCCATAAAACTGTAGGAATTTTTAGATCCCAATCATTGCAGTTGGTATTACATACCTTGTTCAGCGCTGTCTCCAAAATTTTGTTGAAGGCCTCAATAATGCCATTTTCTTGCAGATGGTATGAGTACTTCACTTATGTTGTACCTGAAGCTCCTCGGTTAGTGATTTTATCGTTTGGTTGAAAAAGTGACTACCTTGGGTGCTCATCAGGTTTCGAGGACACCCAAAGTGCATCACAATGTTCTCAAAAATGAACCACGCTACTGTTGCGGAGGTACAATCAACAACTGGTGCATCCTCTTCCCATCGAGTCAGGTAGTTAGTTGTAGTGATAATATAACGGGCGCCAGTGTTCTTACCTGGCGGATTGATGGGACCCACAAATTCGACAACCCATTTATCAAATGGTTGTAAAGTTACCTGTGGTACCAGCATCATCTCATCTCTCTGTGATGGTTTACCAACCCATTGGCATACATCACAGCTCCTGGTGTAGTCTATGGCACCGTTATGCAGCATGGGCCACTAAATCCCAGCATGCAGCACCTTTCGAGCAGTGGCACAACCTCTGCAGTGACCTTTCGCAACACCTATGTTTGCTTCCTCTAGAATGGGACCCTGCTCATGCGATAAGATGAATCATCACAATATCTCATATGGTCCAAGTTTATAGAGTCGTCCTACAATGAGTGAAAAATTAGAAGCTTTGACGACCAACTGCTTCTTCTGGCCAATCAACATATCTGCAGGGATGAGGCTAGTAGATAAAAATTGAACAATGGGGCCATAGTAATCATCTGCAATTTCAAATAAGAATAATTGTGCATCAAGAATCCCATCGTCAATATTAGTGGGTTCTTCACCATTCTCAATACGTGATAAATGATCCGAGCTAGTGTTCAACTGTCCTGGCTTTACCAATATTTCAAAATCAAATTCTTGGAACAAAAGCAACCACCTATAGATTCTCCCCCCAACACAGGATTATTTACTAGGTATTGCAAAGCGGAATGATCAGTGAACATATTAAAGTGTCCACCCAACAAATAGTGCCTGAAATTTTGCAGAGCATATACCATCGCTAGGCCTTCCCTTTTAGTTGTGGTGTAATTTCGTTTACCAAACGATAACTTCCTACTAGCATAAGGCTATGGGATGATCCAAGTCACCTTCTCCTGGTTACGCAAGAAAAACCCCCAACGTAGTAGAAGAGGCATAAACATGCACATGGAATTCCTTATTCCAGTCAGGAAAAACCAGTATGGGTGCAGAGGCCATCTTGGCCTTCAAAGTGTCGAAGCTGCCTTGAAATTCTTGAGTCCATTCAAATGTAGCATCTTTCTTTATCAGTTTCTCCATAGGAGCAGTAATCACAGCATATCCCCTGATAAACTTGCAATAGTAGCCTATGTGGCCCAGTGTTGCTCAGAGAATTTTTACATTCGTCGTCGGTGGTAAACTAAGGATCAACACAATCTTTATTGGATCTACCAACAGAAATTCTTTGCAGATGATGTGCCCAAGTAATATACCAAAGGGTGCACAGAAAATACATTTCTTGGAATTCAATGAAATTTGATGTTGTCGACACTATTCTAGCATTAATCAAAGATTGTCCAGGTGGTCTTTAGCCAAACCGTAGACATTCCAGTCATCCATATAGACCTATAGGAACTTTTGAATAAAATCCTTAAAGACTGTGATAATCACACGGGAGAATACAGCGAGGGCATTTTTTAGCCCAAATGGCATGACAGTATAATGGAAACAACACCACTCAGTGAAAAATGTAGTCTTATGGTGATCCTCCTTCACAATCCGGATCTGGTGGTAGCCCGAAAACCCATCTGTGAAGGAATATACCTCCTGACCACCTATACCTTCCAGGGCTTCATCTGGGAAAGGGATCGAGAACGGGTCATGCATACATGTGTCATTCAATTTTCTTAGATTGTCACATATGTGTATTTCTCCAGTATTCTTGTCTTGGACTACCATCAGGCTTATCCACTCTGATTCTTCTACCGGCTTGATGATCCCAGCATCAAGCATCCGATCAAGCTCAGTTTTCACTCGATCCTTATACTGCGGGTTCAGTCTATATGGCCTCTGGAAGAGTGGTTTTGCATCTGGCTTGAGCAGAATCTTCATTTCTCCTAAATAGCCAAGGATCCCCTTTATCTCAAAAAACCGCGTAGGGAACAGATCCTAGAATTCATGTAGTAGATCTGTGATTTTGTCTATCATCTCTTCGCCCCAATAGTCCCCAACATTAGAAAATTTCATGTTTTCTGCCATTCCAATGTCAATTTTCCTAATGTGCAGTAGTTGGTTCATCCAGTTCGTCGGTATGTTGGGATCTACGATACCGCAACTCCGCTCAGACTTTGGGATATTAACATTCCGTAGCTCATCGTCGCCTCAGGTTCCTTGGATAAGTTGTAGCACATCATCATGGATTGGACAGAGCAATTCTCATGGGGATCAACCGGGTATGCGACAGGGATGAATTTTAGTACTATGTCAAGGATAATGGGTAAAGTATTACATACCTCAGGGTCAGCATCCTAGAAGTTAAACATCTGCACAAAGTGAGCTGACAACTCCTCCCAAGTGGCAATGGGTATGCGCAACTCTACCGTTATATACCAAGACCGTGGCATTTCTTTGATAGTATGAACAAAAGAGTGAACCCACTCATCTCTGGGTGGCGATGTTCATAACGTCTGACATTCGATCAAATGACTGGCATGGTCATCCTGTCCATCATATATCCTAGCATGGAAAACCTCTACATCACCAAAATGGACCATCATCAATCTCTAGCACTGCTCCCAGTCGTGGATCGTCCATTTATGTGTCACCCACCAACGAGCCGAGGTAGCATTTAGTGCTACATCAAGAGCCAATATCCTTTGCGGTTCCAACACTTTCTTTTCAAATTCTTGAAAGAACTCACAGAGTCCTGGTAGTCCTTCATAAATGGGAAACTCGACCATCTCATTTGCAACATTTCGGAGAGACTGCGTAATTAACCCACACTTCCAGAATGATACCTCAAGCAACTGATTCTACCAATTTTCTAGAGCATCATCCGAATCTGAGGACGCAGAACTTGCGCTGTGCCATCCAAATTTGTCGTCGACATTGGGATGGATGTACTCCTCGGAGATGTTGTATGCCTAATCCCAACTTCTCCCGACTTCATCCTTACCTGGTTCAATATAGCGTCGTCCTTCCTAGGGGTCCATAGGAGCAATGACCCTAACATCTTGGTTCTCAAATATCATAACTTGATTTTTAAAGTTAATAACTTCCATGTTGTCATTATCCCACCCAATTCCTAGTAGTGTTGGATAGGAACCACCATCTTCTACAACTTCTATCACATCAAAGTCAGCACGTCTTTTCATACCTTCAATGTCGACAACCAAATTTGAAACACGACTAATGGGTTGAACCTTCACCTGATTTGCTAACCACAGCTACACTGGTGACCATCCTAGCCTTGAATTCCCCATCAATTGCCAATTTTGCTTCGTCAGAATGTTGAAATCAGATCCAAGGTCTAGAATGACCGAGTCAACATCATAATCCCCAATCTAGATATTCATCCTCATTTCCTTGCCTGTCTTCCTTTTTTGCAAGGAATTCATAGTAGAATCCTTCACTGTCTTATTCAGAAGGTGCAACAATATCTCAAGTTAGACAAGGGCATCCAAGCCCCTTGCCAGTGATAGACAACTTTTAAAAAACTTACACAGTGCCATGCTGCTGCGATGATCCTGCTTCTATATATGGGTCAAAAGCAAAAGGCATGTCAATAACTGGAATCTTACTTGGATTCCTTCCAATCACCTGCTTCGCTTCAAAGAAAGTGTCTTTTTCTATTTCAATATCAAATGCAACCTTTTTCTTTCCATCAATTCAAACAGGTTGATGTGGTTCATCATCACCAGTTGTCATGCCAACACGAGTGACAATCCTGACATCGGCATCCTTCATCCTTGGTTCTACATGGATTTCTACAACTGTCGATCCTTGATGCAAGTTTTGGGCTTGAGCTCCCGGCTGATTCATAGCTTGATTCATTGGTATATTCTGAGCCTAGGGTGGATTCTGAGTCGAAGTTTGATTCTGTGCTAGGATTTGACCTTGCAGGGGTGGCTCATTCTGTACCTGGAACAGGGGCTGATTCTGATTCTGGGTGTTCTACAACTGGGGAATATGGCTAGCTTGCCATTTCGTGATCAGTTGAGGACATTCTTGATGTTATTATCACTAGTTGCACAATATGTACACTGCACATGAACAAATTCTCTCTGATAGTGCCCAAATATCCCACATGTATAACACTGAATGGATTCCCGACCTTGACTATTTCCTCAACCTAAGCCTCCACCATGGCCCCTAAAGCCTCAACAGAATCCTCCTCAGGTTCCTCCTTGTTGGAACTATGGTTGAGCCAACTGCTGCTGTGGAAGTTGTTGTTGAACATATTGTGCAGCTTGTGCTTGATTATATTGTAGTCGCTGCACCTAGCTATACTATGATTGTACGACTATTTGCAGCTATGGTACAAACTACAGTTGAGAACTTGAGGTTGTGCAAGGATGAACTGCAATGGATATGGTGATGTGTACGGTACCTGTAGTGCTGGCTGTGCTACTTGTGGCGATGCTTGTGATGTTCGAGGTTCCTCCCTTTTCACAAATTATGGATCGTATGTCCTCTATTGGAGAAAATCATAAGAACGACAGTTCGTGTCGTCATGTCCAACTTACTGAAAAAATGTATAGTACAAGCTCTCTTCTTTGGTAACCATCTTCTGAATGTAATCACAGTTCTCATGTCGATTCCCATAGACCTGGAAGATACGACACCATGGTGCACCAACACTACTCAACGTATTAGGGGCTCCTGATAGAAAATAATTTCAAAATGTCGGACATGTATCCTTGGTATGTCTGCCTGCATGGCACCGGGTACACCCAATATCATCACGATCTACCTTGGCCTTTTTGATGTCTTACAGCTGCAGCATTAGATTGGCCAGTTGCGCCTGACTCTGATTCATTCCAACAACAGTTTCTCCTACTAGTGATGCTTCTAGTTTCATCACGGTCTCCAGATCCTCGCTCTATGTCGCAATATTTTGCTGCATTAATGGTTTTTGAATATGTAGGAAAAGCACTGCAATGAACCATTCTTTGTGCTGAACATCACTCATCTGAAAACTGACTCGAGCCATCAAAGTCTTAAATCGCTTATCAAAATCCCAAATCATTTCGTTGGGGAATCGTTTGATTTATTTCAATTTAGTAATGTACTGAGCTTCGGACTTGGACTTCTTAAATTCCTCAAATAGCCCTATCCTGATATTATCCAATGTTTTGGCAGTGCCTCCCTGAGGCACTCGTGTGAATCTCATAAACCATTCTAATGTGTGGCCCCTCAGAGTCGTGGCTAGCTGAATTTTCTTGGCATTTTCATAAACGGTTTGTTGAGTAGTCCAGATAGCTTCACATAAGAACCAACACTATTCTGGATCATCAATTCCATTGCCATTGAATATTGGCAGCTTCATCTCGTCGCCCGCCATCCTGGGCATTCTCCCTTCTGCTGGTGCTCTATTACTAGACTGTTGCTAAAACTTCAAGCAAGTCGACGTAGAATGCGTGTTCCTTCCTTGTGGTGGAGTAGTGTGTGGAGGGGTAGGAACACTACCACTGGGGTTTGATATTGTCATTCTTCTGGGTGTATCCTAGGATTTTATATCCTCATCGTCATAGAAAGTTCGCTTCGTCCCATGTGGTTGTTCTTCACGGTATCACACTTCAACTTCAGCAGGATCTTCTCTTGTCCTCTACCTTTTTTCTTGAAACCTTGCTCCTCCCCTCATACAACCACTTGTTTCTTCAATGACCTTTATATTCTCACCATAACTCATGCCCATCTACCCCTTATTTCTTTATGCATTTCCCCCCTTTTGGTTGCACTGCCTACATGCCCCACACACCAGAGGTCCACTACTATTGGTCCATCTTTAAGATACCTTTTTCACAGACTGGTTTCTTAATCGATAGATATAGAGACAATAAGAATCGGTCATGAGGTCCGCTAAAACATTCCCTTTCTGCTTTGCTAAAAGATTTATTAGAATCAACAGAAAATTCAGTGATGTATCCCTCTAAGATACTATCCAACCATACCTCAACTTCCTGCGACACCTTGTTGCTAGTTTCCTGCAGCACTTGGATCAATTCTAGGGTTCAGGATGTTAGCTCTCCTCCTTGGAAATTTATCTTCCACTTAGAAAATTTGGTCAACCATTCATGCAAGAGCACCAAAAATTTGCAAAATTACCACTCATGGGGACCATTGTGGATATATCCTAGCCATCCATTGACTTGTCGAAAACTTCAGGTTCTTGTTTTCAACTTCAGCAAACTCCCACAAATTCTAAACAAACCAATCCTCAATCTCTGATTGAGTCAGATGCCAGAACATATCCCCCTCCTCGTTGCAACTTGGTCCCAGAAACATAACCATTTATTGGCGCGACCCACCAACAAAGCCTCGTCGACAGGGGTTCCGACTCTGTCGACATCCTACAGTGCGATCTCCCTAAGCACTAGCCTTAATAGGTTTTACCCTACCCAAAAATGTCTGCGAAGAAGATGAGGTCTCACCTGAGGCGTTCAAGGGAGAGCTGTCAGAATTGAGTTTTCGACAGTGGGGAAGGAGGACATGGGGATCCGATTGGGGGGCACCATGACTTATGCGATCATCTTGTCTTATCGCAGCATTAATCATGAAACATCATACCACATTCAATAGTCACAGATATTTAATAGATCGCATTAACAAAGCAAGGAGAAACTAAGTCGCATCATTGTATCAGTAGCAGAATCATAGCATCATAACAGATCTACATAAATCGAATTACATCATTATAACAAAAAGCAGTACTGGCGCATCATAACAGACAACAGATAAATATTGAACCATACTCAACACCTCTTAAATTAATCTTTCACAAACATGCCACATTACACCATCCTTCTCCAAAACCGAAGAGTGCATCAACAGAAACCCAGACAAAATAGCAGTGAAGACAGAACAATCCCTATCACAGAGTGCGCTAGTTGCGATGCCAAAATCATGTTTGTTTATCGTTACAAAAATGGATCTATAAATAGGCTTACGCCTTCTCCTCAAGGGTCCACTATTAACTAATTTCTAACTACTACTAACCTATTACAACAAAATTGGGCCCACATATACATAAAATATTCAAAAAGTGATTACTTCTCTGGTTATCGCGCTAAATGGCCCTTGCACAATGCTACGTGAGCTTGTGCAGCTGCCGTGACACTACGCAAATCACTCACCCCAACCCCTTGCCAACAATAGGTTCTGATAGCAGGCACCGTGCAAAACCTTGACTGCCTCAACCACCATTGGTTGGTAGTCCTTCGATTCCATCCAAGCAACAAGAGCGATGAGAATCAAAAGACAACTATAAGAAAAGGGCCACCCAGTCTGAGTAGCAAGCACATCTTCGAGCAATTGATTCAACAAAAATAAATACCAAGTCATCTGTACCCCCTCGACACATTTCTAGGCATAGGTGACAACACGCGAACTGCATTGGACTGGTTGATTGCTGCAAACAACCTTGCTGGCCATAATTCTCACACCAATGTGCACTATCTGCAAGTTAATACTATCAATGCGATAAGCACGAACATCTCGTTGTAACCCAAAGTGCTCCGTCAACTACTTCACAAGTCTCTTATTAGTATCTCTTCCATGAATATATTGTGCTGGGTCCTCCCCAACCTTAGGAAAACCAGTAATACTTGCAATCAAGTCAACGGTGACAGGGATTAGCATATTCAGCTAAAGCGTCCCTCCATGGAAACACTCCAATAGTTGCTTCACACATGCATGCGCTTCGTTCAAACAGCCAAAAATGGGGCATATTGATGAGCCCCAATAACCCATACTTTTCTAATCCTCTGGTCCAAGTTTTTGGAATTTGCTGAATGGGACCACCAGGCATCATATGGACAGATTCATATGGCTCATCCCAGACATCTTTAAGCAAAAGTAGGTTGTTATCGTCGATCTTGAGCTTGATCAATGCAGGGATGATGTCGACTGAGCAGGTTATCCCCTTCGACAGCACTGGCAACTTGGGTGGGTACTTATGATTCTTCGATAGCTATCATTGCTTGGCTCCTGGATGCATAGGAGCAACGTATCCCAAAATATTATTCATTGAGACACCCTGAGGTTCCATGGACTAAACAGTTCCTGAGCTCGACGACCTAGTCTTTGCAGTGCCTTCTCCATGCACCTTTGCAAACGTGCAAGTTTTCCTCTTCTCTGGTGGCGTAGGATTGGGTCTCTGAGTCTACCACTTCTGCTTTGAAATGGGTGATGAACCTACTAGCATACTCATAACTTCCTCTTCCACAACCATGGGCTAAATGGGGGACTTGTACTCACTTGAAATTTCAATAGCGTCAAGGCTGCTCAACATCCTTACCCCTAAAAGCCTGAAACAACACTCAACAACTTGAACTACACTTCAATCAACACTCTACTCAATACTCTGCACAAAATTCACCTTCTACCTCTGCTCTCGCATCCCACGTGGTGTTTTATAGCCACTTCCAAATCCAAATCCATCATCACCAAATCTAACTTCATCATTATTGCCAAATCGATTATTAATGACACCAAATCCGTTGGCGATCTTATGCTTCTAACGGTCGGATCACCCATTAATGCGGGTCGCTTCAACAAGCACCGCCAACCAACTGGTTTAACTACCTACATTTATTACTTGATTTGACCACCCCATAACCCGACAACTGTCGCAAAGGGTCAACTGACCACTGCTAACAATTTTAACCTTGCGCAGGCTCTCCCTCGGGGCTCACCTTGCGCTACTATACTAAAATCCTCATTTTTTTTCTCAATACTTTAGGTGGTGTGCATCATTGGCCCAATTCTATAGGGCAAGCGACTCTCGTTGATGAGCTTCGACAACATTGCGCCATCTAACTGTTGTAACTGAATTGCACCACCAGATTTAATGGACTGAATAAGATAGGGACCTAACCAGTGCATTTGTAACTTACCTGGATGCTTGAGGAACTTACTGTCGTATAACAACACCAAATCTCCTATTGCAAATTGTTTATGCTTAATATGGCGATCATGCCATGCCTTCTATCGATCCTTCGCAACTTGTTGGTGGAAGCTTGCGATGAAATGATCTTCTTCAAGCTGAATCAACTGTGCAACACATTCTTCTAATGCTGCTGCATCATCCATGCCCGTCATTGTGGCAATGCGTAAGTTGGGAACAATATACTCTATAGGCATGACTGCCTCTTTCCCATAAACCAACTTAAATGGTGTCTGACCTGTTAGCTATTTGCAAGTAGTGCGATAGGCCCATAGAACTATAGGAATTTTTAAGTCCTAGTCATCGTGGTTATCGTTACATACCTTGGTCAACACTATCTCCAAAATTTTGTTGAAGGCCTCAATAGTACCATTTTCCTACAAATGGTAGAGTGTACTCTTCTTATGTTGTATCTAGAGCTCTTCAGTTAGCGCTTTTACTATCTGGTTGACAAAGTTACTGCCCTGGTCACTCATTAGGATTCTAGAACACCCAAATCACGTCACAATGTTCTCAAAAATAAACCTAGCTGATGTTGCAGTGGTACAATCAACGACTGGTGTAGCTTCCACCCACAGAGTCAGGTATTCAGTTGCAGTAATGATATAGCGAGTGCCAATGTGCTTACCTGGTGGGTTGATAGGACCTACAAAGTCTACAGCCCATTTATCAAATGGTTGTAGAGTAACCTATGGCACCAGTAGCATCTCATCCCTCTGTGATGGTTTACCAACCCGTTGGCAGACATCACAGCTCCTTGCATAGTCTGCGGCATCATTATGAAATGTGGGCCACCATATCCCAGCATGCAATACTTTTCGTACAGTAGCGCGTCCTCCATAGTGACCTCCCGCGATTCCTACATGCGCTTCTTCTAGAATGGGGCCATGCTCATGTGGTAAGATGCACCGTCACAGTATTTCATCTCGTCCAAGTTTATATAGTTGTCCAACAATTATTTGAAAATCAAAGACTTTTATGACCAACTGCTTCTTTTGGCTAATAGACATATCTGCTGGGGCGACACCAGTAGACAAAAACTGAACAATTGGTGCATAGTGATCATTTGCAACTTTAATTCAGAACAATTGTGCATCTGGAAATCCATCATCAATATTGGTTGGTTCTTCACCATTCTCAAAACTGCACAGATGATTAGGACCAACATTCAACTGTCCTGGCTTTACCACTATTTCAAAATCAAACTCTTGGAACAAGAGCAACCACCTATAGATTCTCCCCCCCAACATAAGCTGATTGACTAGGTATTGCAAAGCAGAATGGTCAGTGAACATCTTGAAATTCCCTCCTAACAAATAGTGCCTAAATTTTTGCAGTGTATAAACCATCACTAGGCCTTCCCTTTCGGTCGTGGTATAATTTTGTTCAGCAAATTATAGCTTTCTACTAGCATATGCTATTGGATGATCCAAGTCACCTTCACCTGGCTGCGCAAGAATAGCCCCTAGCTCAATAGAAGAAGCATCAACATGCACATGGAATTCTGTATTCCAATCAAGAAAAACTAGTATTGGTGCAGAGGCCATCTTGGCCTTCAGAGTGTCGAAGCTTCCTTGACATTCCGGAGTCCAGTCAAACGCAACATCTTTCTTTAGCAGCTTTTCCATGGGAGCAGTAATCGTAGCGTATCCCCTAATAAACTTGTGATAGTAGCCTGTATGTCCCAGTGTTGCTCAGAGCATCTTTACATTCGTCGGTGGTGGTAAACTGAGGATTAGCACAATCTTCACCGGATCTACCAACAAACCTTCTTTGCATACAATGTGCCCAAGTAATATGCCAAAGGGTGCACAGAAAATACATTTTTTTGACTTCAATACAATCTGATGTTGTCTACACTGTTCCAACATCAATCGCAAATTTTCCAGATGGTATTTAACCAAGCCATAAATGGTCCAGTCATCCATATATACCTCCAAGAATTTTTGAATGAACTATTTAAATACAGCAACAACTACGTGGGAGAATACAGTGGGTGCATTCTTCATCCCAAATGGCATGACAATATATTGGAAATAGCCCCACTCGGTGACGAATGTAGTCTTATGGAAATCTTCCTTCACAATCTGGATCTGGTGGTATCCCGAAAATCCATTTGTGAAGGAATATACACCTTCCAGGACTTCATGTATGAAAGGGGTCGGGAATGGATCATGTTCACATGCATCATTCAATTTTCTTAGATCGACACAAATGCAAATTTCACCAGTATTCTTATCCTAGACCACCATCGGGCTTATCCACTCCGATTCTTCTACAGGTTCGATGATCTTGGCATTGATCCTATCGATCTTAGCTTTTACGTGATCCTTGCATCGTGGGTTTAGTCTATACGGCCTCTGGTGCACTAGCTTTGCATTTGGCTTGAGTGGAATCTTCATTTCACCCAAGTTGCTGAGTATTCCCTTCATTTCTAAAAATTGCCTTGGGAAAAGGTCCTGGAATTCGTGCAGTAGATATGTGACTTTGGCCATCATCTCTTCGCCCCAATAGTCTCCGACATTAGAAAATTTTGGATTTTCTATTGACCCAATGTTAACTTTCTGGATCCTCAGCAGCTGGTTCATCGATTCCATCGATATGTTGGGAGCTGTGACACCACGGCTTCCTTCAGACTCTGGAATATTAACATTCCGCATCTCGTCATCGTCATCAGGTTCCCTAGACAAGTTGTAGCACGTCATCATGGATTGGATGGAGAAATTTGCATGAGGATCAACAGGGTATGCAACAGGGATGAATTTTAGTACTACATCATGAATAATGTGCAAAGCATTACATACCTTGAGGTTGTTTTCCTGGAAGCTAAACGTTTGCACAAAGAAAACTGACGACTCCTCCCAAGTGGTAATGGTTCTGCGCAATTCTGCTGCCACATACCAGGATCTTGGCATCTCTTCTAGAGTATGAACAAAAGCGTGAACCCACTCATCTATGGGCTGCGATGTCCATAACATATGAATCTCATTTAAATGACTAGCGGGGTCATTTCATCCATCATATCTCCCATCATGATAGACCTCTACATTGCCAAAACGGACCATCATCAATCTGTGGCACTGCTCCGAGTCATGGATCGTCTGTTTGTGTGTTTCCCACCATCGAACTGGAGTAGCCTTTAGTGCTACATCAAGAGCCAATATCCTTTGCAGTTCAAGCACTTTCTCTTCAAATTCTTGAAAGAACTCAGATAGTCCTGGTAGTCCTTCATAAATAGGCAACTCGACAGTTTCAGTTGCAACATGTCGAAGAGACTGTGTAATCAACCCACACTTTCTGAATGATACCTCATGCAATCAATTCTTCCAATTTTCTAGAGCATCGTTAGAGTCAGAGAATGTGGAACTTGCATTGTGCTATCCAAGTTCACCATTGACAGTAGGTTGGATATAGTCCTCAGAGATATTATAAGCATGATCCCAACTTCTCCTGACTTCCTCCTTTACCGGTTCAATACATCGTTGTCCTTCCTGAGGGTCCATAGGAGAAATGACCCTAACATCCTTGTTTTCAAGTGTCATAACATGTTTTTTTAAGTTGATAATGTAGAAATTCTGACCAGAAATAGATTAATTTCACTCACAACAAATTACAATTGATCATGCAAAATTGTCAACAATGGAGACTGAATATGGAGCTGTAACACAAAATTATATTAACTCAGTGTACAATAGCCAACCCTGTAATAACATAGGTTTCTGAATATATAGAATACATCAATAGGTCGAATGCATAAGGAGGAATCCAAAACTAGCATAAAGCAGGCTTACCCAAAATAGGCAAATCCCCCATAGGTGTAAAAAGTTGATCCCAAATCTATCATGAGGCTCATGAATTGGCAAGGGCGCATGGACAAGCTAATGAGTGGTGGAATGGCAGCTCATACATGCTTTTGCATGGAGGAAAGAGTGGAGGATGAAAGGGCAAGAAAACAAGTTCACCTCACCTAGTCTTGCTTTCCTATGTGCCTTAAAACACTGAAAAAGCAGCCAATAAAGCAGAAAAAGTAGAAGGGCGCCTAGGAGGCCAGGAATAAAGCAGATTTGATTCCTAAGGCTTTCCCAAGCGCTACATGAGTCAAATATGGAAATTTTGACCTCTATGGATAGGCAATTAGCAACTTGCACATGGTGGGACTCATGGACTAGGCAAATAAGACAAAAATAAATGAATTAATTTCTAAGTGGGTAATACTATGGGTTTGATTATTCTGACACCCCCCCTTAAGCCTGAATTTATGAGTAATAAATCAAAATATAGGTCCTAGCAACAAGGCTTAGTCACCCTTTACATACTGCAAGTCCATATGAAACAAGGAAAGAGGCGAAACCAACTTGGGAAAATCCTCCCTTAAACATGGACTGTAAAACAAAATTGTAGAATATTGTCTCCACTCATGCTTTGATAGCATGATCAGCAATACCCAGCAGTGATTTGAGATTGCTGAAGGTCTTCTCACAAAATGCTTTGGTGAAGATATCAGCTACTTGTTCTGAAGATGAACATAAGAGTAGGTGAATGGTGCCATCATGCACAAGCTCTCTAATGTAGTGCATGTGAATCTCAATGTGTCTGGTTCTCTGCTTCTGAACTGGATCTTTGCAGATTCGAATGGTACTTTGGTTATCACAGTATATGGTAGTTGAGTACTCAGGTTCGAAACCATACTCTCCAAGTAAACCCTGCAACCATAAACACTGAGTTGTTGCATTAACAACTCCTCTGTACTCAGCTTCTATAGATGAGAGTGCAATGGCACTCTGTTTCTTGCTTGAACAGCTGATTGGCCCTTCTACAAGCATGAACACATAACCTGAAGTGGACTTCCTATCTGTTCTATCACCTTCCCAATCACTGTCAGTAAAACCAATTAACTCAAGGTCAGAATTGGCTTTATAGAAAATCCCATGTGTCCTTGTTCCTTGAACAAAGCTAAGGATCCTCTTGGCAACTTTCCAATGAATCTCATGTGGCTGATCCATGAATCTAGAATCAAAACTGACTGCATAACAAAGATCAGGTCGAGTATGTGTCAAATACAATAAACATCCAATCAACTATCTATACAAAGTGTTGTTTACCATCGGTGGAGAATCA